>JAPZDY010000025.1:3260042-3321207 GCA_029783645.1 Ctenochaetus hawaiiensis
ATGTTTTGTACCTCGCTGCCCCTGTAAAACCCGGTGTTTCCCCCTCCAGCGCCCCCCCCCCCCCCCCCTCGACCTCTGGCCCCTCAGTTATGTCTGAAACTGCTGCTATTGTATCCAGTGACATTTACAGCCAGCGTGCAATCAGGGGCTTGGCTGAAACAATTACTGGAGCCTTTTGTCAGACGTGACAGCCTGAGATGCCGAGGGTGACCCTGCCTTTTGGCGGCCTCGGAGACGTCTCCATGTCACTCTGACAACATCATGGACCCTAATTGCTTTGATGTTTAAACATTAAATACAACAGATAAATTAGACTTTAACACGCAGGAGCTTGAAAGGCTTCGTAGCCGCTGAAGGAATTAGGGACATACTGAAAACAACCTGAGCTGAGGGAACAACTGGTTTTACTTTTTGTCCTTTTTAAATTGTTTTTTAATGTTTTGATGTGCGTCAGAATGTATGTTTGTCACTGAAGCGAGAGCGAATTTTACAGATATTCAGTTGAAAGTCTTTTCTTTAATTTCATTTCAGCTCAGGCAGGAGAGAATACAGCATACATCAATGAAATGATTATTTAAATGAAATATCATGAAGCTGGATAAAACAGATGCTTAGGGTACGGTAGGGTCTAATACTTAACTTACATACTTATCATAACCGTAGTTGGAATCTTTCCAAAATCTCAACAAGTGTTTATTTCGGTTACTTTCAGGAGAAATGTCAACTGACTTTGAATCGTCTCCCTTCAAAAGTTAACTGGACAATAAGAGTATCAGTGCAAGCAAATTTAACTTTTCAGTGAATGCAGTCTGGTATAACATCACTTTCTTTGTAAGAAGATGCTTCTGCAAAGTCATTTTGACATTATATTGTTTGGTTTTGGGGAGATATTTGGACTAAAATGGTCAACCATCTCAGTTTTAGCTTGGACCAAAACCTTTCACACCAATGTAGGCGACATGACAAACAAACTACAGTAAGTTTACCAAGAAAAGTATTTATTAGATGACACTGGATGCTTGTTGGATCACAATTTTGAGCCATTTTTGTGATGTAGCTCCACCACAGACACAGAAAATATTCTGTGGGTGTGGAAGTTGAAAAGAAGTAAACCTCGAAAGAAGTTTCACACCAAATATAACTTCTCAAATTTCATGCTAAGCTCACCTATAACTTCTTCAATGACTGTTGTTAAGTCCTTGGACTCTAATAGGATCAAGAGATTTGGTCTTTTGTTGGATCACAGACTGTACAGACATTGTTTGCATTGTTGCTGCAGAGTGTTGAGTGGTCAGTCTGGGTTGGGGTATGTGATGGGAGGCTGGATGTCGGGGGTGGAGGCAGGAATAGCTCGTGTCATGACCCAGCTGCTCCGAGGTCACATTTGTCCTCTACAGTAACTAACACAAAGCAGCTTCTGCAGCACAAACCAATGACAAAACAAACCCACATTCAGCAGTTCTGATAAGTTTTTCCGTCCAGATCTAAAAAATAAAACAGAAGAAACAGATTTGACATTCAACTCGAGATAAATTCTTCACAAAATAAACTTAATTTTGACTTATTTCTTCCTTCTTTCATTTTGTCGTTCCTTCTTCCATTATTATTTTTAGCCAGGCTGAAATATCTTCACAACTATTGAATAGATTAATGTTGTACAGATCTATAATCCTTAGAGGATAAATACTTGACCTCTTTACTTTTCCATTGTTTTCACTGTGAGGTTGAAGTTTGTGTTTTTTAGGGTTGATTTGATGAGTTGTAATAATGCTGATCTTTTAACTTTTAATCTTTTTTAATTTCATTGAGTTCTTTAGTTTTAACTAAATACTTAAAGAAATGTTAGCATGCATGCTAGAAAGAAAACCTGCTGAACATCATCAGCTTGTCACTATGATCACCTGTGAGAGGTGATTGATAATCTCATGGTTTAAGGTCGAAGAATAAGTTTTAGAAAATCTAACATCTATATTTTTGAAACATTCCCTCTTAAGCTGAAAACACTGCTGTGTCTCTTCACATACTCACAGAGATCCTCTGTGATTCCCTTTTCCCTTCCCTTTTTCCATTCTTCCTCATGTCTACCCTTCTTTCGCTGACCTCCTTCAGAGCGTCCTGGTGGCCTGGTGGTTAACAGTCTGCAGGGACATTTGTTGCATATCATCTCCACTCATCGCCTGTAAACTCTCTGCTGAACTCCTATCTGATAAAGACATCAAGTACCCAGAAATAAGTACATTAAAAAAGCAGATCTGAAAGCATAAATCCAAACAATTTGTATTTGTAATAAGTAGTTTTAACTTATTTACTTAATTGCTCATTTTACCTAAAATCATTTTAACATCTCCCATCACACTGACTGATTAAGACGAATCTTCACTGATATTTTGAGCATTTCTCAAATTTTCTCATCACCGTTGTTTCAGGGAAAACTTGCACATGTTTGCCAAAAACACAAGCTAAGGAAACATTACATGCTGTTGCCCAAATCTTCTCCACAGGGGCCCGACAGAGGCAGTGGGGAGGACACCATCATCCTTATGTGCTTGTTTACTGAATAAGATCTTTCACCCTGTATGAGCAGCCTCAGGTGGGCTGCAAGTCAGAGCAGTGATTTAGTCTTGTACAGGTGCTGAATTATTCATTTTATGGACTTTTTTTATTTTCATGCAGGTGATGAAGTAAGAAACATTAGTGAGGAAGATAAAGAGGTAAAACTTTGTGTGTCTGTGTTTAGATCTTCAGAATGTGGATTTGGACTTGAAATTAGGACTCTGTTTTATCTGCGCTTTAATCTGTTTTCCTTTGCTCTCTTGCTCTGCTTCTCCTTTTGTACACTTGATGTCTTCTGAGTTGTTTAATCACTTTTCCTGTCAGGATGAGGTAATTACATACACTTTGCATTCTCTACATCATTTAGCTGATATCACGTTTCCCAGGAGACACTGCAGTGCAGCAGTGCCACCATTTCTCCTGCGTCTGCAAATCTGATTATAATGAAAGAAAATTGCACAAAATGAGCCTGGTGGTGTAAATTTAAACATCAGACAAGAGAGTTATCCACATTTGTTTATTATTTTTGTCCCTTTAATTTGACTTGAACATCATAAATGTATGTTCACTTAGCAC
Organism: Ctenochaetus hawaiiensis; assembly: GCA_029783645.1. Lineage (NCBI taxonomy): Eukaryota > Metazoa > Chordata > Actinopteri > Acanthuriformes > Acanthuridae > Ctenochaetus > Ctenochaetus hawaiiensis. The sequence continues at coordinate 3,263,172 of JAPZDY010000025.1, forward strand.
AGATTCCTGTTTTCCATCCTGGAGGTCGATTTGGGATTAAATCGTTGTGTAAGAGGACACATGAGCAGACGGGAAGAAAGTAGGTTTTTACCTGATGGCTATTCCAGGCTCTTAGCAGGTTGATGGTCCAGGAGATTTACGAGGGAGGGGTTACATCCCTCCTCCGCCTGGGAGTCAAAGAGACGAGTGTGTCAACAAGACAGTCAGGCACCTCCATGTTGCAGTTGGAGAAGACAGGAGCCGTCTACGACCTGCACAGCTGTCGGCTTCATCCGATCTCTGGAGACCCGCAGAAGTAACCGTTTAAACCATTTATCACAGAACACTGTCTTATTAACTTTATAGCAACTTAACAGTTTACTTAAACTGTCCACTTTATCTCATAGATGGTCCTTCAGGTCCTCCATTGAAAATAAAAATGCTCCGGGACACTGTGGCAGGCATTTTGCAATTATTTTCTTACATTTTATAGGTAAAATAAAACATGCAGATTAAATAGTTATGAAAATAACTGTTTAATGCACTGAATTGGAAAATTCAGGAGCTAAAAAATGAAGCCTGAAGCACCAAAAACTGCAGTTCTTTGAATGGCCACTTGAGGCAGGCTCCAAAAAGAGTAAATCACCATAGAGCCCCATTTTAAAATGTTTAGGTTTACAGTAGAAATAGACTTATTTACAGCCTGGAATGATCTCTGTTGTCAATTTACTGTACTGGGGTTGATTTTCTCTCTAACTCAGTCATTTATTTTATAGCAGGGCTCATTAAATTTCTACATAATAAAAGGCCTGACTGTGGCCCCCATCCCAACAGCCATGATACCAAGAATCAAAACTTCAAAAGCATAATTGAACTGATTCTGCTAGAAGGCTAAAATGGAGAAATTGAGCTTTTCCCCCTTGCAGCTTTAACGATCATAGTTCATGAGTATAAATCTGACCAAAATAACACATTTTATGCTTGCTTTTATTCTTCATCTTCACATGAATGAGCTAGTACAAAGTTGGAGTTATTTTTTGTAATTAGAATTGAGCCATCACTCCTTCCGTTTGTTATTTCCTCCTGTGAAGGGATCATTTTCAGGCCTTTGACAGAACAGCGAGCTCCTGCCAGTGAAACTCTATATCTGAGTAGAAGGGCTGCAGTTAAAGCGTGAGAAACAAGCAGCTTGGAAACGATGTGAATGTGATATCTGGCTCATCCAAAATCCCACTCTTTGGCCGAGGCTGCTTCACTGACAAATGCAGCATGTGGACCATCTGTTTTAGTGATTTGGACTGGTGACTAATGAAACATCACTGGCTGAACTTCCATGATTAGATCCTCAGTCTGCTTCCCCCCCCCTTCAGAACAGAAAAAACTAATATAGGTGCAGACAGTTTTACGCAGTAAAGCTGATTCATTGACTTTATTTTCATTTTCACTGGGCATCCAAAGAAACTACACTGAAATCGTCAGACTTTGTGGATGTCTTTAATGTTGGTGATACAGAAAACAGACACACTGATTAAAGTTGTTTTGGTCAGTGATGCTTCACCATCATTCGTCTCTCTGTGTATAAATGAATTTTTACCTTCACAGTTTATTATTTGACGACGCGTTTCAGCTTGTGCATTTTCAATTTGAACAACTTAATTAAATCTTGGCAGTCGACTATGTTGATAACCATTTGAGTTGAAAAAAAAAACTTTTTTTACTTTGGGGTACTGGCTATTTTTTCAGTTTTTATGACGTTTTGTCAATATAAATGAGAAATAAATATTTACAGCCTTTTTGTTTTAAAGCATTCTACTCTACTGTTACATGACACAGAATGAGACCCAGCAAATATATTAATTTCTAATATTGTTTCCCAGTAAATTAGCACTTGATTAAAGCCCTGAATTTAAAATGCTAAGTAAAATACAGAAATATTATCAGCAAAGTGTACCAAAAATTTCAAACTAAAATGCTCACAATCCAAAGCTCCTTCCACAAGTTTTTAAAATTTATATATGTACACATACATATATAAAGTGTATGATATGTGAAGCAAAAATATCTAAAAATTAACTTTGCTTTTTATTAAAACAAATATATTTAATGAAATTGAATTACTCTCCTGAAAAAATATTACGACGATTTTTCGTTGTTTTCTTTTTTAAAAGTCGACTGATTAATCGATTATTTAAACCTCTGTTAGCAGAAGCCCTGCATGTTGTAATAAAACATGTTGACCTTTCAGAATAAGAGCTGCATGGTTGCTCTTTTCCAGTGGAAACACTCTCGTGCGGCTCAGTGGCAGATGTGGGCAGATGTGGGCAGATGTGCGCAGAGGTCATGGGAAGGTGTAGCGCCGATGCTCCTCCTAACACATACTGTGATGCTGCTGCAGCCCCGCGGCAGTGCGGCGCCTCGGATCGGCCGACAGCGTCTCCGGTCCTCCAACCACAAGCGACTCCAGCAAAAAACCCGAAGCGCCTCCTGCTTCACTCCTCCGGCTAGGAAAACGGACACGACGGCTGCGCTCCCGTTACTCCGAGCGGACGACAGGACTTTTTTTTTGGTGAAACGGTGCCAGGGCTCGCGGTAATTTGGTTGCAAAGTCGCGCGCTGGCTGCTGCAGGACGATGAGACTTGACACAGTTTTGAAATTTCTCCCGTGCGTTGTGTTTTTACTTCCTAACGCAATGCACGCACAAACAGGTAAGAAAAGAAAATTTCTTCACACTTTTTTTAATGGACTTAACTTTTCTCTCTTGATGTTTTTTTTCAGCAAGAAAAAACTTAAATTACAAGCCAAAACTAGGATTAAGACTAAATGTAATCTCTGTTAGATAACCAAGTCCGGAAGTCCTCTTCCTTTTTTTTTTTGTCCTTTCCCATCCATCATGTAACTGTCATCCAAGGCCACATACCTTCTCCCCGTCTCTTCACCCCCGTGGGTCTTTGGCTCCCGAGCCGACAGACTCGAGTCCCCGTCCAGCTGATGAGGACTGAGGCCACCAGGTGTTGAGACTGAAGGAGGCCTGTTGGCGGCTTTGACAGCTCCTGTCATCTCCTTCAGCAGCTTGTCTGCCCGTCAGACTCCGGCAGACTCAGTCATGATATCACCTTTCACTTGACCTCTCAGGTCAGTTCTGGAAAAACTTTGCCACGGTGCACGGAAGCAGAAACCGGGTCATCTTGGTTACAGCTTGGATCTTTTTGCTTCTGTCTGCTCTCACTTTGTGGCCACTTGTCTTTGTGGTTTGTGGTCACACATCAGAAAACCTGAAGCCTCACCTGTCCTCAAAAGTTCCTGATCTTGAGTTCAAAACAACATCCTTCTCTTTTTTACTTCTCCTGGTGGCTGATAATTAACACAAGCCTTATTCATTAACTTAGCTTCATTTCATCTGGTGTCATGTCATTGTTTGAAAGTTTGTTAAGTTTAAAATTTGATGAAAAGCACAAATATAACTCAGAAAAAGACCCTCCTCAATTTTCATGCAGTTGCAACCATGATGCAAATGTGTCTAAGATGGAACACATCCCTGTGGTTTTCTTACACTGAAGAAAGATCTAAACAACAAAAAGACAGAGAGTCACAAACAGAAACACTAAACTCAAGACGTCACAGCCTGGCTGGATGTGTGTTGGACAGCTGAATTCTGGGAAATGAAGACACATTGAAACATTGAGCAATCAGCACTAATCCTGAAAAAAAGGATTTCAGGGAACTGTTGATGCACTTGTTGCTGGAGTTCTGACCTCTTTTTTTTCCTCTCTGTGCATCTTGGGAGCAGGCGAAGTTCTCCCAGATATCCCATCTCTGGTCGGATGGACTTCTAGAACTAAAGTTGTATAAATGACATTGAGAACGTTGCTTTGTTTTGATTTCAGTCTTAAAAAACAGTTTAAACCTGTGACACCATCAGTCTGATTGATGGCAAAGTTCACCTGGATCAGCTGATATTTTCTGACTCCTCTAATCTCTGATAATGATTTTAAAGCTGAAATTTTGAAACTACAAATATGCAGTTTATAAAGTTTACTTCTTTGTTTATATGAATAATGACATTGACAGAGTAATAGAATTTAACCAATTATGTGACCAAATATAAACTCGTCTTTATGCAAACCTCAGCACTTTATCTTTCATCATCTCTGAACTTTAAAATAAAATCTTGAATTTCGACCAGCTGGACGGTGGATTTCCACTTTTCACTGACTGTCCTGCAGAAAACCTTCAGTGCCTGATCATCAGTATTGACAGTCTTGGTGTACTTCCAGTGCTCATGTTGTCTCCCTGGTTGCACCTGCAGTTCCCCCTCCAGAGTGCTCTCCAGGCGGCCACACCATCCTCAACAACCCCTACCGCAGCACCACCTTCAGCTCCAGCTGGCTGCAGCAGTCGGCCCTGCAGGACTTCATCTGCGACTACTCCCTCAGTCCAGGCTGGTACCAGTTTCAGATTTTCGACAAGCCGGCCAGCATGCCCACGCAGTGTGTGGAGGTAAAACATCTAGCATCAACACAGACAGGAGGATTTAACAGAGAAAATGTGACCAAATGTGTTATGTTTATAGTATGTAAAGTATCAGAATGACTTTACATACTATGTTTATGTTTAGGTGGCTTAAAGAATGATTCCAGTTGGGTTTTTTAGCTCTTTAATGGAAACATCTTGTCTACTGAATGTGACAGCAAGCTACTTTGGGGGTTGGTGGGTTTTTTTAAATTTTCGAGCAGGTCTAGTTTTGCTGTTCATCCTGGATTTTTGGTGACATCCAGGATCGTTATATTGAAGTGTTGACATACTTTAAATGTATAATTCAGTTTAATAATCAGAAATGTCTCTTTTGACCTCACCTGTGACCTGATGCTGCCTCTTTGTCCTCACCTGAGTGTTTGTTTCTGCATCAAAATGAAACGTGCCAGTGTGAGGCATGCTATGAATGCACTCGTGGACACACACAGTTATGGATGTGTGTGTTCATGGACATATTTATGAAGGAGAGTGCAAGGAGAGCTGGAATGTGTCTCATTTCCTGCGAGCGACCCGCTGTGTCGAGTCTGTGGGATCCATCTGAAGTGTCAGCCTCCCTCTGCCTTCCCAGGGCATCGCTGCTCTCCCCCGGGTGATAAACATCCACGTTCAGTGGGCAAAGGAAGGAAAACCGCTGTGAACATGTGTTACATAATAATGCCTTTATGATGATGGCGAATAAATGACGAGATTTGTCAGGCCAAAGATTTTCTTCAAAGGGGGAATCAACTACGACAAATTGAAGCTTTGTCAGCTACATATTCAGATTTTTCACATATTGAATTATGTTTTTTCTACTTTTAATTCCTTGTTTTAGAGTTTGAAGTTTTGGTTTTTGAGAGCATCAGTGTTTTAGAATCCGCTTTACTAACTATGTTTGGTAAGACTCACAAAACACTTGACTCATGTGGCTCTGAATGTACTTTCATATATTTCTTTGTTCAGTCATCATAGCAGAATGTCTTTTATATTTTTAATATTCCTCACAAATATTATTAATGAAACAGAACATATCACTTCCCGTAGCCAGAAGGATTTATCTTGGAGGAAGGAATCTGCATGATTTTTATCATTAAGAACTGAAATGTAAAGCTTTCATCAGTCTGTCAAAATGTGCTCATGGTCGCCCCCCCCATCCGTCCTAACACCCAGGTGAACCACTGTGGGACCCAGGCTCCGGTGTGGCTGTCCCTGGGTGAGGGTGAGTCCCTGCCGGGGCCTCTGGAGGTCGGGCAGCTGACGGCCTGCGCCGCCTGGCAGTTCTTCCAGAGCAGCAGCAAAGACTGCTGCATGTTTCGACTCCCGGTCACCGTCCGAAACTGTGGAGACTTCTACGTTTACCTGCTGCAGCCTACGCAGGGATGCATGGGATACTGCGCACAGGGTATGTCCGATACTACAGATCCCACATTTTAATAGACCTTGTGATTTCCATAGTCATATCTGGTCGAAAGAGAAAAAAAAACTTGCATTCAACTTACCATTCACCGTTAAAGGTTAGAAGTTCTTGCAGCTTGTTTTCACATAAAGTTATAAAACAGAGGAGGTCGTCTGCCAACCTCATTATCTTTACATCAGGACTCCTCACAGTTTACAGTGCTGCCATTTACCAGAGGAGAAAAAGATCTTTATGCAACTAATCATCTATTTCTGTCATTTTTTAGTTATCTTTTTAGTTCAGAGGTTTTTTTTCCTTTGAGAGTGAAACCGTAAGACAGCACAAAGTGAAGTGAAGTGACACATTATAGCCTCAAACAGAAGCTTTCAGGCCAATCAGAAATTTCGTTGGTCATGATTTTTAACTAGTACTAACAGATTGTCAGCTGTTAATATGATGATGTGTTGCAATCATGTGAATCTATAATAGTGTTGAAGCAAAGGCAGAAGACAGTATTATCCTGAAGATGCCAAATTATGAATTTTAACAACAAGACAGCAACATAAAAAGTGTGTTGCTTTCTCTTCCTTTAAGATGCATATCATGCCAAAACTTTTAAGCTTAGATTAACAAAACTGCTTCCCAGATTAGAATTAAATAGTAAAAATGTAGTGTTTATTTATAATGAAGTGCCTCTATTTCTCCATGATTTCTCTCCCAGAGATGTCGGACGCTCCGCCCACGACGCCGTTGACCTGCGGCCCTGACGAGGTGAACGTCGATGGAACATGTAAAAGTGAGGATCCCGCCGCTGTGTTTACGGCTTACGCTTGTCTCCTCGTGTTAGGTCAAACACGCAAACGTTCAGCAGGTCAGGGAGTTGCCATGCGGTCAGGAATGCACCGCCGGCCCCCTCGCCGCTCCTCTTAATGAGCTGAGCATGTGTCCCGGCGTCTGCTGGGCCTCCTCTCCATGGCGACGGCCCTCAGCCGGGGTCGTGAATCACGCAGAGGTGGATTTAAGGAAGCTGGAGGTGGAAAGAAAGAGGGAGGTTTAATTAGAAATGAATGAAGTATCACAGAACATCATGAGCTCGATTTAAAGAACAGAGTCCAGGTTGCACTTTTCAACACAGAGAGCTGAATATTTTTATGAGTCCATGAAAGTTTCCTTCTTTCTGCTTCTCTTCTGTCAGAAAAGCAGCCTCCACCTCCACACCTCCCAGAGATCGTCTCAGAGGTGACAGGAAACACCGTCTACCTGAAGTGCAGCTTCGGCAGCAACTCCAACAGCTCACTGGGTTACGTGGTGGCCTGGTCCCGCCTCTCACCTGAGGGCAGGAAGGAGGAGCTCAAACAGGAAACCACCATCCAGACCTCCGCCTTCATCGAACTGGACGGGTTCAACCTCCGTCTAGGGGACAAGGTCTGACTCAGGAGCTGCAGTCTGTCAGCATGATGTTTGTTCAGTCCTGATCAGTTTCACATTGAGTTCTAGTTTGAGTAAAAAAGTGGAGAAAAGTAAGATTTTTCCTAAAAACAAGAACAAGAAACAAATAAAAACAAATCCTCTCTTACAAAAGACAGAAGTAGCTGAGAGTGGCCATGGTCGCTACTATCTTTTTAAAATTCTGTTACCTTGAGATGATGAAATAATCATCCCATTATCGAGAGATAACAGAATAAGATAATGTAAGAGACAGAATAAGATGAATCCTCATATTTGAAGCAAAAAAACAGATGAACCAAGAGGAAATGTTCTGATATTTGAGAGTTTTTAGACAGATGAGAGGAAATTGTCCTAAAACTAAAAGTAAAGGTCAAGGTAGTATATGAATGGTTGGAAAAATGAACAAACAGATCAGAAAAAAATTACATATAATTGAAAATAAGTTTCTTATTATTTTCTGTCAGTAAAGTGTTTCTATAGCTGAAGACTTCCTTTTTTCTGGACGTAAAACTCACAGTATAAAGCAAAGATTTTGTCTGTAAACTTCGAGCTGTCAACATGTCGTTTGGTTTTATTGTTCCTCTGGTTGTGATTGTGATCTGATCTGAGCTCTTAAACCTTTTATACATCCTGAGTTTTTTCCGTTTGAGCTGCTGTGTGGTTTCTTTAACTCCCTATCTCTCCCTCTTTTATAATGCTTGCACAATAATTTATCATTTTTAAAATAAGATGACATCCATCCCTCTCTCTTCCTCTCTCAGATTTATTGCTCCAGCTCCAGTTTCTTCTTGGACTCGCCTGAACTTCGCAGTGTTTCAGTGGATAGTCAGGAATTCTTCGCAGGGATTCGGGTTTGTCATCAATCTGGATTTTTATTTATTATCCGAGCCAATTCAGAGCAAAAAAACATAATTATTTGTACTGTTTATGTTTTTTAATGGATGTTAATGGGCTTTTCTTATATTCCTGTGTGGATGTGTGTATAGAGACCTAAAGAAAAACTGACTTTATTGTTAATTGGTAAATATTTAAAGGAATATTTCCACATTTTGAGAATGATCTTTTTCAAACTGAGAGTTGGATGTGAATATTGACATTGATCTCTTTTGCGTGTAAAGTCAGAGCCAGAAGGCAAAACCTGCTCAACTCTGTTCAAAGTTTAAAAAAAAGCATATTTCTATGAATTTTACTGTAACATAACAAAACTTTAAATCAGCTTAATTTAAAGTAACTTAACTTTAAAAAAACTTAGTGCCAATCTAACCTAAATTCTCTATGCTATGCTATGCTATGTAGACAAAAAAAAGAGAAATGTAAAAAACATAAATGAAAAGTACCACATACTAAATTTGTCGCCGCTCAGCCTGTTAATTTTATTAAACCCTGGATTATTTAATCCCCTGGCCCCTGATGAATCTTATTCAAACTACTGTATATTGAATATATATTTTGACAAGTTTTTTCTTTGTGCTTAAGCCTGTTAGCCATATTAATACTGACATGTCTGTAACTGCGGATTCCTGTCGTGTGCAGCTCAGACCGGAGGTGAGCAGTGTGTCTGAGGATGGACGACCGTATGAGCTGGTGGTCGAGAGCACGATCCCCGTCCCGTGTCCGGAGGTTTCGTCCTCCTCCACAGAACGATGCACTCTGACTCTGCAGCTCAGCACGAGCAGCCATGGTGAGGACAGCACGAACAAACACCTGATGTGTTCTAATGTAGAAAATATACAGTTTCTAATGGAAATGGTGGCTGATTTATTAAAAATCTGTTGTAATGTTTGAAGCAAATAAACCTTTACTGTTACCATAAATAAACATAATCAGGCCACTAACACTAACAAGCTAGCTAACTCACATTACTCATTGTCATGTGAGTTAGTTAAATATAGAGGTTTTATTCAGAATTTTCAGTATTTCTTACTTGTAAATTCAACTAATGCTTAGAAATCCCATGTTAGAATATCAGCATCTTCAAAGCGTTTCGTTTCACTTGTACATAAAAAGATTTGAAGATGAGGATGAATTGATGCGCAGACCAAAGTGAATGACTAAACTTCTGAAGTCCAACACAGAAACATAGTTAATGTTAAAACCTAATCTGTAATCTCACATACTAATAGACAAACTGATGATATCACCTCATAACACTTTGTCTTGGAAGCAGTGCCACATTATCCATGTCAGCGCTAATCACACTAACTAAAAAGTAGCCAGACATGCTAACGGTAGCAGATTATATTAGATCTACCACATTTCCAAACTTATTCAGTTTACTTTAAACTCCTTCAAACAGTTATTTTATGACTGTGTACAATATTTCATAGATAAAAAATGCATTACAGATTGATACCGTGTTGTAATGATGTTTTCTACACTTGCTTTCCTTGTTTAAATGTTAGATGAGCTTTGAACTTTAAATTAGATCAAGTTCCTCTCTTTCCTTTATACATTTTAACCTTACCTCAGCTGTCTAGTTATAAATTTCAGTCTTACAATCAAGCAGATAACCCCGTTTCCTTGCTGTGTGACAGATGAGGATGTATTGGGTGCAGATCTGTCTCTGTCCTCCTGTGTGGTCGATCTGCCTCGAGGCTCCTGCAGGGACGAGGTTTGCAGTCGAGCTCAGATCCACTTCAGCCCCGTCACCGACTTTGTGAAAGACGACAACAGGACGACTCAGATCTCCGTTAAATCCATCAACACACAGAATTTCCTCTGGAATGGATACTCACCAGAACCTGTTGAGGTGAACTGATGGAAAAGTCCTTTAAAAACTGATATTTTTAAAAATTTTGTTGATGCTTTGTTAATTTATTAGATCATCATAATTGGTGCTGTTGTTCTATTTAATCCGTCTTTCAACAAATTTCTCTTTTGAATTTTGCTGTTTTAAACTGCTTTTCTGACATGAACCTGTTGTTTTTTTTTAAATATTCACTGAAGAACAGACAGACTGTACATTCCTGTACTGTGATCATGTGTCCTGAGTATTTCGAATTGGAGGAGGAAATTAATCTGTTTTCTCATCACAGATAACAGTGACGGACGTCCCCTCAGCCTACTGCTACTCCTTCACAGATCCTCATATTATCACGTTTGATGGCAGGTACTTCAGTTTCTCACATGGTTAATGTGGTTAGAAAATATACTACTTCCTTCATGTGCACAACATAATAGCAAAGTCTAATGATCTATAGAAGGATATAAAAAGATATATAAGTCCAAAAGAATCTATAAATAATTTTATTTTTTTTATTTACAGGCGTTATGAGAACTACCAAATAGGCACCTTTGTTCTCTATAAGAGCAGCTTCTGGCCCTTTGAGGTCCACGTTCGTCAGTGGGAGTGTGGCAGTGTGCTGCACGCCGCCTCGTGTGTGTGCGGCTTCGTGGTGAGAGATGGCGGTGACGTCGTGGCTTTTGACATGTGCAGCGGAGAGATGGGAGAAACCAAACCTCACCTGTCTGTGAAGAACAGAGACCTGAGACGGAGCAGCATTCGCATCACAGAGTCGTTCCAGGGACGCAAAGTCACGGTGAGCAAAACAAAGTCAAACTTCAAAAAACAAGGTGGAAAACAACAGGATTCATTTAGTTTTACACTCTGTTCGTGGCTTCTAGTTCATTAATGATAATTTTATCTACAACAGACAAAATTAATGTGAGATTAATCAATTCATCGCTAAATTTTGACAGTGAAATTACAATAACTACATTTTCAGGACTTTAATACTTAAAATAATCAAGATTAATGTCTCAGATGACCTTCATGTCCGGAGCGTTTGTTCGTGCTGACGTCTCTGACTGGGGAATGAGTCTGACGCTGAGAGCCCCCAGTTCAGACTGGGGCCACACTGAGGGCCTGTGTGGGACCTACGACGGACAGTCAGACAATGACTTCCACTCAGCAGGGGGCGCCACACTGCAGGATCTGCACACTTTCATCTCTGAGTGGAGGTAAGTGTTTTACAGGGTGCTGCATATAATATACACATATAATGGCAAAGTTAGCATTCATCCCTTAGGAAATAAACTCTCTGGCCAACAAAAGTTTACATGTCTTGTTTAACGACACGATAAGTTTGTGATGTTTCCAGTGAGAATGCACACAATAATCCACCCAGAGTTGCTTGTCAGGTTAATGCAAAGTCTGTTCTGTCAAACTCTGCTGCCTCCTCACTGGCATCTTCTCCTCTCTTCTGTCAGACTCCCTCCAGGCAGCAGCCTGTTTGACACAATACCATCCGATCTGAGTACACCGAGCCCCCGCAAGCACTGTAACTGTATGGCAGAGCCCCCCCTCACATCTCCCAGAGCCCGAGCTCAACCAGTCACCTCCCCCGACTCCACCTGCTCTCATCATGGCAACGTTCACCTCCCCGGTGTCATCCCAACTCTGGATGTCACGGCCGAGTACATCAACACCGTGGAACTTCTTAAAGTTGAAGGGAATGAAAGACAGTCGCTGCCTCCAGGCCGCTCGAGCCACAACAGCCAGGAACGAGGTGGTGATGCTTCAAGAAGCTTCACCTCCAGAGCCTCCAGAGATGGAGCTTCGACTTCAGTTCACCACCAGCGAAGCAGGAACAGGCGGCAGACTCGTCGTCCTCTTCCTAACTCTCAGCACCAGAGCCTCAGCCAGTCTGATCTGGAGGGCTTCACCTACTTTTTCCCAGAGGACCATGAAGCACCAGTTCAACCAGAGTCCTCCCTAACGTGGCCCACGCCTTCAGGACTGACGGAGCAGCAGGCCAGGACTCAGTGCCAGCAGGCTGTGGCGAACTCGAGCATAGCTTCAGGCTGCAGGCGCCTGTTACAGGAGTCAGTAATCAGCCATGCGGTGGACATGTGTGTCACCGACCTGCAGCTGAAGGACGAGCTGTCGTGGCTGAATGCAACATTACCGCTGCTGGAAAATGAGTGTGAGAGGAGGCTCGTGGAGGAGAGGAGGAGAGAGGAGGAGTACCAGGATGTTCTGGCTTCCCTCAAGTGCCCAAATCTGTGCAACTGGAACGGGCAGTGCTCAGAGTGGGGCTGCGTCTGCTTCCCGGGATTTGGGTCATATGACTGCAGCGTGCTGTCTGGTAAAATACAAACACATTCATGAACACATCAGCCCTTCAGGGGTCTTTGGTAAAGCAGATGCAGATGCAGATGTTGGTCCATGCAGGATATGTTGGTCTCTGTGTTTGTGATGGTTGCAACGTTTTGATTTCAACTTCAGGACAGAAATACAAAAGATACATTCAAGGTCATTCAGAATTTAGCTAATTATATAGTTTTTTCACATTTGGGTGCTGACCAGTTTATTTTCTGAATGTAAAATGTCCCAAATTCTGAAAGAAATGATCAAAAATAATTAAAGAATCTTTATCAAAGCCATATAATTTTATGTGCAACTTGCAAACTTACTCGAGTTCATGTTCTGGCCGTTGAGGAAGTGTTTATCATGGGAGACATGACGAGGAAAGTTTCTGTTGTATTACATGTAATATAACAATAGTAATGTTTGCTGTTTTAGTACATTTGCCAGTTTTCTAGATGATTATATGACAAAACTTGCACTCAGATGTTTCTTTAGGTTTATTTATCATGCAGCTTATAGAACATTCAGGTGAAAACAAGCCAAAACTACCAATAACTTTATTAAAATGACCTGCACACACCACCAGTAACATTTTAAAGTATCTCTATCTCTGCTTTTTATAAATTTAGCTGTTACTTGCACTGGTTTGTCTTCCCATAGAAGCTCTATGATGACAAACTCCAGATGTGCAAATGATTCTCAGGTCTAACAGTCTGTGCTCGTCTGCTCTTTATGTGGTTGATGTTGTGAAGACCAGATCCCAGAGATCATGGAGTTGGAGAAGGAGGGTCTGTGTGACGTCCGACAGGGAGACTGTTCCACCATCCAGGTCTACGGTCAAGGCTTCAAAGACTCCTACGAGCTCAAGTGTGAGTTTGTTAAAGAAAAGGTACTTCGTTTTCCTGCTTCTTCTTCTGTTTTCCATTGGTTACACAATGACTTTGCTGTGCATGTACTCTGTTTTCTGGCAAATCTCAAGTAATGAAATCAATATCTTCCTTAGAGTTGTCCATTTTTTTCTCTGAACAAAGTGCAGACTGATACTGTAAATAAAATGTAGAGAGCCAGACTTAAAGTGTTATTATGATTTTGATTGACATTTCAATCCAGTTGATGACATTTTCTATGTTGGAGGTGATGTTGCTCAAAATGTTTCAGTAGAGGAGAAACTAGAACTTCCATGTTAAAATATATGAGTCACTTGGATTTTACTTCTGTGTTTTCTCTGTTTAATTTTTTCTCTGTTCTTCCATGTTTCTAATGTTTCTCTTTATTGCGCCACCTGCTGTTCATGGCTTCCTTTCTCTGTGTCTCTTGTCAAGTTTGTAGATGGGGAGTGGGTTCTGGACAAGCCCCAGTTTGTCTTGGCCGTTTTTCTGGATGTGACGGCTCTGGAGTGCCAGCTCCCCCTAGAGGACAGCCGGGCTCCTGCAGACCTGGATCTCCAAGCATCTGCAAGCAGACCTCTGGCCCGCTGGCAGATCAAAGTTGGTCATTTCTCAATAATTTCTGCAATGCACATGGGTTAAAGTGCTTTTAATAAGATTCAGTGACTCCATCCGTCATCTTTTATTTCTCATAGGAATTTAACTTAATTAAGCTTCTTATTTTGCAAGAATCAGAAACTTCCAATATAAAATTACATATTAAATCTGCACAAAAGCAATAAAAAACAGACAGATGTGAAGCTTTGCTTGTTTTTATTTGCTGGCTGCAGTTGTGGAAAACTGTCAACAGAGTTCAGCTTGAACGTGATTTAGGAGGAAAAATGGTTCAACAATGTGAAACAATAAAAATTTATTAATTTTTTTTCAACTGCAATGAGACAAAGTAAACTGTTCACATCCGATAGATCTGATAAACATCACAGCACCTGCAGTTCAGACTGTTCCTTGAGTCTCCCTCAAGGTAAAATTATATTATCCTCAGCTTGTACACTGTGCTGTATTGAAATATGTGAGTATTTGCTTGTTTAATGTCGGTTCAGTTTGTTTGTTTGATGCCTTTTCCCAGTGCTCTGCAGTAATCAAGCTTCTGCTGATGGCAGGTATCAAATGACGGCTACAGCTACAGTAACACCAAGATACTGACTGTGTACGATGGAGCCTGTCAGATCTGCAGCCTCGACACTGAAGGCCTCTGCTCCCTGAGGGTAACACCACTTTCTTGACAGCGACTTTAATACATGAATCAAAAAGTAGGAACGTCTCTAAGGATAAATTTCCCCCCTCAGTCTGCTTTCATTCATCTTTCAAATGTCTAACATCTTCATCCACACTCTCTGCCCTAAGACTCTGCATCAGATTTCAAAGCTCCTCTTCCACCAGTATTTAAAAGATGGGGATGTAGAATTAACCTGTTCTCTCAAAACTCAAAAGCAGTGACAGTTTAAGACAAGGTGGCACTCTGGGACAGATACGTGCCAGTCATATGAGCTCAATAAATATATAACGCACTGAAGATGTTCATGTCGACTCCCCATTGCACACCAGAATGTACAGTAAAGTAGGGCTTTGATCGACACTGACTTTAAGTATTAATTCATCTTTTGATTATTTTTAGGATTATATCTCCTTTAACTGCTGCTTATTTATCAGAGCTTGCTCTGTATTAACAGTCAAACTGAGGGTCCACACTCCATGTTAATGTTGGTTTCAGGCATAAAGTTGCTAAAAGAGAGAGCAAAGCTTTACATACAGTAAATCAATGAGGCAGATCAGGGTTGTATTTTTGGATAAGTGGACACTAAAGTATGTTTTGTTTGTCTCAGAGAGAAATAAACCCTAAACTGAACATATTTTTTGTGATTTATTCTTCCAAGGAGAACACCTGCATCATTGACGGCTTATGTTACAGTGAGGGAGAGTCCAATCCCAGCAGCCCTTGCCTCACATGTCGCCCAGACGTGTCCAAACACACATGGTCCATAGCAGAGAGTATGTACATTAAACATCATTATTAATCATTTGGTTGTTCATGTTATCATAAAGAGAAGATGTCTAGACTGTACTGAACACGATGTGAGATTGATGTAAAAAGTTTTTTGATGTGTCACTTGCTCAGTAGAGCTGAGGTTGGATAGCCATCGCTGAGTTGTGTGGTTGTTGCTCAGGGCTGTTTGGATAATTTGTCAGCAGCTCTGTGCAGATTGGAGCCATTGAAGTTGCTTCAGTCCTGCGGCGCTGATATGAGGACAGCTCACCTCATTGTTACACTTTCTGACCAACTTTGCTTCTTCAACTTAAAGTAGGTCAGACGGATCACAGCTCCTTTTAGAAGAAATGAAATTGACCTGACCATGGTTTGATACCTGATCTCAGCAATAACAGGACTGAGATTATTGATTAGGATGACTCCATCTGCTAATAAAGAAAGCTCATTTGTTTATGTAGGTAAATAATAAATTATTCATCAATATATTAAATGGCCAAGGCAGCTCACTATTGGATTTTATTTAGGGCTGAATGAAGCTAGAAATATAATAGTGATGTATGTATTTTCAAACATTTCATTACTTAAATGTGGTTATTTAAGAGCCAATTAGAATAAGTGGCTCTTAAGAGGTGAACACATAACCTCGGAGTCACATATGCTAAAGGAATAACAAGTTTATTTGAGGAACAATGGTGTAATATACATGTCTGCAGACACAAAACACTTTGAAACTGGATTTTGAAGCATTAAAAGAGATGATTTCATATTATGAGACACTTTTAGGGACAAAGAGATAAAAAAAAATAGAATTTTATCTCAATCAGCAGTACAGGTTGTAATGAGTTCTCTTTTATAACTTAAAGACAGCGATGAAGAGTGAGCTGGCCAACTGACAACAATGGCTTTGGAGGGAAGCTAATCGAGCTAACAGCTAATCATACAGGCGGAAAACGATGACTTTGTTAAGCTTGCTAGTTGTACATATACGACCCCGAGGTAGGAAAAATATACATATTAGGAAAACATTAGGCCACACTTTCACTTAAAACGCAGGAAGGAAGAAAAAGTCGGTTTCTACCTTGTTAGCCGTTAAGCTAATCGCTAGCTAACTTAAGCTACGTTAGCAAAACAATGTAAAGTCACAGCTAAGAGCGCCAGGCTAACATTACGCCAGTCAGAGGCAGACATGCCTGAGTTTTGCAAAGAAAAGTAGTGGGTTTGTGGGATTTATTTTAAAACAATAAGCAAAATTGCCTGTAAAATAAGAAACAAAGAGATACTACAAGTCCTGAACTCTCATGTTTAAATAGTTTTTATTTAATCTCTGAGAATAGAGTAGCGGGATTCCCCAAATTTCATAATTAAAACTTTAATGTAACATAAAACTAACAGCAGAAAAAGTAAATTATAAATACATTTTATTATTGTTAATAACCAGGGTGGTGGTGTTGCATAGTTGTTAAGACAGATAAGCTCACATAAATACGAGAGAGATCTTTACCTATCTAGCAAAAAGTGTTAAAAAAAGCTGTCAAAGACATCAGAAATACCAAAATAAATAAACAAGCTTAAGCAGCTTCTTACTCATTTCTTCACTTGTGTTTCCCATCAGTGAACAAACCTCCGGTCATCCAGTCGATGCCGTTTCGTCTCCAGTCCTTCCAGGGAGAGAACTTCATTTACCAGTTACAAGCTCGTGACCCTGAGGGCTCAGCTGTGCTCTTCACCCTGGGATCAGGTCCTGAGGATGCGTCTCTGTCTCCAGCCGGCGTGCTGATGTGGAAAGCCGCAGCTGAAACTTCAAACACACACACTTTCCAGTTTACTGTGACGGACGACTGCAGTGCTGAGACCAGAGCCTCCATACAGGTAATCCTGGTTTTAATGTTCTTTTGTGTGACATGTTATGACCTGAGCAGTCCTGTAATCAGATTCACACCCACTAAGTTCAAAGCAGGTGAAATGGTGCAGTATGAAGTTAGATAGAAGTTCATTGTGAGAAGGGGTCAAGATGTTGGGATAAATGATTTTATTTAAAGTACATACTTTGAACATAACTAAGTTATTGCTAATGATACTTTATCTTATGTTTCTGGGAATAAATAGGTCCTGAAAAAAGATAGGATGTTTCTGTGTTTTGTGATATTTATATTTTTAAGTGTGACCTGTGGTCTTTAATTATGTCATATGTCTCGCTTTGTTAACTATCTAGGACTAAAACACCTTTTGTCTGATTAACTTTAAGCAGGTTGAGCATCTTTTCTGATGCTGTAGAATGTAATCACTCGTTAAACATTAACTTAAAGGTGTATATATATGAAAGGGCGAGTGTCAGACTTTTTGGACATGAAAGTGATTCCTGTTTTGTCCCAAAGAGGCAAATCTGTGGTCAGAAGACTGTCACAGCTTTTTGCTCTTTGTTGATAATTCATTGGTGTTTCTCCCACTAGAGGGTGCTAATGATATGTAGTTTTCTTCTCATGACTATATTCTGTGTCAGAGCGGGTTTTGTGGTTGTAGTATGTTTATACTAAATAAGAGATAAAAGTGAGGATATACAAAGATGTTGGAAAGTTTACTTAATCTAAAACTGATGTGTTTGGCTTTATTGGTTTTGTGTTAATGAATATATTTGTCTCACATTGTTTTCTGATTACAAAGCTGCTTTTAATCTGTGCAAATGAGGGACCTTTTCACCTTCCCTTCAGGTGTCTGTGCGCCCTTGTGAATGTCTGAATGGAGCTTCCTGTGTCACCAACGTCAACCTCCCTGCTGGCAGTGGGGAATACTTGTGTGTGTGTCTGGATGGATTCAGAGGTGAAAGGTGTGAGGTGAACATTGATGACTGTAAACCGAACCCATGCAGACTGGGCCGCTGTATTGATGGTCCCAACTCCTTCTCCTGTATCTGCCCACCAGGAATGACAGGTAGAGATCAACCTGCAGAACTGTTTACTTAAAAAAAAAAAAAAAAAACAATCCCAAGAACACAAAGCAAGACGCTTGGGAGTGTTTTGATTTTAGAAGTGGGTTCATTTCTGCAGGGCTGCACTTGAAGTGGGTGTTAAGTGATCTGTGGCACTTACTGTCCTTTATCCATGGAATTACAAAAACATTTGTTGGCAGCAGGTTATACCAGGATACCTGTCAGACTGCCAACCTTTAAGAAGGTTTCATTCTACTGTCTGGGTTTATTTTAAGCTTTTGCCACTCCTGTTTATTTACTAAGAAGTCCTGAGAAATGCAGAGGTGGATGCCACTTCACAAACTGTAGGGATGAACAGGGTTTCTTTGTTTAACACAGTTTTTTTTTCTTTAAAAACTTTTTAAAAGACTGTGAAAAGGGTCTGGAAGCACATTTACTCTCAGTGCAGTGTGGCAGACTGTGGAAGACACTTCTGAACTGTTCTAACATCCAGATAAAAGCATTTTGAATACAGATGCAAAGTGTCACGTGTCCTGTTTAAATCAGAGGCAACAGGTGTAACTGTTTTCCCAGATGTCTATTAGTCACTGCACTTTGTAGTTCTGCCAAAGGAAACTTTCAATTTACATCACTTGCAGTAGTTAAAAAATGCATTATTTTTAAAAATATTTGTCCGTGTAGTTTTTTTCATGTGATATTGGTGTTCTTTATGCCTTCAGGTCGAACATGTAGAGAAGATATAGACGAGTGTGTCTCTCAGCCTTGTTTCCCTGGAGTTGGCTGTAACAACACACTCGGCTCCTTCGCCTGCGGAGTCTGTCCACAAGGATTCACTGGTGACGGGAAAAACTGTGCACGTAAGTCCTTACTTACATTTCGTAAAGAGACCAGAAACAGCGATGCATTAGTCTATGCAAGCGTCTATCTCTGTGTAGACTTTAGAAATATGACGCTAATATTATTTATGATATAAAATTCTTGCAAAAGGGTAATTTGGGGAGTGAAATTTCAAGTAAATGTAACTTAAACAGAAGGAAATAGTTCATTTATTTGGGACTTTTTTATGTCTAACGAAAGGTCCTTGTCTTTCCTTTTGTTTTCAAGGCAACAAAAACTTTCCAGCCAAAGAGACGGTGATCACACCGTCCAGAGTGCCACTGGTTTTGATGAGGCCTCAACCCCCGAGCCCGTCGCCGTGCTCCAGACGTCCATGTTACCCGGGGGTCCAGTGCTTTGAGAGCATCCACGTCTCTGCAGGCTTCGTCTGTGGGCCCTGTCCTCCTGGTCTCCATGGAAACGGACGAACATGCACAGCAACAGGTGAGAGTAAATTTAATTTAATTAATTTAATCAGCTGTGGTCACATTAAAGTTACATGTTTTATTGCTGATAAAGGCTGTATTTGTTAGTTTTTTAAGTAATATCCTCTAACTTCCAGTATCTTACAGGTCAGGGGACAGTCACCAGTGGAGCGGATGGTCAGGCTTACGTCATCAAATCAAATTTCAACAAGGAGACAACACCCACCTCCTCTTCCTCCTCTTCTTCATCATCTCCTGTTTCACCCAGAAGACCCCCTAACAGGAGGACAAGACCAGAAACCACTGCCTCCAGTGTCAGGAGAGTTTCCCCCAGTGACAGAAGAACCACAACAACGCTACAGAACCAAACTTCCGTCAGAGTGTTCGCCCCCTCTGTCACCAGAGCTCAGCCCAGCGGGGTGGAGCTGACCCCGGACCTGACCACAGGGGTCAGATGGGGGTCACCGTCTCACTATGTGACCTGTGCTGACTCTCCCTGCTTCCCTGGTGTCCCCTGTGAGCCCACCGTCACCGGGTCCTTCAGGTGTGGACGCTGCCCGTACGGTTACACTGGAGATGGAGTCACATGTAAAGGTACAAGTGTTGAGGTTAAAACAGCTTTGTGACGACAGTTAATGTTCAAGAATCAGAGATGTTGAATTGAAGATTTTCAGTACAGAACAAAGAGGAGGAGCAAAGCAAACCAGAAGAAATTAACCACTTGTGCTGAATTACTTTCATGTCCAAATGTTTTTGATATGAAAAGAAAACATCCAGTTTTGCTCAAATTGTCCAAGAGAGACTATTATACCATTCTGTCACTTTGTAAAATGGCTGGTAAAATGAAAATGATGATGTCTAACAATAATATTAGCTCTAGATAAAAGCTGCTGTGTGACCAGAATATCACATTTGTCACTTGGTGCCATTGTTGAGCAAAAGTTACATAGTTTTGCTTTAAAATGAAATATAAAAGTTTCCTCATTACAAAATGATTTCTTTAATCTGCTTATTTTAGTTTGACCAACAGTGAAAAACACTCTTAAGGTATTTTCATTGCAGGATAAATGTCCTTGTTTCAGCTTCTTTATGCATTAAGATGTGACGATTCCTGTAAGTAATGTTGTGATTTTGTTTCAGCTGTGTGCAGGTATCAGTGTGGGAGGAACATGGAGTGCTCTCTGCCCAACACCTGCACCTGCAAGGAGGGCTACACCGGGTACAACTGTCACATCGGTGAGAGGGAGAGCATTTTGTTGGAGCCTGATTTGTTTATGTTTATGCTGTAAAGAAGTTCACAAAATGGTTTCACTCTTAGATGAACCTCTGCAGCTCACACAGTTTCTAGAAGCCTTGCAGTCCTCTGCAGGCAGCCGTGGCACATTACTGTTAAATCGGCTCTGAGGATTTTTCTCTTTTATCTCAGAGTTTGTTGCCACTTTTCTTCCCTCTCAGCTGTGTGTCGACCTGACTGCAAGAACCAGGGGAAGTGTGTGAAACCTAATGTGTGTGAATGTCCTGCTGGCTACAGTGGGCCCACCTGTGAGGAAGGTAACATGAGCTCATATTCACACCTGTCTGACATGCTGTCACACACACACACACTCTGCACACAGAATGCTGATGAGTATCATTGTGTTGTTTACAACCTTGTGTCGGCGTGTAGCGAGCTGTGAGCCGCCTTGTCAACACGGAGGCACCTGTCTGGCCAGAAACCTGTGCACCTGTCCTTACGGCTACGTGGGACCCAGATGTGAAATCAGTGAGATGTCACTTAAGTAACTTAATCAGGTGAAACATTCTGTGTTGTGTTTAAGTGTCATTCTGTCTGTACATATCAGGACAGTTGTCGTTATTTATCTGTTGCAGTGGTGTGTAACAGACACTGTGAAAATGGAGGCGAATGTGTTTCTCCTGATGTCTGCAAATGCAAACCCGGCTGGTACGGACCAACATGTAACTCAGGTACAACAACAAAGTGTGCATTCACTCTGCAGCTACACACTGTCTCTGTTGAGATGTTTCCCTCACATGTTATACACATCTAATAGTTTACACACTGGTAGATCGCTGTGCATTAGATCTTAAGATATGCAACTTGCTTTTAAGCCTTTAAATCATCACTGTTGGCCTTTCTCTGCCACATAATGTGGATTCAAATGAAAGCTTGAAATACAAATTTTAAATGTGTGTCTGCAGCTTTCTGTAACCCCGTCTGTCTGAACGGAGGAACCTGTATTAAGCCCAACGTCTGTGTCTGTCCCAGTGGCTTCTATGGCTCTCAGTGTCAAATTGGTAAGACTGCTGATTATATTACTAATTATAAACACAAGAGATGGCTGAAGTTGTGTCAGTGTGTAAAAGTTTGATTTACATTTGTAGTAACTGTTGAAGAAATGGCTGCTGATGTTTTCCAGCTTATTATTGTTGTGTTTTTCAGCTGTGTGCAGTCCTCCGTGTAAGAATGGAGGTCAGTGTATGAGGAACAACGTGTGCTCCTGCCCTGAAGGCTACACTGGAAAAAGGTGTCAAAAGAGTAAGTTAAATCACTAGCCGCATGCTGAAAAGCAGTAATTCTTGCCTATTATGATTCAAAACGTGGTGTAAAGAATATTGTAATCTAATAAAGGTGTAAACAAATGTTCTCCAGGTGTTTGTGAGCCAATATGCATGAACAAAGGCAAGTGTGTAGGACCAAACACATGCTCCTGTGCGTCAGGATGGAGGGGGAAGAGGTGCAACATACGTGAGTGACCTGTTTACCAACATACACCAAATACATCACAAGCATCTCTCAGCAGTAGAGCTCAGAGTGGATCAGGGTCTGCATGGGAACAATCACTGCCTGGGAGGCTCGATTCAGGGCAAAATTAGTTGTCTTGTATGCTCTGCAAACACTTTGAGACTTTGTACAAAACACAAGACTTTCCTCTCTACAGCAGGAGGTGAGAGCTGAAGTGAAGATATTTCGCACTGATACGATCGAGTGACACTAAGAAAACAGCACACTTTCTCTGAGAAATTATCACCTCAGGCTGTAACACTTTTTCTTGCTGTCGCTTGAAAAGTTGTGAAGTTTGGCTTGTTTACTTTTGCTCTGTTAAATAGTAAAATATACAGTACTTAATGAAGTTTCCCACAAGATTCTCAACTCAACAAAATACTTTAAAATCAGTTTTTGTTACGAAGCCTTGTGGTTTCTTTATTCACATCTTTGTTACCACATCCATGCCGAGGCAGCAGTGTGGAAGATTTTGCTGCGAGCTGCTGTAGATTTTGTTCACACCTCCCTCTCTGTTCTCACTTTAGCGGTCTGTCTGCAAAAGTGTAAAAATGGCGGCGAGTGTTTGGGACCGAACACCTGTCACTGTCCCAGCGGCTGGGAAGGTCACCAGTGTCAAACACGTGAGTTTGTAAAACAAAGCAGTAAATACAGAGACTCTTGCCAGGACTTACTGCAGAGCACATGCAGTAGCTTCTTATGCTGTTTAGACTCATATATTAAATCAAGTTTGATTGTTTTAATTTGATTAGAGTTTAAAATCCTGAAATTCGAATTCCTTCCTCAGCGGTCTGTAAACAGCGATGCCTGAACGGAGGGAGGTGTGTCCTTCCTGACTACTGCCACTGTCGGAAAGGCTACAAGGGCCTCACCTGTGCAATAAAGGTCAGTTATGGAGTCACAATACACAATACTTTTACATATTTCTATGTATTTTTACTCCCTAAGCAATTTTCTTGCTCAAGTTTGTGCCTCTCTGTGATTTATTAAAGTAAATGAGCAATCATCCCTTTTTCTGAAAGATAAAAACCAGATGATGTTTAGAAAAATTAAAGGTTATTTCACAGTCATAGAATATTCTTCATTATGCAGTCAAATGAGATTTTTAACATTCAGATGTTTTTTTGCACTTCAATGAAAAAAGTTGCTCTTTTCATAAACTTTTTTATTTGTACGTTTATGTAATTTTCTGGTTTTGTTGTAGCATAAAAGAACCACAACTGCATTTCATTTTTACAACCAAGTGTTGCAAAATGATGATGAGATAAGTTTGACTCTTTGATCTCTTGAAGTCTTTGAGGATTTTTGAAAATGCCTTCAGAACAGAACAGGGGTTAGTGATGTTAAACAGCTGCCAGGTATTTATCTTTCAGAAAAGATTAGGAGCTTCATGACTCAAATGTAACACAAATACATGAAAGGAACTGACTTGGGCTTTTAATGCTCCAAAAATAAACTCATGATACTGTGATAGGTCTAAGATTTGACCACCAACTTGTATTTTTCTGAGAAAAGCAGTACGTGAAATCTAATTAGGATGAATTTATGTTTGCAATTTTTACAGGCATCGCAAGCATGAAGGAAAAGAAATGAGAAATGGGATGAAAGAAGTAAGAAAATGCACAAAGCAGGAAGAAGGCACCGTAAATTGTGTGTATGTGTGTGTGTGTGTGTGTGTTGGCGTGTGCTTCGGCCTGTGCTTGAATGTGTGGCTGCGTGCACAGTTGAAGGCGAGCGGTGGGACTTGATGTATTGCACTTGTCTTTGCGTCCCTGTAAATCACTACCTCAAGGCTCAAGGTGACACACATCTGTTAAATGCATCAGCAGTGAACACAGAGACGGTGCAGATATGTGAGTGTTACCGTGTTACAGTTTTATGTAAAATTTGCAAATAAAAAATAAGTAATACATTCATAAACCGCAGGTTGTTAACATCAAGCTTAAGTTTTAGGTTTATTATGATTAAGGAAAATTGTAGCCTGGTTGGACTTTTCACCAAACTCATGTGCACTGTTTGTTTCTGAGTTAAGAGAAAATAAACACATCCTGCTTCATTAATTATGGCAAATTTAGAAAATACACATCAGTAATAATTACACTTTTATTTTTCTCAGTGCTTTCACTAATATATTTTTTGATTAGGCCTGTTAAGTTATGAGCTGTTATTCATTTACATTGATACTTAATATTTGTATTAATGAAAACCTGTTTATTTAGGGGTTTTTTTTGTTTGTTTGGTTTGTTTTCTAAAAAATATGTCAACACCAGAATACTCTGTGAACAACATACATGTGACAAAATAAAGAAAAAAGGTACTGTTTCTACGCTTTTGATTGATTGAGCTCTCATAAAACCTGCATTTCACTTTTTTATTCTTTTTGTGACACAAATTACAGTACAGTACATTGCATGTTTATACAGTCAAATGGGAACATTAAACAGGTTCACTGTTTCTTATAAAATAATAACATACATGATAAAAACGAAAAACTACCTATATTTCAACCAAAAAAAAAAGCTTCATCAGCACAAAGTCCCTTATTGAGCCTCATTGACCTTTGACCCCAGGGAGGGTCACACTAGTGGGACTTTTTCCTCTCTTCACAGCGAGGGCCGGAGAAAGGGGGGGCGACAGCGGCATTTGTTGGGAGAAATACACTTTCCTCCATTCAGGCAGGGCTGAGTGCACACAGCTGCAAGGCAAAAACAGACAAAATAATGACAAAAGCGTTAAATCATCCATAAAATCTGACAAGTAAATAACTATGAGCTTTAAAAGTCTAACGCAGCTTATTGTTTCCATGTCTGGTTTTCTGACATATCTGGAAAAAAACTCAGCTGAAAACTTCCTCTTTAGCAGATGTATAGATGCAATTTAAATCATCTGCAGCTTTTTGGCAGAGTCGAATGTAGACAGTTTACCAAGATCCAGGATAAACAAATCCATAACAAAAACTAAACAGTTTGGGGGAGCAGGACGAAGACAGACAGAAGGAATCATGCCTGTAAAGTGCATTGATGCATAAGATCGTGCTTGGTGTTAACTCACCCGTATGGCAGGCACCGCCCAGCCATCCCTCCGGACAGCTGCAGATTCCTGGAGCCACACAGACTCCCCCGTTCCTGCAGCCCTGGGGACAGATCGCTGCATGGGGAACAAACCAGAGACATTCTCAGCATGCCAAGAAGCAAATCTGAGCTTTAGCTACAGGTGACACATTGCTGCTGCAGAGGCAGGAGTGGCTAACTTTATATGAAGATAGTAGTAGACTGGGTTAGTTTAGTACAAGACTGGAAATGTAAGGAAAAGGTTAGCTTGGCTCTGTACAAAGGTAATAAAATCCACCTACCAGCACATCTAATTAACATTTTTTACATCTTTTGTTTAATCTGTAAAAACAGGAAGGATAAGGACTGCAGACTGTCTTCCCCTAGCTTACAGTTTTATGCTAGGCTATCCAGTTGTGAGAAAGGTATGGATATAACTCCCCCAAAGAAAGTGAATAAGCTTAAACTTGTCAATTTTACACCTCCGGTTTTGTACAGAATAAACAAAATGTAACATGATAGTAAACTTTGGTTGTGTTGGTGATGATACCTTTAGCCAAAGTTGGTCTGTTTCCAATCTCTATGTTTAGCTAAGCTAACCAGCTGCTAACTTTTAGCTTCCTGTTTAGCATACAGAAGTGAGAGTGGTAACATTTTTCACGTTTAACTCTGAGCATTAAAAAAACAAATTAACATTCTAGCAAAATGCTTAACTGCCATATTTTTTTTAATTCAGGAGTTTGAGATGAAGCAAAGAACTGAGTTTCTTGCTACTAGGCTGTTGGTTAGCATATTAGCTTAATGGTGAATGTAGCAGGAAAAAATGGATGTTAGTATAGGACAAATGTAAACCCATTTTTTCATCACAGTGATTTTTGTGATCTAGAGAGGCTAACAAGCTAGCTAATTCTGAAGACAGTTGAACAAATCTAAAAGAAAAAGCTAGGCTAAAATGCTAATCACAAGAAATTTTAAGTACTACAGCCACTATAAAGCCTTGATTCTTAAGAGAAAAAAAAAAGGAAAGGTGCTCATTTTCTTCTCTAAGATTTAGGGAAACATTTTCTAAGCCCCACATAAACTGCAATTTTATTCCTCCATAGTTCACAAGCTGTAAATTTAAATGTCATTCATAAACACCCAGCTTAATGAATTGCTGGGGGCGTAAACTGAATTCTGCTCTCCATCATGACAGCAACTTGGAACTGGAAGAGCACTTTAAAATGTTTTAGTTAGTTGGTTATTGCTGATTAATGGCTCCAGCTGACAGACTGGCTCCATTTGGTGACTTTGACCTGCGGTGTTAATGGGGGTAATTAGATACGGCTATAAACAGACCCTCTTGGCATTTTGAGCCGGTCCAGCTTGAGGGGCAGATACACTTGGCCACTCCGTTGACAGCGATGCATTCTCCTCCATTCCAACATCCCCCATCACACGTCACTGCCAAAACACGGACACAGATCATCCAATTCTTTGAGGACAACCCCTCGCTCAATGATTTTGACTCAACACTACACAAGTGTCTGAATTAGTGCTTCCAAAACTTTTGGACTCTTGACCTCTTAAAATAATTGTGCAGCAGGGTCCCTTAGTCTTTGCATATGTTTGCCTGTATTTTTTATGTTATTTTTAGATAATTTTATTTTAGGTTAATGAGGTGAAATTATCTGACAATTCTGGATTAAAGAAAGTCTGGAAAAAAATAAACTTAATTTGTGGGTTCTTCTTTCTCTTGTCCCTGTCCTGGTAATGGTCTTGCAGCCCCTTGTTGGGGCCATTACCTACCAATGAGGAACACTGATCTGAATGCTGCACAAGTCCTGCCATTTTATTTTGATTTAAATAAATGATTTGTCAAAAATGATCCACATATAATAACAGCACGCAAAGTTAAAAAAATAATTTAATAAAATCTAGCTGCCCTACTTTCTGAGGTTGGAAAAAATATAGTGCTGTCTGGTAAAGAGACACAGCTGTGTGTTGGAATGTATGGATATAAATCTACTGTTTCATATGGAAGAAGGAAAATATGGACACATAAACTGAATTAATGCATGAAGACTTGAAATCTCCATTAATAAAAGTGGAAAGCTCCCACAGTCTTCTCCACTTCCAAAGCACTCAAACCTGCTTACCTTTGTGACAGTATCTTCCTCCATATCCAGGAGGACATCTGCATTTTCCAGGGCGAAGACACACTCCTCCATTCTTACATTTGGGATAACAGTTGGCTGCATTCACAAAAGATTTTTACATTGCTTTTAATACAGTTTTATTTTTAGGCTTTTAATCTCTGATATTGTAAAACTAAGCAACAAAATCTCTGTTTCTCGGAAATGAGGAATTTATGTCTTAAAATCAGGAGGAGAACGAGCTTAACCTACATAATAAACTGTACTGTGTATTGTTCTGTGCAATACTCCAATAAAGTTACTAAATAATTAAATTGCTACTTTCCAAATAGAGGAAACTTATCCTCGCTTTACACTTTAAATGCATTTAAAATGACAACCGTATTAAAAGTTTGTAACATCACCATACTGGCAGGTCTCTCCTTCGTAGCCCTTGGGGCAGAAGCATGTGTTGTTGCGGATGCAGATTCCTGCGTGTTCGCACGGCGGCTCGCACTTCGCTTTGGGGTCGAAAACGAACCCCAACGCGACTCCCCGAGGCGCGTCCGAACGCGCCGAGCAAACGGCGACAAGAGCCACCAGGGAGGCAAAGAGCATTGCTGTGCCGAGACTCACTGAGCCCATGTTTACTGCTGTTTTATCTCCGGAGAGAGGAAGAAACAGATGGACGGTGGAGGAGATGGAGGAGTTAGTCCCCTGTAAGCGCCGAAGCTTCTCCACGTCGCCCCCGCTGTTGCTCACAGCGAAACTACAACCAGCCTAGTGCCGGGCGGAGCGGGCGGGGCGGAGAGAGGCTGCTGGTGTGGGGGCTGGAAGATGTGGAGACTTGGCTTGTTTTAGCTTCTGAAAGTGGCCCCAGAAACACAGACATTAATTGGAAGTAAGGTAGAAATAAAACTAATCAAAAATTCTCTTAAAGCAGTTTTCTGAAGACCAACGGTTACTTTGCCTTTAGCTAGCTAGCTCGTGCTAACTGCATAGTCAACGTTACGCTAATTAAGCTAGCTTAAACAGTTTTTCTCTTACCTAAAATAGGAGAATTAACCTGCTAACTGACCAGATAACTAGATCAAAACCTGCTTAAAGCAACAAGGGGGTTGACAAGGCAACTATACAGTTTTTGGTAAAAAATAAATAGCAGCTTTTGTTAATCTGACATTGCTTTAAAGCGAAATAAAACAATCGTTAATTATGCGTAAAGACAAGCTGGACTACGAATTTCATGTCAATTAACCTCACTTGTGTTTCAGTTAGTGCAAACTCAGATTATATTTAAAGTCGTATAACTTTATTTTAAATTCTATTTAAGGTCTCACAGGTTTATCGACAATAGGTATCAATATGGCAGGCAGAGCAGGAAGTTTTGTAATTAGTAAGTAAACACTGAGTCTATCACCTGTTTGGGTGTCAAAGTATTTTAATCGTTCATTATGTAAACATTAAGTCTTCGTAATTTTGACCTTCAGTGGAAGTGCTGTAGTGAGACAAGGAAACCTACATCCACTCGCAGAAAAATGTTAAATGTGGAGCCAATTGGCTTATTACTTTCAGAAAGGCCTGTTTTATGAAGAGTTCATGTAGGACACATGTGGAAAAGCCATTTCCTTCTAGCTGATGAGAGGAAGTGCTGAGTCTTTATGAACTATGGGGTGAGGAGAAATACTCTGTAATGGCAATAACACAACCTGTCTTCTCTGTTGGGCCTCTCTTCAGTAAAACCTACTGACTGAGAACTCAAAGGAAAGTAGCTTCCCATATCATTCAAACTGCTTTTTGTGTTTTTTTTCAGATGTAAAAAGCCTGTAGTCTTTAAATCTTTGCAGGTCATAACCTTCTGTACAATAGTTACCACTTCGCAAAGTAGTCAGACTGAACATCCTAAAGTTGCCAGTTAGATTTCCATAAAGAGTTCATAACAAGACATTGATCACTCCTGCAGCTACAATTAATTTTGTGGACCAACCTAAACAGCAAAACTGATTCAGGAGCTGGTTTGTTGAAAATTTTTTGGCTAGGAGACATAGCTTCGAATCTCTTTGTGATTCTCATTTCCCAGACAGTTTGGTCTCCTGAGGCAGTCCTTCTTTGAAACTTTAACTTAGAAATTGTGACCTTCTGAAATTCTGATCTTATACCAAAAAGATAAAAAGGACACAAGAACATAAAAATATCTACAAAACTAAAACACAGATATAACTAACAAATGGTGGATTCCTTAACTTTTATATTTCAGAGAAAAATGATATCTGTTCAAGTTAGCTGATATTTAGTTTTTGCAGAGGAAACCAAAATGGCAAGAGTCTTTAATTTGGAGTGATGAAGATATAGACTGAGGTGGAGCTTTTACTTTGCAGTTAAACTTAAACTATGTTGTCAAATTTGTCAGCAACTGTAAAAATAACAAAAAAGTAACAGCATTTGCTCACTAATACACTGGCTGGGATTCAACTAAAAGTTGTCTCTGATACAGAAAATCAAAATACTGTCTGATAGAACCTTAAATATAGACCAAGACAAGGCTGATAATGCTGGCTGGTTGTGTGTATGTGTATGTTTTTTTCCCCCCACATGTAATCCAGGAAAGCTCGGGTCCAAACCACTGACCTGGATCTTAGAGAGGAAGTGAACTGGTGTTTTAATGAATACAACAGATGTGAACATACCGTGATACACTTGAGACATCTTGAGCTCCTACTGTAGCTCCAGCAAGGAACATTTTAGAGCCTGTATGAGGAATATATGGGCATACAATCAAACCTGAAACGTTTATTTGAAAGGAAAGGACAAAAAAGGCAATGAAATGACCTGTGAATGAAATTTCATGCTTAAATTCTAATCTGCGTGTTTTTATATGCAAAATACTCAGGCCAAAAAAATCAGACCAAACAGATATAGCTTTACTTGGTAGATATTTTGTTCTT
The DNA here is from genome assembly GCA_029783645.1 of Ctenochaetus hawaiiensis. Lineage (NCBI taxonomy): Eukaryota > Metazoa > Chordata > Actinopteri > Acanthuriformes > Acanthuridae > Ctenochaetus > Ctenochaetus hawaiiensis. Next base: position 3,293,647 of record JAPZDY010000025.1, read on the forward strand.
CTCTAGATATTTAGTATTGTAAGCTACATATCTTCAGGTAAAGGTGTATTCTCCTTAAAAACTTAAGAGGAATGTTGCTATTATGAAAACTTTTATGCCCTCTAGTGGTAGAACCAGTCTTGTCTCTTCTTTCAAACAACAGTTTGGTCCAGAGCATCATACCTGGCTACCTCTAACACTTTTACCACTATCCAGTGAACACCTCCTGTTGGCCTCCATCACAGGGGATGATGTTCTCCAACTTTGATTTAAGTTATTGGAAACAGAATTTGAATAAAACTGGTTTAAAGTTTTAGATCTGTACATTAAAAAGATGAAGTCTAATGATCAAAACCACATGAAATTTGGTAATCATTTATGCTCCTAAAAGATTTTACAGATTTTTAAATTTTTTTAATGGCTTTTATGTTTTTTCTCTGCTGCTAGTATTTCTATTTTAGCCCCACAGGTGATGAGATGGCTCCCTTTGATAATAATTAGAAAAATTTAACACAAGTGGAAACCAAAAGTAGAGCAAAACTGTAGGTCACGTAGTATGTCAATTTACAGAGAACTAACTCCCATCTATTTTGGTAGTTGATTAACTGTTGATAAGTTTCAAGCAAAACGAAATACTTCGTGTCTCTCAGTTTGTATTCTCCGACTTTAAATGTTTCAACTATTAATCAGTTTAAGGGTGAAATAATCATTGGTTTAATCAATGTTGAAAACAATTGTTAGCTGTAGCCGTAAAATAAACATTAATTTATCAGAATTGCTGATAAAATTTGTAATACATCAAGTAAATGTGATACACTATGTGAACAAAAGTGAACTGGTGTTTCACTTCTAGTTTGTTTTATACTAAATTTGGGAAACACACCTGACAGATGTCAACACTGCTGAAACTCTTTTTAAATCACAATAAAAACCCGCTAATGTTGGACGGTGTTGACACATATAATTTTGTAGGTTGATCTTTAATTGTAGTGACCTCTATATTAATTTATGTAATGTAATGGCAGTGAAGTAATAGTTTCAGGATTTTCAGCAAAGGGGAGCGAGGTTAGCAGACAAATTTGCGCCACCCAGTGTTAAAAGAGAACATTACAAGCAAAGCAAAAAACTCAAAATGAGTCATGATTTTATTTTCATCTTCATGCAAGAAAAACAGCCACTTTGGTTGAATCAGTAACAGAGAATTTTGTTACATCAACACTGTCGTCAAATATCAGGGCTGCACATGGGATTACTGTTTTCTCAAGACAGCTGTGAGTTGTTTTTAAAGTCAGAAAAACTTGCATTTTATCTTATCAGTGCTTTAAAAACTTAAGATCAGAGACTTTGAACTTTTGAGGATTTCACATTTAGGACATTTCATCATTTTAAGCATTTTCTGTCAGATAAAGTCGTTCAGTACTTTACATGTTCTGTTAAAAAATACAAATATATCACAGCTTGTGGATGTTGGTGGTATAATTCACTTCTGGTAAACATTAGCCAATCCAAAATGATACCATGTGACAAAAGGAATTCATAATTATTTAAAAAAAATCAGAGATGACAGTTAACTCAAAAGACAAGTTATAAATGCAAAATGGATTAAAATACCAAACACATTATTGGAAATGACACCACAAAAACAGGACAACTTCATGAAAGAAAAGAAAGTCAAACCAGCAATTATTCTCGATATTACATGTCTTGAAGCAAGCCAGAAGGAAAGTTCATGTTTTAAACATTTACAAATGTGTGAATCTTTTCCATTTACAAAATTATTTTGTAACTTACATAGTATGAAGTAAGTCACAGTCTTCACAGTACTCGTGTTTCTTTTTAAATCACTCAAATTAATCATAGATTAACACAATAGAAGACTTAACACAATCTTTACTTTTACTTAAGCTTTAAATTGAGAACTCTGACCCAAAAAACCCCAAAAAACAAATGAATGAGAGCAAGCATATGTCACTTTTATTTCTACAGAATGATTGCACCCCCTTTTGGTTGTGAACAAGCCCTGTGCCAGTGCCAATATAAAAAAAATCTAATGCCACAATGCTTTACTGCCGCTGTATTGCATTTTGCCTGCCAAATACAAAAAAAACACTTCATGATATTTTCTGCCATCTTTAAAAGCAAAGGTCAGTAAAGTAAGAGATCTGTGGCCTCAGTAGAGAAGAATGTAAATGGTTAAACATGAAACCCGGCCAGTCAAGACTTGTTTGTCTATGGAAATAACTTCTTCACAGGGTTGTAAATTATGTAACTGAGTAACTGACTGGCATGCCTGTAGATCAAAACAAATCGGTAAAGAGTACTGGTCATGGTGTAAAAAAAAAGTGACTGACAGGGAAAAATATGGCCTGACCATAAAACAAGCTTGCTTTTAGGAGTTTGGTTTGATGGTCTGTTCGTTGCAGAGAGATAAGTATATGTCAGCATCACTGACTCTGACAAATTGAACTGACTTAACTTCTGATAACAAACTTTGTAAACCGCATAAAGATAAGTCGAGAGTATTGCTAAACCGGCCTGTTACCTATCAACCTTTTATCTTCCTTCCTCAGCTTGTAGTAGAAGTTGTGTAATAATTAAAAAACAGCTATCACAACAGAGACAGCGGTTCCAGTTTTGCCACAATGATGCAACAGCTTTAACGTAACATCACTTTGGACAAATCACAAAAAGGAAAAGCAAGACATGTCAAGGGTTTTAATGACATCTATATTGCACTGACAATATCAAATATAATTTCTATACTAAACGTAAAGAAGGCTGCTGTAGGAATGAATGAAAAAAGAAAAAGAGGAAAAACGGAGTGGTAAGGAACTGCTCAGTGGTTTTCACTGTGTCAAAAAAATCGTATGAGCTTTTCAGTTGTAGTATTTTTCATTAAAGTGGTTTAAAATAGTTCAGGGCTGTAGAATTTGCTGCATTTCCGTTGCACTCATACAACATTCTTATTAATATCTGTAAATAAGGATTGAGCAAAGTGCACAACATCCTTATCTACTGCCTCCAGTATTTGAACTGTTGAGGGGTGACAGTGTAAACATGATGGGAATGCATACCAATGACATGAATATTAAACTGCGTCTATGTATTTTGTTGGCACCAGGGTGAAAAAGGAATTCAACCCCCCCCCCCCCCCAAGGAAAATCCTGCAGAATTCTGGCTGTGGCAGGTAAGACTGTCTGCTTTTACCAGCCTGTTTGACAAGTAACCAACCAAATCAGCTCTTTTAAACATCACATTTGACCTGCGAATGGAGGAAAGTGGTAGGAAATTCAAGAACGGATGAGCCATGTGACTTATTAAGAAAAGTTCTGTCCCTTTCCATCATTACGTAGTCATTGCGTAAAGATTTCCTACAATCAGCCCAGTTATCTCTGTGAGAACCTCAGTCCCAACAGTATGTGATGCCCAGGCTGTTTTGCTTTCTTTATTGGTAAACCTGCATGTGCCCATGCAGGGAGGTGGTGTTCCCCCCACAGTCCACGTACTGGTACATCTCCTGGGAGACCTGCTCTGTGTGGCCGAAGTACGACGCCGTCACCATGACCCTGAAAAATAACCACAGAGTCAACTACTGCGCATCAGGCAACAAAGTAAGACAAGTGCAGCTATCTGGGTGGAGTGCAGTGATGAGGAAAAGCAGATGAGAAATGTTTTTCTTAGTGTTTGTGTTTTTGGGAGATTATAAATGTTTCTCTGGAGCAGAACTTTTTGGGTGACTTATATCTAAACTATTAGGTTCCATTTTAACATTAAACATGACATGACATTTGTAACCTTAAAACCTGGGCAGCCTTGTTTACCTTGGAGTGTATGTGAGCTTACTTAGTGTGGCTTGTTATCAATTGAACAAGTAGAGCATGTTGTATATAACAAGAAAACATTTTTATTGAACAAAAATATACTTACTTTTAACACAATTTGAGTACAAATTATGTTTTAGTGGTCTTTGAGACTGTATGGTTAAAGCCCCTAATTGTGAGGACAGGTTTCATGGTATCAGCTGCCTCCCACAAGTTTCCCTGAGAGTCAGTCTAATTTTATTTGGCTAGGAGGCAGTTATTTGGCTTTGACCACAGAGAATACAGTCTAATGATAACAGTGACTCATCCCTTGGAAAAATGTTTGCTTTGCTAAGTTCACCTTCTGTCTGAATGTTAGTGTTTATTTGTAAATGAGCAAGGCACCAAAAGGCCCATGTGTCCCCTGTTGGTGTGAGCAGTTCTCCACAGCAGAAGGCTGTGTTTGTTGTTTCTAGGCAGCTCTGCAGTCTGTGTGGGTGAAACTATGGCAGTGTGAGGGAGAGTTTCTGAGATGATGGTGATGTATAAAAGGACTGAAATCACAGTTAGTACAAACAGTATATCACACATTAAAAATACTGCACATAAAGCCATACTTACTGCATCATGACCACTATGTTGTGAACTTTAATGGTTGGCAAGGTGCAGAAGTCACTGTGAAAAAAAAAGAAGTAATTTATGATTTAAAATTGTCCAAATGTAGACTACATTGTTTATGACTTCTAGTAGGATACTTACAACATATAACTTATCTCATCAGCAATGGTGGTGGGAACTGTGTAGTCAATCTGTAATAAACACAATGTACAAGGCATTTCAGGGAAAAACAATAGCAGACACATTTATGCTTAATACAAGAAAAAAACTAGCATCATTTGTTGCAGTTTTGTCCTCTGTTTAAACAGTGGCCGGTGGTCCAAGAGTGAGCAGTGCTGCAAAGATCTGTAATGTCACAAGACCTCAGGACAATGAGGCTTTTATGGTGATTAAGAGATTTGTTGAAAAGTCAAGATTCCTGCAGAAACATAAATAATTTTTTTGAGCAATCACATGACAGATCTGTGTGTTTAGTTGGAGAAGGTTCCTTGGTAATGTGACAATGGGTGTGTCCATGTGCTGTAGTGCAAACCATGCAAGATTATCAGTGCATTTTTTGGACACAGTTTTTTTTAGCCTTTAATGATGAATTTATTTTCTGACCAGCAATGTATATCAAACAGTTGAGAGCACTATAGCTTCTCTTTGCGTGTGTACAGTAATACATATTTCAACCTACCTGCCGTTCATCCAGGGGTATGATCATTGAGCTGTTGTTAAACTTGGCCTTTCCTATCACCGTCTTGGAAAACTGCACTTGGGCTGTGATGTTGGTCACAGACACGGCATAGTAGTTATTATTGGTGATGTTGAGGGTGTTCTGGATGGGAAAAGATAAAAGGTGTGACACTGAAAATAAAGTGCTTGATTAAAGAGCATCTTTATGATATTTAAACAGCTAGGTGCTAACTTTGTCTGCTGTTGTGAGTTTAACCAGTACTATACAGAGATTTATCAGGGCATTCTTGTTGAGAAGAGCTGCTTGCTGTTGCCATGACAGCTGTGATGACAGCAGCGAGAGTGAATTTAACAGCTTTAGGCAAGACAGCCAGCAAAATGAGCTGAAAGTTGTGATAAAGCTCTGTAGATGGAAGCTAAGAAGTGCAAAGTCACATAATGTGTATTCATTCCTACAAGCAGCACATAAAAAAGTCTTGAGATCCCATGTTAATTCAAAAATATTGCTTGTACACGCTTTATGATAAAAAGAAATCAACCTCAACACAAGTCAAACTAGGGCATTAATACAGCTTCATATCAGTTCAGAAAAGTATGGCTACATAATCTTACTGTGATGTTCAGATAGACGATTCGTTTGTCCAGATCATAGGAGACGTAGGCGGACTTCACTCCCACATAGGACACATCAATGGAGCGAGGGAACAGGAAGAAAACAGCCAGGCCAGACAGCAGCAGGCAAAGAGACACTGATATCGTGACATAGAGCTTTCTGGAGAGGAGAGAAAAGAGAAGTGAGACCTTGAAACCAGCTTATGACTTCAAAGTCTGTTATGCTACTGCGTGTGTTCATTGAGTTACATCATGCATACAGCTAACGCGGTTCATCTTTACAAAGCATACACAGTACAGACTTACGTCCTGCTCGGCCTGAGCCTTTGGTCGCTGTATGGAATGAGAGCCACGAGCTGATTCTCTTGGCCTGTTGGGTAATAAAACGAAAAGGGGAAACTTTGTCATTTTACTGTTGGATTGAGTGAGGAGCATGTTGTAAGATTTGCACCATGTAGCACTTCGCCTGTGCAACGCCTGGGAAGCATATCAGGTTTTTTTTATACCACTTGAATTTTTAGATGATTATACTGATGACTAGTTTATTCTTAACCCACCAAAGTAACAACTGATTAAGGAATGGACTATAAATACATATATATGTATATATGCATACTTTTGAATAAGTTCCTTGGCTATAATCAGCTGTACAGCCATCTTGATCAGATTCTCGGTTTCTGACACTTGTACGGCAGGAGAAAGTAAACGTGTTGTTTCAGCTGTGTGATCTGTAAAAAGTGGTAGTGTGTTCAACTCTATTTAAAACAAACTGCAAGAATTTAAGAGCATCTATTTTCATGAAAAACCTGGACAGAAGCCTGAAATATTCTTGTGTAGAGATCTTTGAAAATTTAAATATATATTTAATATTAATTTAATTTAATTTGATTAAAATTCACTGCAATTCCTTATTTGGTATATTTGATCTCGTGAGCCAGACATTTAAATGCACGAAACTGTAGAAACATTTAATCATTTTCATTATTATTCAAATTTTTTTATGTGCAAATTAACCTGACTCCGAGTGGGACTTAAATAGATCACGGTTTCTCTTCACACCGCAATAAAATCATTGAAGAGGCTTGTACACTTGCATAATTATAACCTAGTTTTTGACTGCCAACTCTTCTTTTGTAATATATAGGGATGTTTTATATTTTTGACTGCTTATTTAATCATCATACAGACTTAAATTTACGCCAGTAATGTTGATCCAGTAATGACAACCTTTATTTGTAAAGTTTTACCTCGTGGTATTCTGCCGGTGCCCTGACATGTGGGGCATGTGACGCTGTCCCGTCCCGTGAACTCCACATAGGGGAACTGAGATACATCTCCATTCTTTCCATCCTCCTCCGTTTGTCCATCACCGCACTCCCCACCAGCCGTTAGCGCGTCTTGACTCTCGTCTTTGTGCTTGGCTAAGTGTGACTGGGACTTGCCCATGGCTGCAACTGTCTGTACATGTCACAATAGAGAGCATGAGGAAAGAGGAACTGCCATATATGAAGGTGCAGCAGGATGTGCTGACTAACCACGATTCCACATAGCAGGGAAATGTTTTCCCCGGGGAACTAACTTTAAAGAGTGATCTGTCCATGATGAAAAATCTCTTGTTATACTGCAGAAATAAATCTGGTGAGATTTAAAGTGAGAGTAGACTGTGACCTTTGCCTAATGTGTTTTTTTTTTCAAATTCTTCAGGCCATTAACAATATATTTTTGAAAGTTCCCCAAGATGTTGAATTTTGCATCTTGTCATAATACCTCTGTCATATTCCAGCATAGCTGCAGATCTTTCGGACTATTTTATCATTATATATTATTCTGCATGATCTGTTGGGCTGCTGTAATCAATAATATGACTTTTTGATCAATAGGGGACTATCTGATTCAGAAATCAGATGAACTGTTTGCTTTTAGCCAATACAAGAAATTGATGATCACATGTCTGGCTTCTCTATAATATTCATAAATATGTCTTTGGCAGAAGGTTATAATCTTATGCCCTGATGAGGAGTGACAACAATATTGGATAGGAAAAGAAAAAATCTATCCTTATTTACAGTTTAAGTAGGACATTCATTTTGATGGATTTTTACAATTTGGATTACAAGATGGCAAACTGTTATTATAGAGGATGGAAGACATCTTAACAGTCAGCTTTTGGTTACATCATTTTTTTGTGGTATTTAAATCACCCATAATCCTCAGTGGTAGACCAATTTTATGTAAGTGCTGTCCATAAAAGCAGTTTTAAGGTGCTTGTTATTCATTTAAGTTTTTCTTTATTATTCTTCAGCATGCTATTGCTAATTGTTATGTCTAAGTAAATGATATGAACAAGCTTTCACCTCGGATAGTATTATAGTATTTTTTCTTTTACTATTACTCTAGGACTAGAACATAGTCACTAATGATCATGAAGTTTATCCTCAAAGATATCAAAGTCATCTAATGAAGAAGTGTTTACTTAAGTCAAGGTAGCAATAAAAGTACTGTACAACAAGTAAAAGGTCCTGCATTGATAATATTAGTAAAGCACAAACTATTATCAGTAAAATGCTCTGAAGTATCAGAGGTACAAGTATTCATAATGCTAATAATCGACTGGTAAAGGTTTACTTTTAATTGTATGCATTCATATGTAATCAGCATTTTATTATGGGAGTTGATCGAGGTAAAGTTGATTTAAACTATTTATAGACTTTGTCAAACATGTTTTTTGAATAACATCTAAGTCTACATAGTTGATAGTAACTAAAGCTGTCCGATATGTGTTGCATAGTGAGATATAGAGGAGCAGAGAATACTCAAGTAAAGTACAAGTACCACGTAATAGGTCTCCAGTACTTGAGTAACTGTGATATCCACCTCTGTTACATCACAGTTACTGCTGCTGAGACATTACCACTGCACTTTAGGTAACAGCTGCTGTCGTAACGTTACATGGTGAAAGCACAGTCATCCAGGGGATCAGCAGCATTAAAATAAAGAGACGCCTCAGCAGATGAACGTCAGGCTGGCGCTCACAGTCTTTGTGCAGGTTGTGTCAGTACATTTTGAACACGACCCAGGCCGCCATGCTGCTGCGGCTCAGCCAGGAACACAACGTACCGGCCGCAGAAAAACACGCACACAACGCCTTTAATCATACAAACAAACGCAATATTTTGCATTCAAACAACTATTTAATCAAAAACGGCGAAATTGTATTTTATGTCATCGCGTAGTTATTTAACACATTAACCGGATCATCGGTTGCGCTGTGGAACAATCCGTTCTGTACGTTAACGTCGCCTGTACGGTTAACGCACACGGGAGGTAACCTGTGAAATACCATCTTTACAATGATTACGTCTTAGAAATGTCGTATTTAGAATACATTAAAATGCGTGCTATCACGTAAAATGTGTCCCAGTCAACCCGTTGCATTTTGTCGCCATAACAAGGAGAAAAACGTCAGGGTGAACGGACTGTACCATTTCTCATAAACAGAAAAGCCGTATTTTATTTTTTCGTTGGCGAACTTCTTACCTGTTTTTGATTTTATTCTGACTTGTTTGCCATCCGTAACGCCGTCGTTGTTTATTGTGATCCGCACATCAGTGAGAGGTGAAGCTGCCGGACACGCCCCCTCCTCTCCTCATTGGACGGATACGCCCCCTCCTCCCTTCATTGGACTGACACGCCCCCTTTTCCCCTTATTGGATTGACTCACGCTGTCTGGAGTTTATCTGTTTCCACCATGCAGACCAAAATAACACAGATGGACATCTACTGTAACAGCAGCAGCACTGCCTCTCAGTAACACAACATGCTAAACAAATAAAGTTACTATGCACCCACAATGCTAAACTATGTCCCTCTAACAACACCTAATAATTAATATATTTACTGTTAATAGTTACATACAGTAGGTGCTGGTGCATTTGTCTGTTAAATGATAATCAAATCAACCTTCCACTCGGCTTTGCTTAGTGTCAGTAGTGAGAAATGTTCACAATGATACTAGGCAAACATCAAGTGTATAGTTAAATTGTACTGAAGGAATGTATTATTTTTCATAATTACAGGTATCAAAATGTTTTACTTACACATTTAAAGAAGAAAATATGGCTTTACTGTAGAGATAAAAATATTTACACTGAGAAATGTTCACAATGATAGTTGGCATACATCAAGTGTATAGTTAAATTGTACTGAAGGAATATAATATTTTTCATCATTACAGGTAGCAAAATGTATTACACCTTTAAAGAAGAAAATATGGCTTAACTGTAGAGATAAAAGTATTAACACTCTAATGAAATCAAATTCAGATGCTGATCTCAACTAATGTGGTATCTAGATTTAGTTTTTTTAAGCTACAGGAATTTCAAAATATCATAAACAAGACAACATATTATGGAGAATAATCCAAGATTTAGCCCCAGGCTAAGAAGCATCAGAGTGGTATTTGGAAACGTTGTCCTTCATGATGTGATCAGACAGCTTCTTGGATGTAGGGAGGCTGCAGTTCCTCGTCAAAACCTTGTCAGCTGAATGTCAAAGCATTTCCCAGTGAGAGTTCTGTCACAGCCACCACCGATGTCACACTTAATTTGAGTTTATCATGTTTTCCCATTAGGATTCTCATTAAAGATGTACACTTATCTCAGTGGGACAACAGCTCACAAGATTAAAAAATAGATGGCAAGAAGTTTAATACTGAATAGAAACACTTAGAATTAATTTCAGGAGACAGTAATAGAATATTTTTGTAACACACACACACACATACACATATATATGTATATATAATCTGTGTGTGTGTGTGTGCATGCTGCAGTTCACCTTTTTTGCTCAAATTAATTGTCAGTTCTTAATTAAATTAACAACATTTGACATCTAACTCAAGTTAGCTGAAATAAATTTATTCAAAGCCGTTGAACTACACACACAGAAATTTTACACTGAGCAACTACTTAATAATGTAAAATTAAAAACACATTTAAAAAAAACTATCTGAAAGTTCATACTGTACCCTTTCAAGTACATGTAAAAATGACTTGTTGATGACATTAACTTATACTTTTATAATTTCTGATTTGAAGGAGCTCAGCTCACTTTATAACAGTAACACAGGTGTTTTGTTTTTTTTTTTACTTTTTTCAAACCACTTGAATTGTTGCTCTTGGTTACTGGCAGTCTTTGATTGTGCTTCCATCAGCCAGATGATGGCAGTGTGCTGCCATGTGTGAATATATGACTCAGCAGCACTGTGGTGGTAGATCCTCTTGTCAACAACAACATGGTCATTTATGCCTATGAGCAAACATCAAATTATAGTGATAATAGATTTATTTTAATCTATTTAATCGCTCTGATTTCAGAGGGAACACTTTGAATAATGCATAACCTGGCAAGCTGATGGAAAATCTCACTTGGACAAATAGCTAATAGAAATAACAACCTGTAATGCGTTTGTACCAACTGTGCACAAAAACTGACCTAGGTCAAGTTCATATGTTTGCAAACGTCAATTAGAGCTTATTTTGTGCACCAGATGGATCCAGTTTAATGATTTACGACATTACAGATTTGCAGTTTCTTTTCTGTGTTAAACTCAGTTGCACTTTTGAATCATGGCACAGTGCTGTGTGCAAAAAACATCTGGTAATCTGATGGTCACATAAAAAATGTGCTAAAATAATAAATACCAAACGCTTTTTGACACAGGTTGGCTTTTGACAATGACCCACTTGGCACTGTCAAAGTTTGTCATAAAGCCAGTGCTGAAAGCAGCATCAACAGTAGCTCTGAATATCCCCTTAAATACGGATTTGCTACTTTAGTGAAAATATGTTTTTTTAATGATATGCATTGACAGAATTTTTAGATGGACCATCGAGATTTTAAATTTCAGAGTTTCACAATAATTAAATGGTAACTGTCCTAAAAGAAACCACAGTACTTGTTAAACTTAGGTGACCTTAATATGTATCCTCAAAAAGCTTTATAATGCAGATTTGCTGCTGCTGATGTGAGAGTCTGGGATCTGAACACTTCCTCTTCCATCATTAAGTAGGTTGGAAATTACCACCAGCTATATATCAGTAGGTGGCAGTGAGTTTGTTAACTCACTAAGCACTTTAAAAGGAAACCAGCCATTATGTAGAGCTTCAATTGCATTTGAGGGAGGCCATTATTGCAATATTCCCTCATCTGAACTATTGTGGAAAAGTTTTTTCATTATCTTTCATCTGGCCGGGTTGGAGATTTTTAAGCAGCGAGGTTAAACTGATCAGGATGGATTTTTCTGACTCTCTCTCGTGTTCATTCAGGTTGAAATTCACTATTGGTGCAGACTCTGCTTTCTGTCATTTCTTATTGTCTCATCCGGATATCTAAATATGAACGACCTTCTCATTTTGCAGGTGCTAGTTTTACAAATCCTGTGTCCCATGTTGTTCGTTGCAGTTATCTTGCATCACATTTTGACTTCTAACAAGCCACATTGCAGTTTGCTTGAGTGAACTGTGGCATCATGCTGAGAAGATCTGATATCACCACCTGCATCACAGTCTAACCCAAGAAGAAAATATGCTGTCAACATACTTGTTATAAACTTAATGCTTGCCTGTGGGCACAAATGGGTTGCGGGTAGTCTGTCCTCCCTAATCTCAGAGTCCTCTCCTGTCACTGCAACTCACAGTACCAATGCAGTCATGTAGTACACAGAGAGGACTAATTCATTTGGAATCACCGTGAGGCATATGAAAACACCTCGGCGCTAGTGTGAGGAGGCAGGTTAAAAGTGGCAGCGCTGGTCCAGTCTGCTGTGTGAGGAAGCCGCCTGTGCGTCCCCGATAAGAGGGAGCGAGTGGTGAGGACACGTCAGCCTACTCCAGGTGTCAGCACTTCAAACCAGACGCAGGGCTTCAGAGGGAATGTGTAAAACTCCATATTGCAGAGGTGAAGTGGAGGATATTCCGAGTTTGCGGTATTTGATGTCTGGTGTCAACTTGTTCTTAACCTAAAAAAAAAGAAAGAAAGAAAAATGAATCTTTCGTGCTGTGACTCACTGGATTTCTGCCACTGTTCTCTTTCTATAGCCCGGCACAGCGAAAGCATGCAATTAATATTTAAGTAACAAGCCTCTCTCACAGCAGTTTACAGCGCTGCAGTGTAATGCAGCTTGAGTCAGTAGGCATGATCATGGATGGTCTGTTTGATTTAATGGGAAATTACTGAGCATCATTGAGAGGTGTGCACCTATCAGTCCCAGTCATAAACTGTTGGAAAGCTGGTAAATTGAGCAATGGTTGTAAAAATAAACAGAAATGACTGGGCTCTTAAACACAGTATTAAAAAAGGCTTAAGTGAACTGCAGTTCTAGTGCTTTTAATTGCTTAGTAATAAACTGGGGCAAAAGTTATTTGAGTGTTTTGCCTATCTCATAAAAAAAGATAATAGTGTTAAATAAAATAAATGGATAAGAAATGTTTTGTGCGGGTCAGTGATGGTATCAGTATCTCTCATCGAGGGTGTTTGTCTGAATCCTCCCTGTAATTATAATAAAGTGTGATTACTCGACACAAACTCTTGCTGTTTTGAAATGGATTCTCAGTAGGAGTGATACGCACCAAATAGAGATTGCATAAAAAAACTGCAGCATGGAAAAACAGCATATTGAACCAAATTTAACAGGGATTCATCATGCTCTGACCGAACAGTAGAGGGATTTATTTTGCACAGGACTCACCAGACAGTGGAGGCAAGCGTTGAGAAAAGGATAAAAAAAAAAAAAAATCGACCATGCAACTGAACATGATGTTTGATTCTGCTAAATATGTAGAACAAATTGAATCCCTAATTTGCAAAATGAGCAATCTTTGCTTTTGAGTGACTAAAATTAGCAGAAATTGTAATAAAAACTGGTGACAGTTTTTGAGTTTTGAGGAATTCGACAGCTTTCCATTACATTTCATAACCACATCCTCTACAAGCACACTGAAAAATGGTTTCAGTAATTTGAAAACTTGAAAGTACATTTTTTGTATGAGAGAACATGTAAACAGACATCGGTTTCCTTCAATTTGCTGCAGTGTAGCACCATTGATGCTTTCTTTTCTTGTTTTGCGATTATGTGTCATCAGATGTAAGAACTCAATTTTCTGTAGACACAAGATATCAGAAATTCATAGTCGTTGAGATTACAAGTTTTTTGCTTTTCAAAACTAGAGCATTCTTTCTGTCTTTTTCTCCGTGATTACTTTCTTCATCATGAGGCAGGAGGAGAAAAACATAAAAACACAGTGGAAGGCAGCTGAAGCAGAGAAGAATCAGGCCCGCTGCATGCTTCCAGGCATTTAACCAACACTCAACACTGGCAGAGCTGTGACACTTTAGGGACCGGATAGACCCCAGCAGGGAATCTGTGAAATAATTCCAAGCGGATCTACCATGCTCGGGCAGTTTGCAGTACCCTGTAGTTGTTATTTTCTCGTGCTGATGACCTGTGATTCATCCCTGGTCAGCTGAGCCAGCGGTGTCCACATCTGTCCGACTCTGGCAAAGATCGCATGCATACATCCTCCATCCACTGCAGGGAAAGAGCCTGCTGGGTTTGGTATTAGCTGTAGATTTGTGGTAGGCACTTTAGTAGTGACCGCTTGTTTTTAAGATCACAAGTGAGAGGCGGTTTACTTCTTTGACCAGCTGACCGCTCATGTATTTTTAAACCGACTGCCCACTTTCTCTGTTTTAAGATTTTTAGGAGCAAAAAAAGGGTATCTCACAATGGCTGGTTTCCTGCCAGTTTTCGTCACATTTTGCCAGCCTGTTTGTCTGGAGGCTGATGGTTATTTTCCACCCAGCTTATAAGCATGTCATGTTTGAGCACCATGCATCATTTCTGATCAAGTCCTGCTGGAATTCAATCTGATGCTCTGTTTAAAAAGAAAAACAAAGCACTGTGCTTGTGCTGCAGAAGAAACATCAGAGGGATTTTCAAGAGGGGTAAGATGATAGATATGGAAGGAGAAGCTAAATGAAGTCCTCAGATATACCTCAGTGACTGCAAGATAACACTCTAGTTGGAATGTAAGGCTTAAAAAATATTGCCCAAATTTAGTGTACAAAATTGATTAATATATACACAGGTGTTTTATACACTGGATGATGAGCTAGAAATGAGTGAAGGGTGAACTTGCCAGCATTTATAATGACTTTTCTGCTCTGAGCTGTTTTTTTTGGACACTTGGAAGCTGTCAGTGGTGTAGATCACTTTCCGGTCTTCTTAAACTCTCAGTGGTGTGTACTAATGGCCTAAATGAGTTCCCATACTGGTCAAGGTCAGTTACCCAGGCGATTATCTGGAATACATTACATTAATCCTTTTTGGAAGCTGTGTACACTTACGACTGGAAGACTGACACTCGAAAGTCTTCCAAACAGAAAAACTAGACTACAGATTTTGTTCTGTAATGAGGACCCAAATTTTGAACTGTCTTACAAAACTGAATGTTAGTTGCTCACTGAAATAAAACCTAGAGGACAGGAGGATGCCATATTTTGCCAAATCACTGGCAACTTTGTGAAACAGATGCCTCAGAAAAACCTCGCCATCCGCTTATTTAGCATAATAGAAAAACAGAAACAGTTTTTGCCTAATTTTTGTCAATATTTGATACTTAGACTGAAGCTCCTTCTAAAGAGCATTTTATTCCACCTCATTTTAAAAACGTTTTTGAACAAAAACTTGTTGCCTTTGTTTTATTATATGTTTGTAACTTTAAAACTTGATTAAACTTCACATGCATCTCTTTTGGTCTTAATTATCACAGTTGTGATAACAGCCCTTTAGATGTTTTTAACTGGATTTTCAAAAGCATTTGCTTTGTGTTCAGAATATTAAATAAATGGAACACAATACATGTGCAGTGTTACGATGCATTGAATACACAATCAGGCTCTAAGATCAGGCAGTAAGAGGTTCTGATCTTAAAATACAGCTGTTGACAGTTAACTGCAGTCACCAGTTACATTCAATACAAGGCTCTTTATTCTGTCTGTGAGGCTATTTTGGTGCTCCATGGCAAATGGGATGTGACAGTCTGCAGTTACTCTAATCTCCTTGATCACCTTTTAATTTATTAAATTGCAGCTTGATCAGGGAACAAGAGAGGACAGGACGGGGACAGAACAGGATACGGCACTGATTCAGAGCTGGCTGGGTGAATGTCGGTCATGTTTGACATAGCAAAGTGAGCAGGGGCACCGAGGCTGTGTGTAGTTTTAAGGGAGGCCTCAGTGGTCTCTGTCTCCAACACACAGTTCAGTCATTTTCATATCTGTAAATTTGTCTTTGTCATGTAAAGGAGATATCTGGCTTTCTCAGAATTGGTCAGGCATTAGAATATGAGTGGCACACCTTGAATTTTACTGGAGAAGCAGGATCAGTCGTTATTCACTTTTTTAAGGATTAACAGAGAAAATATCACTTCAAAAATGTAGTTGTATCAAGACATTATAACGTGAAAATGTTACTTAACTTAGGTATGATTTGTTCATATTTCATGCAGGTTTATAGTCTACACAAACCCCTACACCTTTTACAGGAACAGGTTGATAAATTGATTGGAAAACATTCATTCAAAAGAGTCACTTAAAGGGGAAATTGCTGTATTTTTTAACTTGGCTCTTATTTAGTCATATTCAATAATTGTGGCTATTGTTACTCTACTAATGCTTCATTTGCACTTGCCATGGGGCATCCTGATAGCCAAATGATTGAGGAGGAAACCACATGACCTACAGCTCCTATCTAGAGCCTGTTTTTTGTATCATTAAAATCTCCCTTCCCTTGTTTTTACTTTTACCATCCTGTCTAATAAAGGAGAAAAAGCCAACTAATAATCTTTTAAAAACCCACGAATTTCGCAAGCAGTGCTTACCTCTAAAAGTTTTTCAAATAAGCTTAAATATAGATCCTAACCCTTGGATTAATTATTGTAAGTAACCGCAGAATGAACCTCTTTCCTGGGAAAAGGGGAATCTTAATGAGGTTGCAGCCTATCCTGAATCTTTACAACTGAAGCTGTCAGCGCAACATTAGCATCAGCCATTGTCAGTATGGTCTAAATTATTAAAGAGAAGATCACAGTTGAAAAAAATAGAGGAATTTGCCTTTAACTTGTATTAGAGCCAGCAAATAGACTGATTCTGAACTAGTTATCTGCAACCATGAATGTTAAAATAGATAGGCTGATTAATTTAAAGTTATTTTTGTGATACAGGCCCCAGGATGTAATGTACCACTGGCCACTTACTGGTGTTGTGTCCTCCATTAATCAGACATAAAAAAATGAGAGTGAACGAGTGGGTTTGGAGTAATTATTGATCAGCATCCCTATCAGCCCCCTACGGTTGTATTCAGGTCATGCTGTGCTTTGGGACTGGATAAAAATTCCTCCAGTTTAAATATATAAAAATGTTCTAAACTGCAGTGATGAGGTTTTCCGAGAAAGCAGAGATTATTGCACAAACCTCGTAACCCAGTGGGTGAGTGTGAGAACGAAGGGCTGTCTCCACTCTCATTTTTTGTTTAAGTCTCAGCTAAGAAGCATAGCAACGGCACATTGAGGAGTTAATGAGCTTTACATACAAACACGGACACGCATGCACAGGGAAACACACAGACTGCAGTGGAGAACATGCACGCACCATAAAAGTATATGCTCTCAATAAAACACCCACCCACACACACATACACACACACACACTCATGCACACACACATGCACATTCTTGCCTGTCAAATCATATTAACATCAGGTCAGGCTGTTTTTTTTTTTTGAGCTGGTTGCTATGGCAGCAGTGAGAGAAAAATGGCCGTCTATGGGCCGTTCCTGCAGGCGTCTCCAACAACACGACTGCTGCAGCAAGACTGGTGTGTGTAGCTACTTGAGATCGGTCCCCTCCGCTGTGCTTATTTTAATGTGAGAATGTGACTTAAAAAATGCATGAAGAGCTGTGGTGTTCTTGATTTAAATAAAATGAATCCAATTTGTCATCGTTAAAGGACATCGAAACCTCTGGCGCCTCCACATCCATCCATTATCAGGGTAGAGCTTATACTTTTAATAGATCTCCCCGAGGTCACGAAGGTGGTTTTCTGCAACAGATTTGATGTTAAAATGTCTTTGATATAAAGTTGAACTATATTTATTATTATTGTTTCTTTATATAATTTTCCTTACCAATAGCCATTATTAAATGAATTCATTTGTTAAATAGAATATAAACATGTCTTAAATGATGATCACATGCAATAATGCTTGCTTGCATAACATTTTAAATACACATGCTTATTTCTTGACTTTTGGCCCCCAGTCTGAATCAGTGTTGTGGTTCAACTTTCTAGTGTAAGATTTGTAGCCCCATGATGAAAAATGTAGCCCCAGGAATCCTCAAGTCTAATTAAATCAGTTTCATTTGGCAGATGTCAGAGTTGTGACTATCTATCTAGGTCAACTTTTGCCAATAATGTTATAGTCAAACTAATGATGCCAAGTATTTTTCTGCTGTGAAGTGAACTGCAGTGTGCCAAGACTTCGCGTCAGACTCTGGAAGCTCAAGTTGTTTGCAGCAAAGTGAGCACAGGCGTACTCAGAAATCAAGCACACTAAACACACAGGACCTGTTCACTTTCTGTGGGCAGGATCCCGTAAACAGGAAGCTGTAAAGTTAAACTGCCAACCTTTAGTATGCGCTGTCTTACAACTCCTCCTCCACGGTTGTCAGTGCAGTTTGAATGTAATTTACAATAGGTGTGATCCCCACTGCTCTGTAGAAGCTTCTCCACCAGCAGCCAGGGAGAGGCTGTGTACGCTGGCATCATGTGCCGACAGAGATTTTGACATGTGGGTCGGTTTACTTATTTATTTATTTATTTGCTGCATTTGCAGTGGCTTGGCACAGTGGCCACTATAAAAGCAGCCCTATCTGACCTCGTTCTGCTTCAGCCCCTTTTTGGTCGCTTCTGATAATGATACTGACCCATATTTGCTGTGACTGTTCATGGGTGATTCTGTTAAGGACACCAACAAATTTGTTTTCCAAGTTAAGTTTTTATCCTAATATGCCCTGATGTGACTAATAGGGTTAAGGAAAAACTGCCTCCATGTACCTGCAGACACCAAATGTGTGCCCACATTTTTAGTTAGATGAAAATGAGATAAAACTGATTCAGTATTCTACTTTCTTTTATAAATAATTATAATTAAGCACTCGACCTCACAACTTCTCTTAAGGGTTCAACAAACATGTAAATTATTTTGTCTTTAATCAGCAAAACTAACAAATAATAATTCATTGATTAATTAAACAGGAACAGCACTTACAGGTTGTTTACAAGATATTAAACAAATTTTTTTGGTTTATGAACCTTTGGCCTTTTTAACTAAAGTGTATTTCTAATTATTTTGATTATACAAGCACTTTTTTTTACACCATTGCTCATAAGAAGACTTTATTATTGCAGAAGAGTTTGTTTGATATGCTAAATCATGTTCTCTTAGAATTGCTTGTCAGAATAACACAGCTAAAAATGGAAGTCAAGCTTTTTCAAATCATTAGACCAGGGAAAATGGGAAAAGTGTAACAGTTGGCTGTAATTTTGGAAGTCAGGTAGCTGTTCAAATTGATTCGTTGTGCTTTGTGATTGTCTGCGACAGTTTGCTTGATGACAGTTGATGCTGGTTTATTTTACACCCACCTGAAGCAGTTTTGGAGTGTCAGAAAATCATGTTTTGCAAATCAAACACACCGTATTGAAAAGGCAGAGTAAACATCTGTAGATGTAATTAAATTAATTGCAGGAAATGTTGCTTGAATCCAGTCGTTTAATTCATTTGCTCTTTTTGAGAGAAGTCTGTATATTTAATGCCAAGAAGAAGCACAGATGAATTGATTTTGTTGGATAAACATCAAGGCATTAAGGGAAAAAGGCTAATTTCTCTTAATGCCGCACAGCTCAGCTCTCACATTATTCCTGTCAAATCCAGCCCTCCTCATACATACGTTCAGATCCTCAGGCTTAATATTTTATGCCATCAGGCACACAAACAAACACAGATAAAACTCATATATCCAGTCAATAAGACTGAATCACATCACAGCAATGGTTTTCCAGTGATGGCTCCATTAAGCATAAAAAAATATTTTTTTCTCTTTTATTTTTCTCTTCTTTTTCTACATCTTTTTTTATGTTTTTCTCAATGTTTTTATGTCCATCCTTTTATGTCACATTCTTAAAAAGGTGGAAAAATTGACCAATTTGGTTGCAAAGTTCAAGTTTTATAGTCATCTGGGTTACATACAATCATTGTGTCAGCAGCATTTAAACTACCACAGTTACAATATGTAGCAGGTGCTGACTGAATTTGTATTCCCAGTGTAATCACTGAAATGCTGTTGAAACCAAATTTTGCAACCAAATGTAGCACATTTTTAATCCAGAAGCACAGATGCTGTTTCACCTCCATGTGACCTCGTCCATGCTTACCCTGAACTCTGAACATGTAATGTTAAGAGTCATGTGACGTGATATCAACAGGCTGCATGACAACAAGGTTTAGTTTTTTTTAAGTGCTGCCCCAAACAGATTGTTAGCGCAAACTATTTGTTGGGACCATCTTTGTTGTTGTGTCCTGTGCAGCCACTAAAGGGTCCATGTTGTAGTGGGTATTATCGGGGCCGTCTGGAGGCCACCTGGCAGACACAGGTAATTCAGATATTATTTTAGAAACCTGACCTCCCTCAATAACCCAATTTTATCTGCATTATTCTTTAACTTGTGGCAGACCTCCCAAACTTCTCACACCCTCTCCACGCCACCCAACTGAACTTCTGTTTTCAAGACAGTTGAAAAGTTCATGAGAAAGAAGCTTATGAGGAAGATGCTCCCATTTTCTTGTGAGTGTCCGATCAGTCCTGCACAATGCAATTCTTAAGAGAGATAAGATGGAAAATTTTGATCAGTTGCATTGATGGATAAAGCAACACGATGTTGTAGAAACAACTTCAACATAACCTGGCTGACCTAATTGTTTGCATTTCACTCAGTCCAAATCATTGCACTTTGTTTACGAAAATGACAAAAGATTTAAGTACATGTTCATATTAACGAGAGGCTTTGTATACATTTTACCATAACAATGAAGGAATTCATCAACTGATTAAACCACTGTGTCTCGTTGTGGAAGGTGAAAGTCAAGTTTAAGTCCAGACTACAGTTAGGTTAACTAAATAAAGCAGCAGCTGTTTCCTTCTGAGAAAAACCCCTGTGGTGCTCATGGGTGGTGTTCCTGTGTGTCATCAGACTAATTGGCTTTGGCTGGTAACCACTTGATGAGGTCGGCTGGGAGTGGTCAGTTAGAAAGAGTAAACCCTTCATCTTATGGATTTCTCGCCCCTGAAGGTCTGGCTCCAGGCCCCAGTCTCCTACGAGCCTGTAATATATGCTAAGACTTTAAAATACACACAATGTACAAAAGTCGACTTTATCCCTGTCAGTATTCAGGGAATTTACTTCATTCCTAACTTTGAATTTATAAGATTGTGCCAGATATTAAACTCAAATTTTGCCTACAAGTTTGAAGATTTCACTTAAGCTAATACATTTTTTTCCCAAATATTTATTGAATTAAAGTTATATGTTTTAGCTCATTTTTAAAACCGTTAGTAGCTCCTTCATTTCCATTGACGGTTTAATTTAGGATACAAGTTAACCATCAGAATTCCATGCACAGAGGCGATTTTATGCAAGCTTTTTAAGTATATGATGGTGTGAAGGTACTAAACAGTTAAAACAGGGCTGAAAATACTATGATAAATACTATGCAAAGTTTGGGTCTACTGTGTCTACCTTAAACATTTACTGCACTTGAAATGGACTCAAGAAAACCTGTTTTTTTTCCTGCACATGATATTAAACTTGACTTAAATATCTTCACAATATTAAAGGGAAACTCTGCTGATATAACACACAAAGGTTAGTTCACTAGACAGGGAGAGTGTCTGTAAAAACAGTGGTTTAATGTCCTCTGGAGCTCTACAGGGAGCTTTGTTATGTCTGAGAAAATGGCCCCTGACTGATGATGTAATCAACGTTATCTCACTTGGGCCCTGAACACTATGTAATAAAACGTTTTGGACTCAGACACTTTAGGTTTAGATCCTGGAAGATGTGAGCATTTATTAAGCACTGAAGGTTTAATTAAGGTGATAATATTGATTTCTTTTTGGAAATGTGGCATTCAGTGTTTTTTGGAGTTCGACACATCCTTTGCACTGATTCAGGATTTTGCATCCTGTTTTGGTTCTGCTATTCCTGGACATATGGCCCTGGTGATGTCGGTTGGTTGGTTGAACACCATGGTTTAGACTGAAATCTCTAAACAACTGGTGAATAAAATGTCAATAAATTTGCAGCATATGTCCACAGTCCACAGATAATGAATCTTAAAATTCCTGTGGTGATCCCTGCTGTCGGGTGAGTTGTTATACAGATTGATATAAACAGCTGTTGTCTTTGCAAACTTTTCATCCAACTTTTGCATTGAGTGTACACACACAGCTATTTATTTTTGTTAAACTGGATCTGAGTTCTCTGAATTATAGACCTCTTCCTGTATTTAAAAGTCTAGAAACTGAAAAATCTGAATTTTAGACCTTAAAATATCAAAAAAAAAGTTTTTAACACAATTTTATCTTCAATAAATGATTTGATTATGAAGTTTATATCGTGTTTATAACATTGCATAAACTTCTGCCCTCCACTGTTTATGTTGTTCTTGGGTAAAATTTGTGCTATCACACTGTAATGAAACTATAAAATTTAACCAGCATTGAACCATAATAACTAATGTAAGTCCATGCAGCCCATTCAGAATTTGTCATAGCACTCTAATCAAGTGTGTTAGGATCATAGACAGTAAAATAAATGGTGGATGGATGTGGTGTGTTGACTGACATGGTGTTCTCTCTCATCAACATCATATTTACTACAAAGTTAAATTTAAAATTGTTTCTTGCAAGGTTGTTTCCATCTGATATAAGTTAGTGCAAGTTCACTGTGTGTGCAAAATGCACGTAAGATTTAAGGTCTCACGTAAACCAGCAACAGCTTCGCCCTGACTTGTGTGAGTGTGTGTGAGTGTGTGTGTGTGTGTGTGTGTGCATGGCAGAGGGAGGTAGGAAGGACGGACAGACATTAGCTGCCACAGCTTGTGGAAAGCACCCACTGCATTGAGAGAGAATGAGTGTTGACATCATCTTGCTCGCTCTGCATGAATATTACAGTAAATACTGATGGTTTCTGAGTCTCTGTTTGAACTCTGAGTAAATATTTATTTTGCCATATAGCTTTAATCAAATGTTTAAAGATGTCTGCAGCTCTTTTCCCTGGTGCAATGCCAGGAACTCTGATCTGCGTTGCAGAAGAATCCTGTAAAGACTTGGAACTTCTCTGACCTCACGGTTGATCTCATAAAGCCATTACCGCCCTTATGCTTCCTTAAAGATTCTTTAGGATGGATTATAGGTCACTTACTCAGAGATTGGATTACTTTGATGAGGCTTGCAGGTTGAGATTTAGTATCTAAATGTTTGTTAATCAGATCTTAGCTTAAAGCAACATTACGCAGCAATATTTTATCTTTAACGGCTTCAAAGTTGATTTGATGGTACGCTGACTTGTGATACGAGGAGTGAAGCTTCTCTCAGAGTTATACAAGTTCACGCTTCTCTAGAGGCAGCACTTTGTTCAGTTCACACAATGTAAAATAAACTAGTTCAGGTTCATAGTTTCACAATTTTCATTAATTTTTCCTTCATTCTTTGTTCACTAAACACACTCAAAACATGAACATGTTTAAGGAAAGCTGCTTTTATTAGTGAGTTCATGTACGAAACTGGCTTCTCTAATTAGCACTCTTTGCCTTGAAGGCCTTTTCTTACACTCTGTAACTTGTGTTGAGCTGCTCCAGTCTTCTACAAGACCTGTGTTACTCTTTATGGCACTGCAATACAAACTGCCAACTATGCAAGCTGAAAGAAGAAGCTAGCTTGGTATTACTCTTAGCTGCCACATCATTACATTAAGGCAAAGAGACCTGAGAGGGTGTTGACGGAGTAAAGTAAGAAGAGAAAAAGAGAGAGTAACCAAGCAAGAGGCCAGACAAGAGTAAATCTCAGACTGGCTTTAAGTCGTTGGCAAGAACATTACATATTAAAGTTTGCAAGACAGACGCTGAGTTGGCCTGAAGGGACGCCAAGTCGCAAAAATTCTTCATAACGTTGGTTTATGTGAACCAAGTATCGATGAAGTTTATAAGCTGAGGTGGTGTGTATTTCAAGTCCTGTCTTTGAAATAAAAACTGGACATAATTTAGACAAACTGGCAAGCATCTGCAAACTGGGGCAGTTGGGGGATGGTTTAACTACATTAAATACTACAAGAAGAAAAGAAGGCAGGCAGTTGTTCTTCAGAGTCGTACCCTTGCTTGTTGGAGCTGTGAAGCACAACTCTGAACCCTGTAGATTTTCTCATCAGTTCCTAGTACTCACTGCCTTCTCTTGAGTGACAAATCCTTCATCCGAGCATCCGTGCTTTTTCTTTGCTAGTACCACTCAGCCCAGCTCTGCTGAATCATCCCAGGCTCATTGGATGACACTGCAGTTTGTGCTAATCTCAATGTGGGATACTATACTGAGAAACTGTCCCCAGTGACTTTGGGGCTTACTTTTACCCCCAGCAATCACTACAGCGGCTCTGTCTGAGGAAAGATGTAAGGGGACCATCTGACAGGATGCAGCATTTAATGAAATCCATAACATTGTCATCAACAAATCAAATATAGCGTTCCTCTGTCCTCCGGCTGCAGGAGGGAGTGTTGCAGTATCACATCTGTTTGGAAGGCCATTGATGTGTGTAACTTAAATGAATGTGTGGCTCAGAATCTCTTTTGTCACTAGAAGAGACTTGTAAACATGAACTGTCAGTGCTGAGAACCCCTTAATCTTTTTATTGATTTGCTGATGTGATGTGAGTTGTGTGTGTGACTGATTTAAAGCCTTTTATTTCATGTAAAGATTATTTTTTGTTGGTTGCACTGTTGTGTCACCACTCTGTCTATGTTTAGATTTACAGTTGATGCTTTGTGGGCTCAAAAGAATTCTAAAAAGGCTTTATAGATAAAATATATTATTATCCAACTGTTTATCTGTGTGCATGCTGCTTATCAGTGGTCAGGATTGGATTTGCTTCAGAGCTCCAGGCAGCCTGAATCACGTACAAGTGACGCTTCTGTGAATCTTTCCCTTCTCACAGTCTTTGAATTGAGTCAGTGCTGTATTAGTTCTGCTGTGCTCAGTTAATGTCTGTCTGTCTGTGTGATTTGAATTAGAGATCTGAAGCAGTAGTACAAACTTTTGTGTACAAACCCTAGAAAAGGACTTCACCTCCCTCTCAGTACCTCACAGTTCTCCTCCAAGACTGGATGTTTTTTCTTTTTAATAAGTTAGTCCTAAAATATTTGTAACAAACATATTTCTGATAACATCAAATCCTAACAGAAACATAGAGAGTGCTCCATAGAGTGTGAATAGTTGGCTGCATTGCTGGAGTGCTACTTTATATCTGCAGCTCTGTATATGCTTTCTAACACTTAATATGGATTCAGTCTTCTCACCATGCATACTGTATTGGAAGTTATTAAAGTTTACTTTAAAAATCAGATAGTTGGATTTATATTCTGTGGGCAGTAAACCAACAGAAACCTGAAGATTTGTTCAGATTTACAGAGACTGAAATGCATAAATCCACACACTGTTAAATGTTTGCAAAGTTAAATTTAATCATAGTTTTAATTTTCAGTTCTGAACATGTAGAGTTTGGAGCTGAAGCAAAACGCTTTTGCTTTAGCTTTCAAATAATAATCAGGTCCTGGGGTGATACATTTCCAGGTCTGTTTGGGTTCAGGCACAGTTTTTGGACTCATGAAAACCTGTAAATCACAATTTCTGTCCTGAAAAAGGATATTTTTCATGATCTGAAATGCATTTTTTTTGTTCACAAGTTAGTTTTGCTGAGGTGACAGTCATTTCTCTTGTTAATATGACACACAGAGGCACCATCTTCATGACTCTCACCTTGGACAACCTCACAGTGGAAGTGAGATCTTCATCCATATAAATGCAATGAACTTGCATAATAAAGACAACAAAATAAAATCTCATAAAGACAAAATATTTGCACCAGTCATTTAATAAAGCAGTTTCTTAAACCTATTGAGTCTGAAATAAAAAAAAACAGACAGTTTTTTTATTGCTTATGTTGTGATGATTACTATTGGTTTAAACTTGCAAGTTTCAGCTGTTAATCACATTGCTTTAAGTCTCACACTGTGGTGCTGTGCAGCAGGCTGACAGAGGTGTTATTGTATCTGTTATTATGTTTGCATTGCTTCACTTCAGCGTCTTATCACTGTGCAAAGTAAATCAGCTCAAACAAACAAGTTAGGAACAATCCTGGGTAATCTGTATGTGCATATCCCAGAGCTGTATTCTCTGTTGCACTGGGGTGAAGCACACTGATCTCATTATGTCAAAAGAGGTGCATTCTCGCCCTGCAGCATACACTGCAGCATGGTCACCAATCCTATAAGGCGTGAGTTTGAGGGTATATTTTGACTCGAGGACTCAAAGTGCTGTTGTAGCCCTCTTCACCACATGAGTCACACTCTGGAGACCCAGTTTCAAGGGAATCCTGGCCTTGTTGTCTGTTTGACTTGAGCATTGAAGTCGTTGTCCTTTGCTTTGTGAGTCACGCTGTCACCCACAGCAAGTCAAAACTGAGCCGGAATGCATACTGATCATAACAACAATGGCAGCAGTAACAATGACTGTAATCCGTCTTTGTACACTTAAATTAAATGACAAGGTAACAGTTTACTATTTGCCAGAAGTGTCAGCAATATATTGTTAAATTTGTTTGATGAAAATGGCTATAATTTATCAAGTGACACTATGAAAAGGAGTGACAGTGTGTGAAAGAAGGAGTCACTTATTCTGATGAACCTACAGAGATTTATCACTTGAATCTGCAGCTCTGTCAGCTTTATGGGGCTTTATTGTAAGTTTCAGCTAAACGCTTAACTGTCAGCCCACAACTTCACTGTCTTGGACTGTATTGACTCTTCTTCTTAATATCATATGATATAAATCAATTTTACAAACTGCTTGTTTTCCTTCTGTCCGCAGTAACCTTTTACCTCCCACCTTAACGATTAAGGGCATTTTATCCTGAAGTTTTTTTACTTAACCTTTCTCAAAAAGATAAAAAATCAGTTATTGTAGGTTTAACCACTGTTTTTTGTGTAAAATATGCAGTTTTCACATTCATATTTCACTGCTGTCATTTAAGAACATTTGCTTTATTCCATAAATGTGGGTTTTTTGTCTGATATTTGTCATCTTCTCACAGGGTATTTCAGCCTGCACAGTACCTTGAGTTTTCATGTGAAAAAGAAGTTATGTAGTTTTTTTTTTTTTTCTCCCCCAACTGTGATTATGGTCAGTTTACCTTGAAATGGTGTTTGGCCTTTTGAGAGATTACTGTGAGGACTTGGCTCCTCAATCCCCCTCGACAGCTCTGATCAATAGAGCAGAATACGTCTGTTGCACCTGGCAGGCGGCTGGCAGCCAGTCTCTCTCATTTTGTCTCAAAGGTACAGTTAGACAGCACAATGGACTTTAAACATGTGTGGCACTGAGTCAATCTGAGTCAACTCAAAGACGCAGAAATATTGTTTCTGCCGACACACATG
>JAPZDY010000025.1:3321307-3345011 GCA_029783645.1 Ctenochaetus hawaiiensis
GACACGCATGAGCACGGCAAGGTTTGTGTTGCGTGACACTGTGGATTCTTTACACCTGAAGCATCCAAGGTGCAGTCTGGGTAAATTTTTAGATGGCTAAAGAAGAGGAATCTGTTTTTTTTACCTGGTTTCTCATTTACTATCCTTGGTTTTTGGTTGTTGAGTATAAATCTCATGAGTTATTTTGCATATGATGTGACATCATAATAACATGAGCAACAGTGACTGATTTTGCTGATCATATTTTTTACCGTCTGCATGTAAAGTGGCTTTTCTGAACATGTTTCTTACTCTCAGTTTTTACTTTCTGTAACTATATTATTTCTGTGTTCAGCTCTGAGGCTCTCCAGTGTGTGTTTCTGTCTGTCAGTTTCTGTCAGTACATGGCTGTAGCTTGGTGTTTATCACAGTTAAAGTTGCTGTTCTTAGGCTTTAAATACCTTTAGGGCCTAAGCTCTGAATGCTGTACAGTTTTTTTCTGGGCCCTTGTGTTTTGTTTGCTGCCACTGCAGAGAAAAAAAACTTTGTCCTCCACTGTGTCATTTTTTGGCCGTTGCTCATCAATCTTGTAAATGCTGGTGTAACCAGTAGCAGAAATCATAGGAAGCACAAACTATGGTTACAGTTAGTCCCTTATTTGCTTTTTATGCTTGGCAACTGGTAACACAGTCAGGAGGGGCGGCTTGTAACACATGTTACCGACCTTGTGGTGTTGCTTGTTTTGCATACAAATTAACAAGCTCATTTTGAGCAGCACCAAAAGCAAAGTGCCTTAAAGCTAAGTTCTGTCACATCATCAAAGCTCTCACGTTTTTTTTTTATCCCACAGGAGGTTTCAGACCTGCATCAGCCTCAGCTGTGCTCTGTGTTTATTGCTAATTAGCAAATGTTAGCATTAACATTAAACTAAAATGATGAGCAAGGTAATTTAACAGTGCTAAGTTTGTTATTGTGAGCACATTAGCATGCTGACAATAGCATTTAGTTCAGACTACTGTTGTGCCTTTGTACAGCCTCTTAGAGTAGCTAGCATGGCTGTAGACTGTCAGTCTTGGTTTTGGACCATTGGTCAGTTAAAACAAAGGATTAGATGAGTAGCTGATGACAATAATTGTTGGTTGCTCCTCAAGTCACTGATTATTATGACTTTAATATAGTAAGAAATTACAAAAAGTGTCTTAATGATCATGTAAGAGATCAGCTTGCATCATTAGTGAGAGAACTCAACCTTGATTTAGGTTCCTTTTGAGGAGAAAAATCAAGAGAACAATTAAAAGTCTTTGTGTTGTGCTGGAAGAAGAAAACACATAAAACAACAGTACACCACTTTCCAACAGGAGGCAGACAAGAACAAATTGTACTGCTTCATACTTTTAGCACCAAAGTCATCAGTCTAATCCCCCCCCCCTGTGAAATTGCCATTTTGACTCAAATGTAACAATAAAAAAGTTAAATGACTCACCACAAGTCTGAGCGCTTGCTGAGCACAGCATTATGAAGACACTTCACTGTCAGCAAAAAGATGGAGATGAGCAGTAATTACTGCACTTTTGGATACATTATTTTCTGTGCCCTTTTTACGCAGCTGATGTTTGTGTTATCAAACCTCAGTATATTTTTTTTTCTGAGCAGATAACCGTATCCCCTCTGCACATGTAAACAAACCTAAATTTACTATAACGATGTTGTGTTGTCAGTCATCTGCATTGCTGCAGAGTCGGTGTATGAAAACCGGTAACCTTGAAGAACTCCAGCCTGAGAATAAGCTTTAATCATCAGTTCCAAACAGCTTCCTTATTATAGAAAACATGTCACAAGGTGATATTAATATCTCTAATATCAGCTTGTGACATCTTTGTTGTTCGGTATCCGTGAGACAACAAAGACTGAAACTTTAAAAGTCGTACAACTCGACAACCAAGAGTGTTTTCTTTCATCAGCTGTCATTTTAAAAGGTCTGTCATTTGTTGTCATTTCTCGCCATCAATCATTTTCAAAGCCCAGCAGTGTCAGATGTATCAAATGATGAATTTTTAATTTTAGATATAAAGTAATTACAAAATGAGGCTTTCATTTGTTTTTGATTACTTAAAGGATTCATTTGAGCTGATGCCCATGGCACTAACTCTACCAGTAATAATAATAATAATATTAATCATATCATTGTTCCTCTGTTTTCATGCCAAAATATTAAACACTGGCTGGTTTGAGATGCTCAGTTTAGAGGATTTACTGCTTTTTGTTTTTTGCAAATGATAATTAAATGAATATCTTTGGGTTTTGATCAGATGAAATAAGAGATTGAACAAACCCCGTTTGGCTTTTTCAAAGGGTCCAGTTTATCAGATGGAGGCTTTTTTAAAAATTTTTAGGAACAAAGTGAGGTTTTAATTTATTGCAAACATTGTCTTTTATTTGTTGATTTGAATCTAATCCATCTGACTGACATATTGAAAAGGTTTGCTTGGCTGAAAACCGCTTTGCTTTCCTTCAGTAAAAGAAAAAAACAGAAAAAGATGAGCCAAGTTTGAGGAAAACAGGAGTCTTCCTGCTGCTATTAGAAACCTGATCTCAATGTCACTTTTCTCTGATTACCAAACAACATGCTGCAGGGACTCTGAGAGTGCTGATTTATAATTCACTACATGGAGTGCAGTAATGTTTTTTTGTTGATTCACTGTGTTTGATTAATCAATTTTAATAGTTGTAATCTCTTGTCGAGTGATTGTGTTTTCTCTATCATTATCTCAATCATTTTCTCTCTTTTCACCACATGTACCTAGACCGGTGTTTATCATTAGGCTGTCGGCTCACAGGAGAGGAACAGTTTTACAGCTTAGGGCAAGTTTGGCTTTGTAAATATTAATGCAGGAGGTGGTTGATAAGTTTTTGGCCCAAGGTAGAAGGAGATGAGTTACACAGCTCTTGTTACTTGCACGTGCACTTCAACTCTTTAAAGGATTGTGCAGAAAGTTTGAAGTTAGTAACTTTTGTGGTGTGTCTGTTTCGGGTAATTGAAAATTGCAAGTCAGCACTGTTTGAAAAAATGGACCATACTGACCTTTGTGCAGTCATCCAATATGTAAATTTGGACTTGTTCAACCGCCATATTCACCTAATTTGTCACTCTCAGTCTGTAACCGCCTCCTTAAGTTAAAGAAGGAGAGCAGTGGTTCCCATTTTCTCAGTCATTGCTACTGTGGGCACTTTCTAAAGGTTCAGGATGCCAACTTCTGCAAAGACAGGATCCACATTCTCTAAATTCACTCGACTAAGTGTGTAAATGTAGGGAGGGACAATGCTGAAAAATAAATATGCATCAGGAAACTATCTTGTTATCCTGCAGTAAAACTATCTTGTTTTTTCTTTGACTGTTTGTCAGTGTACTATAGTTTCCTGTTAAGAAACGACTTGTAGCAGCAAAAATAGAATAATTAAAAAATAAATAAATGTAACCCTGTACAACAAACTGTAGGTAAATGATAAACAAAAACTGTATCTTACAACATCTGCAGTAAGACGCTGAGATTTTGGTAGATTTTGTGTTGCAGCAAAAACAAAAAAACAAAGTTTGACTTGGATGCTCAGTACATAGCAACAGTCTAAATTATTTACTTTTATGGATTTAAAGTAATTGTTCTTTATGAATCTTCATTCTAGGCGAGTCTCCAAAGACCCTACAGGCTGTGCCTAAAATCTAATCATTCAGGAGAATAAATTACATTATATAAAATGCAGCAAAATGAAACAGAAAAGCATAAGGCACAGAAAAGCATGCCAGACTGGATTGATAGATATAATTAATAATAATGTTTAATTTTTCCATATATTTTTATCATGTACAGTATGAATGTTTGAACATCATTAAAAATGCACTATGTATGGAATGTTTTCTAATTTGAGTAGCTGATATGTGAATTAGAAGCGAAGTATGTGGGGTGAACGTATGTGTCATATTAACAAGCCTACAGATGGTCATAAATATGCACATAAGTCATTGTGGTGTGTGGGTGTGCATTTTAAAAATACTCCTCTTCACCATGATCAGGTACAGATGATAAATATAGGGTCAGAATAAGCTTAGATGGTTATCTATATATGTTTAAAACAATAGATTTGTGCAAAAAACAAATGATCTATTGTTAGTGTTATTCATAATTTACTTTTATAAAAACTGTATGCGGACAGTTTATTTGTGATGAAAAATTTACAAAGTTTATTGATATAAGTTTGCATCAGACAATCATTCAAGAAAAGAAAAAAAATGTATAAATTAGCTTAGAGCGTACAGAGATCAATGTTATCCAACTGAGCGCATCATTACTGATAAATTAATAACATATCTCATCTGAATGACAAGTGAATTTTTCATGCACTGCATCTTTAGATCCCAGCCTGCATCTCTTTCTCATGAAAATGCAATCCTTGTTTCGCCTTTTGAATGGACTTTAAGCACAGGACAGTCTTAGAACAGTGTAATCCGTGCTGTATTCTTTATCTTCAAATAAAGCAAGAGCTAAGTAACTTAACCGCACCAGTCTGCATGCCAGCATTTTTTGTTGCACAAAAGTAAAGAGAGAACACACAATGTGTTTTTGAATGCAAGTCAATCATTTTTACAAAGAATGACAAGCAATACTGGTGAATGTGGAGCTTCATCATCTTTAAAAGGCTGTCTTCACTTCAAGTTGGAAGCCAGAAAACCATTTGAATTTCCCTTCGTGTTTCATTTGTTCCGTTCATTGTGAGATGTTGACTATGTTTTTACAGGTCAGCTGCTTTGTGCTTTAACACACTGCTCAGTTTTCTTCTGCTCTCTTCACTATTTTGTACATAGATTTATATCAATACTAAGCTGATAAAAAAGTACAAGGTACAATGACTCTGTCTTAGTTTTTAACTGATATGGATTGGGCTGACAGTATTCAGGTTCATGTATTTAAATGTATATGTAAATATTCAGGTGATGGCTGGTGTGGACTTCTCATCTTGCCGGTTCCTGCACATCTGCCCCATCTTATCTTTCCTTCCTCCGTTTTTCAGACTTAATAGAGTTAGCAGGTGACATTTAATGGCAAAGATAGTGACATCCAGTCTCTGCGTCATTAGCTGACACTTTAATGCCATTGTTACACTGTCAAGTCATAAAGACTGAGGGATGTTTGGACTTTGGTGTTGGAAATAAGTCATTGCACATCATACAGCAAAAAAGATCAGAGTTTTTTTCTTATACTTAGAGTAGCTGAGTTGGTCAGGTGACTGAAAAATTTTCTACTTCGAAGTTTTTAAATGTTAAATGATTTAATGTTTTTTTTCTGCGCATACTTCCTGTAGTTTAACAACACAAGTATCATTTTTTCTCATTCCAAGTCACCTTCCTCTTACGTAGTTTCTGTACAATTTCTACTAAGAAAAATTTTGATTGGCTTCAGCGTTTGTAGTATTTTCAGATAACAACAGACTGAAGCCTTTCGCTGATCTCAGTGCGATAGCAGCAACACATTCACTGTGTGTTGCCAGTCAGTCAAAATGTCCTTCTGCTGAACCACGTCTCTAAGCTCTTTCTGGATGATCCCTTGGAGTTCGTGCGTAGCTAGGATACATTTTTCTTCCATCCATTGTGTTGTGGTACTGCAGGGACGTTACCCTGTCCCCTAACTCAACAATCCCCGCAAAAGAAAACCATTTTCAACCCTTTGTGCCCATTAATTTATTTTTTTAGGTCATTGCAGAGCTCATGGCCACAGATGAGGATAAGAAAATACAACAAATGGCAATTGCTTCACCTTCCCGCCGGCTCTCTCTTCACCAAGACAGCCCTGTGTGACGGCTGCATCATTTCACTTCATGGCAGATTCTGCACCAATCAGTCTGTCAATATCACGCTCAATCTTCAGCCCACTTGTGAACA
The DNA here is from genome assembly GCA_029783645.1 of Ctenochaetus hawaiiensis. Classification (NCBI taxonomy): domain Eukaryota; kingdom Metazoa; phylum Chordata; class Actinopteri; order Acanthuriformes; family Acanthuridae; genus Ctenochaetus; species Ctenochaetus hawaiiensis. The sequence continues at coordinate 3,327,219 of JAPZDY010000025.1, forward strand.
AGACCCTGAGGCACTCACTCACTCGTTGTCAAACCAAAACAGTAATTCACCATTTTCCAGCACACTACCGCGGTTCAGATTTGGAGACGCTTGACATCATGGTTCGGTGAAGGCAACATAATCACACCACCGGCAAGAAAAACTGAGAGGTGAAAAAACTAAAATGTAAGCTCTTTGCTTCTTAACCGTGCCTTGTCAGTTCTGTTCATGAAAATCCCAGGCTGAATCCTTGAGCAGACACAACAAAAAACCCAAAGAAAACACACTTTTAATACAATAATATGGACAAAGCTCAATGCTCCAGTTGTATTTGGACATGCTAGCTTGGAGCAAATCCCCTAGAGCCCTGTCCTCCTTCAATACACAACATAATACACCACCAGGGAACATGACCATAAGCCCTCAAAACACATGTAGATAACACTTAGAACAGCTGGTCCACTTTTATACAACCTCTTATACGTGCCATGCAAAAGTTGGTCAATGCCTTCTGGTAGCATTAACTTTCCAAGACAGTCCAAAGCCAGAAAAAAGATGAAAAACCATTACTTTTATTTCCATCACTGCAAAGTGTAAAATGCAAACTGTAGCCGGAAGCATTTCAGACTGTCTGGATTAGTGGATGCTGTGCTGTGTGCAGCTTTTGATGATGATTTCTCAGTATTGACAGTGTCAGCATACACAATTGTCTTGTGCCAAACAGTATGAACATGATGTCTGATGTTACTGTAGTTTTCTAAAACTGAATTTCAAAGTCATCATTTGAGCTGAGTCTGGTGCTGCTGTTTTGCTGAGTTTCCATAATTGAGATAGCCTCACATAAACATGACCTCAGGCAAAAATCTCTTTATTATGCCTTCATATCGTCTTAATGAAACAATAACCATCCACCAGATGCACATACCAGGAAGTGATATTAGCCTCTAATGTTTGTTGTTTTCCAAAGCAAACACTTAGCTGCCAGTACAGGAACAGCAGCTCAAGGGACATTCAGTATGTTTACATGCGAACTAGAAGTCTTATCCTGTTTTTGACTTTTAGTTGATTATGAATTTGGTTAATGTTTTCCTCGTATACATGATCAGAATAGTATTTAGGTTTCTGATTGTCTGAATGTGTCTTACTTTCTCACCATCTCAGTTGCTATGTTCCGAGCCGCTGAAGACTATTCAGGAACAAAAATAGAAGCCAGGTTTTTTTAAAACCAGGATAAACTGTTTGCATTCGCAAAAACCAATAACAGGAAACTCCAAAAACCTGGTTAGAACCAGAACACTCCTAGACTCTTGTAGACGTACTCACTGGCTTTGGAGTTAAGTCACGCTGGTAGCCAATTAATATAATTTTTCAATCTATTTTAATTCAGTACTCCTGGCATATACTGCAAATTGTAAACCACTGTAAACCTGACTGGTGCATCCTTTCAATCTGAAGCTTCAAACTGAAACTCGGTGTGACAGCCTGACTCCACCAAACTCAAAGCCTGCCTGTCAGATGTCCTCACACAGCCTCAGTGTGGCTACTCTGTCAGGTGTGCAGGCAGAACAGCAAACACAGCAAAAGACAAACATCAAATTCAGACAAATAATTTCCACCTGCATTGCACAGAACACACACACTCTAATTGAGCTTTCTGTTTGATTGAAGGTTGTGTGCTGGTCATCCTCGAGATTTAAAGAAAATCTCATCCACATACTTTGCCGTTTGGCGTCACCCTGAGCTCACTGGTAATATGTTGGATTTTCAGTGTCTTACACTGAATTCTTGTAATCTCTCTTCTGGCTCAATGCATCACACCAAACAATACAAACATTGTCTTAGAAGATAAGACTCGCAGTATTCTATATTTCTTATAAATGTCAAAAGATTCCATGAAATCAACAAAGACTTTGTTATCTCACCGACAGTCTCTCCTCTGTAGTCACACCTGATACATCTTATTCCTGTATGTCACACACCTCCAGTGCATAAACAATTAAAATGAGTCACACTGTTGCACTGAGTGACATATTCATTAATTATAATGAACATGAGCCCAGCCCACATGTGAATACTCACTACTACTGCTCTGAATGTATGTTAATCCATTGCAGAAAATAGTCCCCTTATAAAATGCACTATTTAATTGTTCAAATTACATTATGTTAAAAATTACAGTGGCCAGCTCCTTTAGGAAATAACTGAAAATGTACATGTTTGTAAATGTAATGTATGTGATTTCCTAAATAGAGATTTTAATTTTCAGTTGCAACAAATAAACTAAGGGTGGAGTGTTACAGACAGGGAGGTTGGAGAGCAGTAATGGCAGCATAACATTTTAAATCAGCAAACCAGACTTTCACTGTCTTTTCAGCTGTAATGGATATCACTGCTCAATACCCTTTTTTAACATGAAAACACTGTGATCAAAGTGAATAAAAAAGCTGTAGGTCAGAGTTTGCTGCTGACAGAGTTCAAGTGCTCATTGTGAAGTTTGATACTTAGAAGCCTGAAAGCAAATATGTCTAATTCTGTGCACCAAATGATGTCAACATATCTGCTACAGGTTTGTTCTGTTTTTAGAATCAGTAATGGAGAATGGCTCAGTCACATGTGCATGAAAACTATCACTGCGAGTCCTCATTTTTACTTCTTCTTCTTTTACTTTCACACCCTTTTCTCACAAGCACAAACGCTTCCTCTCCCTTCATCTCTTTCGCATGTTCTCTCCGTCTCTGCTTTAGTGTTTTGCTCCTCCTTGCTTCCCCCATCGACTCCCCCCCTCCTCCCCTCCACTTCTCCCTCGCTCTGCATTAAGCCCTACTTGTCTCTCTGCCTCTCTGATCCTGGGAGCAGTGCTTATGGGAGCTTCTGAGACCAGTGTGAGCACTGCTGGTCTCCAGTCGCCTTCCCAGCACTGCAAGTGGAGGACGAGTGGAGGAGGAGGAGGAGGAGGAGGAGGTGGAGAAGGGGGGTATCTGTGCTCATGCCCCAGGCGGGAGACGGGAAAACTGGAGAGGAAAAAAAAAAGGGTGATAGATGGAGAGAAAGTGAGAAGGAGCCTGTTGGAGATGCAGAGAGTGTAATAATAATGGGAAGAGAAGAGAGAAGATGAAGGCAGGAGAGAAAAACAGAAAAAAAGCCAGGAGTGGAGAAAGAGGGTGGCACAGGAAGAAGAGCAAATGAGTGAGCGAATAGGAGACGGAGAGAGAGAGAGAGAGAGCGAGCGAGAGGGAGGGAAGCGAACAACACACTGCAGACACTCGCCCACTGTCACTGCTCCACAGCCAGAGGACAGAGGCAGCAACGGCAGCAGGGGGAGCGGATACGATGGAGGAGGAGGACCGAGCCGTCCATCTGCAGCTCAGCTCCAACCACTGACAGCCTTCCTCCGGGACCATCTGGCCAAGTTGGAAGCAAAAAGGAGAAAACTACTCTCTCTGTCCTTCACAAGAGCAACTACCGGACCTCAACTCCTGCAGGACTGATAACACACACCACGCACACACACACTCACACACCACGCACACATCTATACACCTGATTATTCTCCCTCCATCTCTCGCACACTCGCACACTTCACTCACACCCTCACTCTCTCAAACTGAAGCACACTTTTACTTCTTGTTGCCTTTTTGGACGAGTGTATTTTTTTTTTTCTTTTCCTTTTTACTACACTGCTTTTGCTGACCTCCCGAGCTGAGTGGATTTACTTTTATCCAGTGGCGGACCATGGGGCGAGGGTGGAGGGGTGCAGCAGAGACCCTCCGATTAAGGACAGAGGGGAGCTGGTACCTTTTGGTGACATTGCTGCTGCTCTGTGGTTTCTGGAAGGTTCACGCACAGACAGATGATGGGAAGTCTGTCTACTTCTGGGAAACAGGTACCGCTAACCCACTAATTAGAGATTACATTTGATCTCTTGTTTTACATATGGAGCGTTGACGATGGTGGCTGGTGAATTAAGTGTGTGCTGTTGGTGCTGTTGTGGTATGTGACCTCCCACACTCACACAGTCAGATCTAATCATCTGCTTGTTTTTCAGCTCGTTATTTTTGCAGAAAATATCGACTGTGCTAAGTTTTAGATTATAGAGAACATTTGTAATCAGTGCATTTGACAGTGTTGCCTCTCCATCATGAAACAAAAGGTTCTTGGATCGAATGCAAAAAAGGGACCTATTCTCGTGCATTATCAACTTGCACAGGTCTACATTATGACACACTTAAGTTATCTCATAAATTTGTTATTTGAGGTATACGACTCGCTGAACTTCAAAGATGCATACACTTGAAAGACGACCCAGAAATCTACAGTGGAGCTGTCTCCTCACGCTGAATTGCATGTGGCACGCAGGACAACCATGATCCATTTTTGAATGGATTACTTTCATCTCCCCAAGTCTCAGGTGATGCACCATTCTTGAAACGCTGCTGCCGTGTGATACAGCATTGGGATGATTGATAGGCACTGGTGCGTAATAGTTCTTTGTGAGGGGGAGCGGAGTGGAATGGTTTCGATGATACTGATACAACATCAGAGCTGAATGAGAGGCTTGTGTGCATGTGTGTGAAAAATTCATACGTGTAGTAGATGTTGCGGATTGATGGGTGGTTACTGTGTTTATTTGCACGGAATATGGCTGTGTTGTGCTGTCTATCAGTGGAAGGATCATTGGAGTCAATTTAAGTGTCTCAGTGGGATCCACTGAATTATGGTGTCATTGTTGAGGAAGCTCGCCACCAAACATGGATGCTGAGCTCCAATTTAAGGTACAACTGTTGCACTGAGCTGTGTTTATTATAATTATGATGACTTCTAATGGACAATGGGAAAATTATTTTCTGCAGAAAAACGTGTTGGAAGTGTTTTGAGGCGATAAATTAAACGACCATCACTTATGACTTGATTTAATCCTTTCTTAACAAGGAAATCTCACAAGGTTAATGCCTGCACTCATCTTACACAAACATCTTCAACCAAAAACTATCAGTTTTCAGTACTTCTCAGTCTAACCCACAACTCAAACACTCCCCACTCCAGTCGTCCTGCTCCGCCTTGCCCAGCACCAGTCCCGCGTTGACGTATCCCACGTCTCCCCTGTGGTTCTGCATCTTTAAAGAGGATGTAGCTGAGTAAGGAGATTAAAGGAGCAGGGATTTAACAACCCAGGAAAGACAGCCCAGGGAAGAGACTTGAGAAAGAGAAAGGCAGAGTGAGCACTGCAGGCAGAGAGGGACTAACTTAACCTACATCTACCCTACTGTAGGTCATCATGATTACGCCTCTCTCCCACGCTACAGCACCTTTCTCCCACACTATACATGCTCCTCAACGGGAAAGCTCCAGGCTCTGTTCTTTGAAATGTAATCCACTGCTTGGAGTTTGTTCACTTCCTCCCAAATAAAAGGTAGCGCATTGATTTCAGCCCTGGAGTCTTCTTTTTTTCTGTGCCTCTTTGGTTTGACAATTGCCTGCAGAGTATTAAAATCACATAGGGCAATTTAGAGCTTTGAATCCCAGTGCTTTTCATCAAAATGTGATTATGTTTGCACAAGATTTGCATACTTTTCTTGCCAATCGAAGCTTGTTTTTTTTTAAAAAAAAAACATAAAATGTGATGATGTTTGTGCACATTTGCAGAGTGTGCAGTGGAGGGAATATTCTTGTGGCAAGCAATGCTCTGATGTTTTGCATATTGATGAGTCTAGCTGAAATACAGCCCCTGTCTTCGAAACTGTGGGGAATTGGGCCTGCATTGCTTTTATTGCCTTCTGTGAAAATAAGATGTATCTGTTTTGGAAGGTGAGACAGTTCAGTGCTGTTTTTATGCTCTGAGAATTCTATTCAAATGAGGCAGATAGAGACAACAGGCTCCGCCAGACACTGCAAGTGGTATTTCTGAAGGTGGCGTTGAGAATAACTGGAGAAAAAACGGGAGTGATTATAGCCACCGTGAGGACAGAGGTGATGATGATGATGATGGTGATAACTTGCCACAGTTTTTCCGGGGCCTTTCAGAGATTGCGGGGAGTTTGTCTCCCTCTCAGATGCTATTTTCACACCATTTTTCTTCATGTTGCTTTCTCTCAACTGTGCACTCCCTCTGCACTTCTTCCTCTGCATCTTTATCGCTCTGTTTTACTGTCTGGCACTCGTACTCATATTTTACATTTCTGTTTTAAGACCCACAGCTTTTCCCAATAAATACAACCCTATAATATGCTGAAATTCCACAGCAACCTTAGCTGTTGCCAGTGGTGAGGAAGCAAAAGGATGACAATCATGTGTAATGGAGAAACTGCTAAGTGCCACACATGCAGGGCCACACACACACACAAACACACACAGCAGGTGCATCGTGCCCATTCTGGCACTGTGTGCGTGCTTCATTAGACTCTGTTGGAGCGACAAGGTTTGAGCTGTCAAGACCTCACATGTCTGCCTGAGGACAAAGCAATTACAGGTGGTGTAGCAGGTGATGGTGGATTCAAGCAAACACATACTGTAACATCCTGATGTCTCGGCTCCTTGAGCATGACTGTGAGTGTTGCTTGTGCAGGATGATGATGATGATTATGATGCAGGTACATTTTTTTAGTGGATCTTTAAATACAACAAAGTGCAGAAAAAAAGGCGGACAACTTTGCGAAAAAATCAGCATGTATGTTGTCTTTGTTGAGGCTCACGTTAGCAGGTGCCAAATGATAAATCAGGGTGGTTTGACATCCCACCCTCTCTGAGAATGGACCCATAATCTCCCCTGGGATCCAGATTATCTATCATTCAGATTATGCAGGAGGCGCCTCGGGCCTCCGATCAAGCCAATCCCATTTCACCCACTGTCTCGCCTCATCAGGTCAAGTCACACCTCTCAGCACGTGTCTCTGTGCTGTAGGCTTGTTAAGTCACCTGAGTCGTGAGCCTGTGCATGACTCCATCCAGCTAATTGGTCCAACTTTACTTACTTACTTACCTGTCGCGCACGCTGTGTCTTTCAGTAACACTCAAGTGCTGCTAATGTTTGTGTTTGATGGATAAAGATTGAGCCGCCACATTAGCATAAAAGCAAATCAATAACTCTGAAACAAACAGGCTTCTGATTGGCAACCTGTTACACGCTCCACTTAGAGTCCTGGCATTTTAACCTTTGATTTAAAGCTTCCTGCATAGATAACTAAGCAAATCATAAAGCACGGACTTCAATATTTATATTCATTGTTGACTGACTGTAAAAAGGAACATTTTTAGATTTAAAACTGCACTAGGATGATAAAAATAACATAGTTTTATTGTAGTTCATCAGATGAGCTAAAGAAATCATTTTAGATAATTAAGTCACACATGTTTTGAACTTAGAGCACGTGTATGTGTCAGTATGTGAGTGTGTTTGTGTGTGTGCATCGTGCACTTGTCAGCCCCGTATCTATAATGACCTGTCACTTCGCAGACACAGTGGAGTTTTAGTCTTGCACAGTTTGGTATCGATGAGGACTGATGCAGCTTTTGGTGCTCTGAACATGACGTTTGTGTGTCACCACTTCCTGCTGATGTCACCTTTCAACGCGCAGGGGCAAGGCGACCAGCGCTGACAGCCCATTGTTAGCCAAATACATTCCCCCCTTCAGAGAGGCACTGGCAGTGAAGGATGTCACCCTCGTCGAGGCTTGTTAGTGGCTCTCCCGCAATCACCTGCTATTATGGCGGACCCACTGAAGAGGCCATCCAGGAAATTGAGGGAGAGCGGGTGTGACGGGTTCGCAAGTTCAACACGGCAAGCCAAGGTCATTAATATGGCATAACGCCTTCAGCCAAACTGATAACTAAACACAGGACGGGCTGAGTTCAAGAGCAGAGCCTTGAAATAGACACAAAAGTACAGTATCGATCTCTTGCAGGTGCCTCAAACTGAGCGAGCAGTTGGTTCTCTTGCTCTGTTTGCTGTCGAAGAACCAGATAAGAAACACGAGGACTGGTTTGTTTTTCCTCAGCATCTTTTATTTTTATGGGAAATGATTTAAACACAAAATATGTGTTTTTTTTTTACACTAAACAATGAATACATGGTTTGATTACATCACAAAGTAGCACTGGATCATGAGATTTGTTTATTTCAATATTAATTATTCATGTAATGTTTAGTCATGTTTGCCTTCCTCACTGTCTGACTGGTGTCATCCAAGAAGTTAGCAACAGGTGACAAAATGAAACAAACCACCAGCTGGAATAAAATCACAGATTTCTCTGAGTTTAAACTTTACTCATGACATCTGTCATAACCTGAGTGCACCAATCAAAAACAAAGGCACAGTGTTTTTAGACATGAAATGTGGAAATGTCACAAATTGTGAGTTAAAACTTAACATTCTCAATTACATTTATGCATTCTTTTGTGGGCAGACTTGATTGATTCGTGTCCTCAGCTGACCTGAGCACCGGCCTCACTCTTTGCTCTGGATTTAAATTAGAATCTGCAGTGTCTGTATGCCCTGAAAATCCTTTTCCTTAAATAGCTGTGCCTAATACCTGCGTGCCTGCTTTATGTCTGACACTGGTCTTCAATTGAGCCAGAAATAAACACACGTCGGACTGAGAGGCTGCAGCTTCGATCTCAGCAGGAATTTTAGTTGGATTCGTCCCAAAAAGGAACATCCCTCTGTGATTTCTGCCTTATTTTAGTGAGCGCGTTACCATGTGACCCTTTGTGACCCTAATTAGCATAACACCTGAGGGTAAAGGAGTGTGGTGGGTAATTGGCCAGCCAGTGTTTAAATTCCTTAGCAACAGGCAACAAATTTAGGCCATGCATGTAAATTAAGACAAATTTCTTGGGATTTTCATTTTCCATTACAGAGCATGCCAGTGGGTTTTTATTTTTAATCCGTATGTCTGTGTTTTTGTTTTCATTTTTGGTTCAGTTGAAATGGGAATGGAGGCTAATTGTGTGTGTGTTGTGTGAATGTATGTGTGTGAGTATGTGTGAGTGTGTGTGTGTGTTTGTGTCCCTGCAACCATCAGAAAATGAGCACTCAGCACCGTGTGGAGTCTTTCTCTGCAAAGGCAACGACAGCAGAAGCCATGTGACCTCAGCATCTTTCTGTCCGAAAGAGGAAGGAAGCTATTTTTCACAGTTACTTTTAGTCTCGATGGAAAAAGAACGAGTGCGGCTCGAGGTCCTGTGGTCCGCGGTCCAGTGTCACCGCGGCAGAAATGACACAAAACTAGCCAACAGCAAACCATGACATTGCACTTGATTTTAAAAGCATATGCAGCAGAATACGTCACATTTGACCCAGATTGATCCGGTTTGTGGCTGTAGAGACATCACCCACCGCTCTCCCCACTGCACACTGCTGCACTTTTGAAATAGCCAATCCTTTCGGTGGAGAAAGATGCCAAAGAGATGCCAGAGTTTGTTTAATCTAAATGGCAGAGCTTACACTAAGACCTGGCTATTACTGATATAGGAGGGATGGCAGGATTAGAGATTATACTTCATCCAAAAAACTTTATTTAGAGTGACATAAGAGGATTCCCGCTGCCTTGCCATATTCAAGTGGCTCATAACATATTTCCGATGGGGCAGTGTGTCATACAGCTGCACAACCGGTGTACTTTGTGGTTGGTCATGGCGTGAGTAAGCAGATCAGTGATAGATTTATGTTATGTAGGGATGTTTTTCCTCTGATTATCGGTCTTGACCTGGTATATCAGAGTGACACGTGCTGCCGTAAAAAGATTAGTATATGATCGACAAGTCTGACCTAGTCTTTCTCCGTGTGTAAGCTCCATTTTGGAAGCATCAAAACTCATATTTAGTCATATTTATGTGTAAAACTTGACGTCTGCTAATGTACTCAGCCACATGGAGGTTTGGTTCCATAGCTTTTAGGAAAATTAATGCTTTTTTTCAGGTAATCTCCTAGATTTGTCAAGTCATGTCTCACAACTCGACCTGGAAAACAGTCACTCTATGATTTCACCTGTTTCACCTACTTTTTTCTCTCCAGAGTTTTCTCTAAAATGAAGAGCGAACCTGTGTTTTCCTGTTGCACAGGCCTCATGTCCCTGCGGTGTCTCTTCACAAACGAGGACTTTAATCTGTGCTCAGCCACAAGTCAAAACACAAACTAACCATGTGACCATATTAGGGGCTCGAGGCACTTTTCTGGTCGGGGGAGTGGCATTCAAAACAGGCCCTTTACTCCCACAAGAGTCAGTGGGCTGAGAGGAGTAGCGGCATCATATCATTGAAGAAAGCAGTGACATTTAGGAGCTTCTCTGCCTCCTCCGATGCTACTCTAATAAAGCCGTAGAGATGGAGGAGGCTCAGGAGTAAATATCCTCCCGTCCGACCAGCAGCAGTGCTGTTAATCCTTCATCTTTCCTACAGGCCATCACTTTGTTTTCCCTTGTTTTTCCTTTTTTCTAAACATTAAGCTTCCTGTCTCACGGCACTCCTGGTGTTGTATTGTTGTCTGGTCTGTATGATGATGTTGACCTGGAGGCTATGGAAAGATTTATTCACCTTTGATTCATGTGATTTACTGTAAGCACTGACTGTTATGATTTACTGTGCAGTTAATAAATCTAAGCTAATAAATCTTGCTGAAAATCATGAGGACGTTACAGTAGAATATTGAGCTGCTGCTGTTATGCTATGTAACTATTTTACTTTGCTTTTTGTAATTGAAAGTCACATCGTAGAGCTGCAGTTTTGACCCCATTTCTCAATGATTCTCTGCTTGTTTTGGACCGTGTGTTCTTGGTTGGTTGAGTAAAAATGGTGCAGTAATTCCTCAGAGTACACTAAGCAACAGTGACAGGACTGTGGCTTTAGGTAATTGTCTCTGACGGTGTTTGCCAATCCCTGATTTGATGGTGTTGGTCTGTTGAATAAAGTTGACCCCTGTGACTTCTGACTCGTGCGTGTTGAGCTTTGGTTTTTAATTTAGTTTGACGGCACAGCGAGAAAACGCAAGTTATTAAGGAACAATAATTAACAAGACTTAATCTCGACTCAGAGCCGTGCTAGCAGCCCTGTGAGGCTGCACAGCGGTGCTTTGAGCTAAGTGTTAATGTCAGCATGCAGACAAGCTCACAACAATGCTAACATGCAGATACTTAGTAGGTATTACGCTGCCAGCCAATCAGGTAGCATGATTAATTTTGTTAATAAGCACTGAAGAAAAGTATGTGATGAGAATGTTGACGGTTTTGCAGGTATTTAGTCTGAAACTAAAGTATTAGACTAATAAAATCATCCATTGAGAGCATGAATGTCTCTGTTTCAAATGTTCAGTGCACCAACTTTCATTAAAATTCATCGTCTTTGTAAAAAACGCCATAAACCCCATAAATGTCTGTACAAATTGTACTGGCTCTCCAATTAATAGTCCACACATATGAGTCTGCTCCAAATTGAGGAGAAACCAAACAACTGACCACACTGCTAGCACTGATCAACACATTAAAAAAACCAAAATTCTGATTTGAGCATGTAAACACACACTGACGGTGAAAAATATCAGAGTGTTTCCTGTAATTGTAATTTTTCTTGTTAATCCCAATACCACGTTTGTAAATGTTATCCTCAAAGTTAACCTTCACTCAGCAGGCAGTACTTATTACTTACACTATTAAAGGGAGAGAAGGATTTTAAACAGATATTAAAGGTCAAGTTGGAAATAAAACTGTCAGTTATTATGCTGAAATTTAACTGCACTTCAGGTCTTTTTGTGTTAAGAAATACTTAGCATGCCAACAAGAACTATGAAAGGTGGTTAATTTGAAATCTTGAATATGCCTCGAAAAGAAAGAATGAGAGAGAGCTCTTTATTTAAGCCCTAAGATCAGCATAATAGGCCTGAAAGATATAATAAAGGAGTGATAGAGGGAGGTTTGGATGTAAAGAGGAAGCACAGGGGATTTGTACGCATCAAAAATCCATACAAAAGGGTTTATAGTGAGAGAGCAGGCCATGCCGGGCCTTAACACTAATATCAACATAATAAACAAAAAAAAATATAATGGTGGAGAGGGAGAGAGACCGATCGAGTGGCTGGCTAATCACCAGTGACAAGCCCCTGGATTAGAGGGAGGGCAGCAGATGGCCCTGGGCAGGGCCGGGCTGACCGTATATGAATATCCCAGTGGGTTGATCAGGCTCACTAACTCCCCATGCCTGCAGCAGACTGGCAGGGTGTGTGAGGGGTATTTGTCAGTGTTTTTGGTGGTCACTGCCCTCCCCAACTGAGAAGACCAGGAATGTGATAAAAGAAAAGAAAACTAAAAATCTTTCCCTGCATTTACTTACATGATGCACTTAAATTTTCAAGGGACATTTAGGCCTGCAGCCAATGATTACATTGACTATTGATTAATCTAGCAGTTTTCTTTACTGATTAATCAGTTAATCGTTTAGTCTGTTAAACATGTGAAAGGTTAACAGACTCTGACAGAGTTCCTTTTTTGTCTAAAATCCAAAATATTTCACTAATACCTGTAAGGACGTAACAAGGACACATTTGAGAAGCTGGAACCAGATAATGTTTCACATCCGTTGTTGACGTGACAGCATCCATACAGGACTTTTCTAGTCTTTCAGACCACTTAAAGCGCTTTGTAACATGTTGGTATTCCCCCATTCACACACACACACACTCTTGTTCACACACAGGGGCAGAGGCTGCCGTGCAAGCTGCCACCTGCTCATCAGGAGCATTAACCATTCAGATTCACACTGATGCTTCATCCATTTGCCGTTTAGTGTTTTGCCCAAACGCACTTTGACATGCAGGCTGGAAGATCTCAGGATCAAACCAGCTCCAAACCCACAACCAGTCACAAACACCACTTTACCTTCCAACTGTCCTGTTAGCTGCTTGTGTACAGGTTTTTTTTTTTCTGACCACAGCTGCAGCCAAAAGTGACGCAACACAGAAACTCTCTCAAAGTGAAATAAATTAAATGTGATGGGACCTGATTGTGCTTCTACTGACTGTCGATGCTCCCCGGGCTCACTTCCCTTTACAACAAAGACAGGTGACGTTTCCCTTTTCTCAGTCCACTGTTCAGGTCAGGATGACATTGAACATGTCATGAGGTGTATCCAGAACAAAAATAGCATCCTATTTAAAACGAGTCGTAGTTGCTCGAGCCACTTCCTGTCAATTGTCCTCCAAAATGAAACAAAATTAGTTTTTCTGATATTAAATACTTAAGTTTATGTGTAATTGTATTGAGCAGGATTGCGGTTTGCTGACTGTGTCCTTTCTCGTTTAACTATTAAGTTATTTCTGCAGCTTTCATATGGTTGCATAACCAAAACTACAATCCTGAATGTCATCCAGCTCCTCATCCATCCATTGATTTAAATGTCTTTTCATCTCTGCGTCCATTAGCTTTTTCCTCTCACTCCCATTGTGCTGTGGGTGTACGGCGTGGGCTTGCACTCATGGGTGTCACTTCACACACTGGGTCTCTGGCAAACTCATCACCAATACATTCAAACACACACTCAAACACACACACACGCTCTGACACTCACACAGTAAACCCATGTTATGCCACACTTAAATTCTGTTGAGAGAAATTTGGCATTTTCCTTTAACACGATGTTGAAAACCAGTCTGCTTTTTGCGCGTTTTAGCAGCTTCAGTCAGGGAAGAGAATTCTTTAGAGGTCACACCTCCAGTTATATGTAGCTCAGCGCTCGCATGTGACAGATTGTGAGAGATGCTGTTCCTCATCCATTCTTATCTCTTCATCATGTTATCTGTGGTTGGTTGGCTGTGGTTTACTTGTGAGTGCAAATAAATGAGATATTTAATCATCTCTGGGTTCCTGCATTTTAAGAACATTGGCTGTATGAAATACCAATCGTTGTGAATTTGCTGGTTTCCTACCAGTTTTATATCATTACAGTGTTTAGCATATTAACATTAAACAGTGTTTATAGCAGCTTGTCTTTTTTTTGACCCTCACAAATTCTATTAAGGTTTTCAAATAAAGCTTTTAAGTCATATTTTATGATGTTCACTCCTCAAAATCAGAAATAAAACAAAATGGAGCCTCATTTGCACAAGTTTGATTGAACGCTGGATCATTTATAGGTTAAAGTGAACAAGGCTCCTCTTTTTAAATTCTAAAATCTTAAAAATGTAAGATTCTCCTGTCAATAATCGGTTTTACATCAGGACGAAATGGTGAGAGATTCTTGCCGTATATTTCTTCAGAAGCACCAGCCTGCTCTCAACTTCCTCGTAGGTGCAATCATTATCTCAGGTGCAATCATTATGTTGCATGCAACCAGAGCTCCCCACTCATGCCAGCTCATGGACTACCACATATAACATATTTATTAAAAGGAATGCACCAACTTTGACACCCATATTTCACAGCTATAAACAGTTAACCCATGTAAGAGATGTGCGGTCTAATATTTCACTATACTGTATTTTTTGTAATGGCTGTTTATACGGTACTTTAATTTTAGTAGCATAGTAGTCTGTATGAAGTGTCAGTGGTTTTCCTGTCCTCAGTGTTGAGATCACATTAGAGTGCAGCCATAAAACAGGCAAATTAATTTTTGTCACTTTAAAGATTAGGTGAGCTGTGCTCGATTATGAGAGAGCACACATTTAGATCCAAAACAGCACCGACGCTGTAAAGAGAGGATGAGAATTGATGTCATGTTAATGTGTCCTTCTGTGCTGCCGCAGCAAACTCCCCCTAAGAGGACTCATTAATGAACAAGCAGCCTAGACAACGCTGGCTACTGTAATTCATCATGGCACGTGTGACCTCTTCTCCTCAGAGCCACTAGCTGTTCTTACTCTGCCCTTCTTCATCCTCTGTAGACGCCCAGGAACGTGCTAGATACTCAAACCTCTGCTGCATTGTTTGTTCTGGACTCAAATGATCGAGGATGAAAACATGCAATTGCATCGTTTTTCCTCAAATTCCCTTTAAACCAAACAAGCAAGCTGTTTACAGTCCATCGCTATGAATTAATTCTGTCGCTGCTCCTTTTTTTTCACATCACACTTGAATTCATCCCTGGAAGCGAACCAGTCGTTGCAAAAACGACGTCGTTGCATGTCGTGAGAGGCTTGTGTGTCAGAATGTGTCGCATGTTTATGTTGACCTGTGCCTCCACTGCAGGCTCATGCTGTACATCTCTCTGCAGCATCCAGCGGTATTTTCATGCAGCTGTCACGTATGTTCAGTGTAACATTTGCCCCGATGAGGTATCACCGTTAATTCGACCATAATCCTCCCGCTCGCTCCTCACAGCTCTCTCATTTCCTGACAGTATGACTTATTGAAAGTTTTCCTCGTTCCCAGCAGATTCTATAATTAAAACATGTTTTTTTTCGGCACTTTGATCTCAGTGAGAATGGGAGCTGCACAAATCATTTGGGAAGACTCTTATTTTTTTTTTTTTTTTTTACCTGAGTGTAGAAGAACAAAACTAATCCTGAAGCACCACAGCAGGAAGTCTTTGTCATCAAAGAAAAAATGTCCAAAAGTTGTTGAAGGGCCTCGGAGCACTTGAACCACAACTAATTGCAAGACAAAGCTCCAGAAAATGTCATCCATCACCGGCATGTTTACGTTCTCCCAGTTCATTTTTCTGCGAGGGCCCTTATTGAAAGCCCAGTGGTCACACAGAGGAAGGGGAAGAATAGGGTCGCTTCCTCCTGGAAGCGGTGAAAAATTGCCGGTTGGCTACAGGCATTCACCCATTTTCTGGCACAATCTCACACTCCTTTAGAAGTTTTGTGGAATTGCAGCCATGCCAGGAGTTCTCCGAGGGCACGTCGCGCCGTGCTCCAGACTTCCATTCTTTCAAATGAAAAACTCAACCCTTGATGATCTCACACTGTTTGGTATCATCAATCTGCGGGGGTTTTATTTTATATTTTGTGATTGAGCGATGTAATTTACTTTTCTGGGTTACCTGCTTTCCTTCAAACTGCCTCCTTTTCTTCTACTTCAGTTACTGATTTCCTTTTTCCCCAGAATGACTTTCAACAATCCCCCAGAGAACCAGGTGCTTTCTCGTGTATATGAGCTGGTGGAGAAGCCAAAAATGATAACAGAGCAGGAGCTTTTATAGTTGACAAAAGGCACAGGTTCCACCCTCGTCTGAGATCCCATGATGCTTTGCGTCTGGTGATGTACAGAGGCTACAGTCAGTGAATAGATTGGTATCATTTGTTTCTGATGATTTTCTCTATATGACTGTTGTGCATTGGTGAAAAATGGCAGCTGTGTAATTATTTGAATAACATTGGTAATTTATCAGTAGACCTTCCAGTGTTTATTCCATTTTTCTCTCTCTGGTAATCCTACATTCTTGTACCGAGGAGAAGTTATTAAGAATGATGAGACAAACACATTGCTATTATTTTTATGATGGATTTATTTTTAACCTGCAAAGAGAGGGAGATTTAGGCAGAAATGGGAATGAAGAATCGGTTTCAGTCTAAAACCAGTCCCAAATTGTCCGGTCCATCTTGTCTAATCCCTCTGAGCTTATTACATTTTTATGCCGCATGCTTTTCACACAGTTGCAAAACAATGATGTGAAAGTCATTCATCTACTCTGCTGGAAACTTGCAGCACAGTGCGAGATGTGAAGACTGTAAAATGATGATTTGAAGTCAGGATGGAAACACCAGAAATATGCTGAAACATCTCGTCTCTATGCAACTTTGGTTTAACCTTCAGTGATGCCGTGTTTTTAACAGGCTTTGCTCGAGCGTGCAGAACGTCTGTTACCATCAGTAAACACCCAGTTAAACAGTGGAGCTTCTGCACATCTTAGTCAAAGGTGAACAAGCAGTTGTACGGGCAAAAGGAAAACTTTATGAGAATATTTTTACTATCCAGACTATACCCCTTAAAATACTAGATCAGGTACAAGCGAGCACACAGGTCTTTGGACGAATCCAAAACCTCGTAATTCATTTATTAAAAAGGGGACCTGACTGCTCCACAGCACAACTAGCCAATATCTTAACATCAAGTGACTTGTGCTGTTATTAATAAATCCATAATCTAACCTATGTATTTTTTTAACACATGTGGGTATCAGCCTGTAATGGGAAAGAAAAAACTGGCATAAGAGTAGCTCAACAGTAAAAAACTGAACAGAAGACATAACTGAAGCACAATTGATAAAGGCCGATAAGCAGAGTTGAAAAGTAGCATTGTTATCAATAAAAACCTTATAAATTCCCATCCCTTGATAAAACTAGCAGTGATCGAGACATAAAAAGTAGTACTGTTGGAGCTTATATCTTACATCCCTGGTGTATTATCCATTCTTCATCACTTAGCCAGTTGGAACTCAGTGAGCCGCCGCCTGCTCACTATTTATTGGACCATACATCATGTGTTTATCAGGCTTCTGTCTTGCTCCTCGACAGCGAGTGAAATAAGAATAAAGAAATAACACAACCCACATCCCCTCTGCAGCTCTCCGGTACAGTGTGTCATTAGAAGTTCTCGTCAGCTGTCAGCGGCTGCAGAGCCAACAGGCCGACCCGGCCCTCCAGCCGGGCACACCTGCCTCTTTCTGTGTGTGTGTGTGTGTGTGAGAGAAAGAGTGTGTGTGTGTGTGAGAGAAAGAGTGTGTGTGTGTGTGTGTGTGCATGTGTGTGTGTTACTCTCAAAGCACGACCAACAGGATTATATACCTGTCACAGCTGTCAGTCAAGGCTCGAGCTGCCCCCCCCCCCCACCTCCACACATCCACCACCACCCCCGCCGCCCCCCCCATCTTTGAGGCTGCTGACAGCTGTA
>JAPZDY010000025.1:3371755-3389535 GCA_029783645.1 Ctenochaetus hawaiiensis
CAAAGTTGACCCCCCCCCCCCCCCCCCGCCTCACGCACACCAGATTTGTTTTGTAGCTTTTGGCAAACAAATGCTCTGCAGAGCTCGATGTGACTCAACATGGAAAGTTCAGTGTGGTAATGCTCAGCTCTCCCAAAGGCTGTGCAAACATGTAATTATCACACTGTAGCTCATGTGATTAATTCTGTCCAAACTGTGAAGTTGCACGGAGTGTAAAACACTCAGAAACTCAACGTGAAGTTTCTCGTTCGGCAACTCAAACAGCAGGAGGAGGCAGAGTGGATTGAAAACACTGCGGTTGGGTTTTTTTAAAACCAAAGGAGGGTTACATAATCAGACTGACATCTTGCATTGTTGCCGTGGAACTGATGGATCAATTTTCAGAAACGTTTGCATGAGATTTAAAAATCCCCATTCAGATTCTTGTACTCATGAAACAAGCTTTGGTTGATTCGTTCGGGCTTTTTACGAACCTTAAAATACCATCAAAACACTGAGATGTGGTTTGTTTGTGAGCCACGTACATAAAATAAATAAAGTCATCCGTAAAATCAGACCTCGGTAAAAATCATCTCTCCGAGCTTTGATTTAATCTGACAACTTGACTGAACTCATTCTCATTTACTGGAACTGTGTGGGAGAACAAATCTGCAGAGACCTGAGGCTTACACAATATATACAGTACATTAACTCACTTTTACCCTTCAGACTGCTGCTCCTTATTACTCTACAGCATGTAGATCCACACTGACAACATCCTGTAGGAGTTATGACAGTTTTCGGCTGCATCTGAGGGAAAAAACCTGTTTTAAGCACTTATCTTAACACTGCACCAACCCTGCAATGCTTTATTTACACCTATTTCCACTGATTGAGGCCGAGCAGCTTGTATTTCACGGACCTTTTTCATGCAGAAATAAACGGCAGCCAGTCTGCCTGATGTTTGAAGTCAAGACACTGGTTATGGGATCGCAGCAGACAGCTGAGATGATCCAGAGGTGAACTCTGACCCAGCTGAGATAAAGGGTCGTGTCTCGGAGTAGGTGAGCGAGCTGCTGTGGATTTGAGAAATAATAAACAAACACGAGCAGGCAGAGCGACACGGCGACCCTTTCATTAGTGAAGCCGACCCTGCAGGGACGAAGGAGCTGTTCATTAAATAGACACTCGAGGCCCAGTCAGAGATCAGGCCCCCAGCCCGACAGAGAGGATATCACACTCCACACATCTATTGTTCAAAGTAAAGACCCCCAGTGAGGAGCCCAGGGACTCCCAAAAGACCCGTTAAGGGCTCCATGGGGGCCCCAAGTAAAACAAAGAATGGCTAATTTTCTTATTAAATCAGTAAAGTTTTTTTTTAAAAAAGCGCCTGCAGAACTTTCTGTCTCTTTTGGGTGACTTTTCAGTTTTTTTTTTTTTACTGAAATCTTCATTAGCACCTTATGCTTCCCCTCGAGTTACTGCAAGTGAAAGGAAGCGCTTGGCTTCTGCAGTTCTTTCAACAAAAGACAGACAGAAGAGCTCTTTCTTTAGTGATTGCGGTTAAAGTCGGCTCATTATGGAGGGAAAGAAGAAGTAAAACCAGAAATATGAGTAAGATTATTACATTTTTATACTGCAATTAGTGATACTTTTGGGAGAGTTGCCCACAATTGATTAATAATTGATTAGTTTGAAGTTAACTGTACTTATCAGCACATTTTATTTAGCATTGCTTTACATTAATTTAATCAGCAGTTCTCCTGTTTTGTGCTGCACATTTTTCCCCTTCCTGCATTTACAGTCCTATTATTCCTACACAGACCACCGTCCTGTTATTTCCCTCTGCTCATCTCTTAATATGCGAAGGTGTCAGCGAATGCAGCACAAACACAAGCTCAGTGACAGAGGTCAAACTGCAGCTCCGAGCATGAATTTTTAATCCGTCTTTTCAGAGTAAATATTATTAAAAGGGGGTATTTGGTGAAGAACTGTTTTTGTTGTTCTTTATACTCACTTTAAAGGGAACTAACTAGTTCAGCTTTAATGCCAGTGGGGTTTTGCTGCGTTTAAATGCTGAGTCATATTATTTTACAAATGATAAGGATCACAAAATGCTTATTTGTAATTTTTAGCATCTCTGTGCAGTTTTATTTAGCAAAGTAATGTTTCTCGCCTCTAAGTTTAAAAAGGCATTAAGGCAAACTTGACTGTTTTCTGTGAAATCTGACAGGAATGTGAAGTTTTCAGAGGTTATCAGTGAATTTATTATCAGTAATAATAATGAGCAGAAACAGAAAGGATATTTTTTTTTGTCTCTGAATGATAAAACTTAATTTACATTTAGATTAAACAGGTCTTTTTTTCTGTACATGCAGCGAAAGCAGGTTTCCTCAGAAACATGCACATGCTACGAAATGTCATTGAACGTAAATCTGGACCCTTTGGATTTATGTTTGGTCATTCCTGCTGCAGATTTGAATTCACTGCATATTAACCTGAATTTAGACAATTAAAGTACTAAAAAATGTCCATGTCAACAGATTATTTTCTGCAGACCTGGTGTACAGTAGGCTGTTTGATAATTCTGTGAATACTTTTCTGCTGAACTTGTTATAAATGGAAGTAAAACACTGGTTCGTTCTCAGTGTGTCAAATGAGGCTGTCAGACCGCATGCATTATTGAAAGGTTAGCTTTAGGCTACCGCAGCTACGCACTGATTTATATTTGGAGGAGAAAGTTTCATTTTTGGTTGTCAACAGTGTGAGAAAACATGCAAACAGCTGCAGAGATCCGACACTGGAGGACGTGTTGGATTGGATGTGAGAAACAGAATCAAATGTGTCCTCAAAGGGAAGAAGACAAAGGGAAGATACAGAACAGACCAGACCCTCGCTGTGCGTTTTCAGGCCGGGCAGGCTGATAACGGCCGAGCTTTGTGATCTTTATTCATCGAGAAACAGTTTTATCCCACACCCTGAGCTGGAGGAGTTATAGTCTGAGAGCCGTGCCAGAGAATTGTCTCAGATAGAAGATAATTTCTCTCTGGGATGGATTTGATTTGGGTGGGAGATGTTTTATTATGGCACCGGATAATCTGTCGGATTCTGCTCTGTTTTAGATTTCGGATGAGCATTTTTCCCCACTGCATTTTCCCTCTATGCCTTGAAAAAAAGAAACTCAATAGCAGCCCTCGAGATAACGTGCACTGTCTTTGTCGGTTGGTGTTGTGAAGGCAAAACTTCCAAGTTGCCTTTTTCTATTATTGGATTAAAAAACAAACATCACATAGATCATAAGGACTCAGACAAACACTGGGCAGGGACAGTCTGGGGAATACTAAACATATTGTACCTTTCTGGATCTGGTTTTCAATACCAGTGTGTCTAAATAGAGTAAATATACAGCAGCACAATGTAATCTGGAGCTACTGATGCCTATAGAAAACCTAGAAATCCCTTGATGATCAGACATTGATCCAACGTGTTGATATAGCGAGGAGTAAAGCTACCATTCAGAAAACGCTCTGAGGCTCCTGTGAACGCAGCATCGTGTTGACTGCAGATAGATCCTGTCAGCAGTATCAGCGGCTGAGATCAGAGAGGCAACAAGCAGCCTCATCAGAGGCAATCATCGCCGGATATGTGCTCCTCGTTTCCTGCCAGGCCCGATTCTTAACTCTGCATGGACGTGGGTCAACATTAACTGCCCTCACATCAACTGCCCATTGCCCGCTACGGGTCCAATCAGCCTCAGGCCACATGCTAACAGAATCAGTTACCAAAGAGGTTAATGGGAGGTGGAAAGTGATGCTGCCCAATTAGTTTGATATCTTTCGTCTTGTAGTATCAAAATCCTTTAAAGAGTGCCGGCGTCCTGCGTTGTTTAGTGTTTCTTGATGTGTTCAGACTTCAGCTGAGATGTATTTTATTCCATGCAAACAGAGAAAAAAACAAGAAGCCACACAGGACAAACTGAAAGCATGTGACCAACAGCTTGAATGTAATGAAGTGAAATGTGTGAGGAAGAGCTTTTTGTTTCTATGTATAATGTAATATTAATAGTATGTGTTAAAGTTTATTCTCAAATTAAGCAAATTAAGCAGCTATTTGCTCCAGAAATGACTAGTAACCCCAAAGGAGTAAAAAAAAAACAAAAGCATAAAACAAACATAATATTGTGTGTCTGCATGGGGTTGATGGAGTCGCTGATGAACATAATTATAAATGATGTGAGGCGGAAGCTGTAAACAAGCCACAGGTATTACAAAACATTTCAGCTGTTAAAAGATAAAACAGGTGTTGTCTCATATTTCTCTAATTGTCATCAAATCTAATGAAAAAAGATAAAAAGTAACAACATTTAGTTCTTTTCTCAATATTTTATGACTTCTTAACTGTAAATTTAACACTTCCTGGCTCCAGATGAAGATGTTAAACAAAAGCCCAGTTATTTCTTTAGGAAGCTGGACACTGTAGTTTTTTTTTAGCAAAAGTGACTCAAACTGTTAATTTATTTGGATCTATTTTAAGTGGATGAATACACGCTCGATTAGATTGTGCAAGTTTAAGCCTTAAAGACCTAAACAGCCGTCAGTGGCTAAAAACTGCTCTGGTTTTAATGTTTGATAACTTTTGAGTCGCTCATGCAATCAACTTGCTTTTCAAAAATAATGTAAACTGCAGTTCTTCAGCTGTTTCAGTGGCATCACATGTGTCTTGTTTGCTGAGGTTGTATCATAAAAAATGGCTCTTACTTGCTTAAAAGAAATTAAAAAGTCATGACAGTCAAATTGCCTACAGTCTTCATGGTTAAAGCAGCAGGTCGGTGTGTAAAAGTTAAGATAAGTTAACATTAATCTACAGTGCTCTTGCTCATCATAGTGCAGGAACGTGTCTGCCTGTGCAGAAATGTGGCTCACTGATGTGTTTTTAATATTTTTGACAACAGTGGAGCTCTATGACACCGAGCATCATCATGCTAACTCAACCTTTGGCTCCGCAGACAACATTTATGAGAAGGTTCGGCTCCTTGTTGTTCTTTTTACAGGTTTTATTGACAGTAAAAAGAGATCAAGAACATCTCCAGCTGTCTCCTTTAACACTTCTATAATCAGCCCTGTTCTTGAGCCAAGTATTTCTCATATATTTTCATAATTAAAACAAATGTGTGATGGTGCATGATTAAGTGACTGGCTGCTGGATCTGCTGACTGCAGTTAGCAGCAGAGGGATAAGGGGAGGCTTTGCCAGCGTCTTGTGTACAAACAAATCAAAGTTTTATCGACGTTTGTGGCAACTCCTGCTGGTTGCCAATAGAGTTTTATAAATGCGACCGATTACTCACAGTCTCTGTAAATGGGCTTTTAGACACTTTCTTTTGATCACCTATAATCTCCGCTGGTGCACATTGTGTTTGCTTTGCCTCATTATCCCAACTCGCCCCTGCAACACTCAGACAGGTTTTACCATGCACAGCGTCTGACCCGAGTGCAGCTCAGAACAAGGTGGCAGATTGTTTTTTTTATTGAATCTGACATATTTTTTGCACTCAGACATCATCTGCTGTGGCTCGCAAACAGCTTTTCAACACATTTTGCATCAAGGACAGCTTCAGAGGAGTGTGTGAATTTACTGTGTCATCCTTGAAGATGCATTATAAGCGTCTCCTCGGCTGACAACAAGCTGAAGTAAACTCTCTCCGTCTCCTGTTTTGCAGTAGGAGATATAGTGTCTAATTGATGTTTGCATAATATGGATTTTCTTTGTTAAAGGCACACAGGAGTTTTCAAATGGCACCATTGATTTCCAGTGATCGTTACAAATGTAACTACAGAATGTTTGCTAATTCTGCGCCTCAATCAATTCGCAGCCTGTGCAGTTATGTCTTGTTTTGTTTTTAAGTGATACAGGACAGAGTGCAGTCTAATGTAAGTCTTATGTAATGAAGCAATTTACTCCAGAGATTTCTGTCCTTCAGGGAGTTAACTCTGAAGCTCAGAGGCTGATTGGTTCATATGTTTCATGTTGTAATTTGAGCCTGTTTGTTTGTGTCTCAGGTCCTTGGGGAAGATGTATGGGCAGCGACTGTGGCCCAGGTGGCAGCCAGAGCCGGGCAGTCTGGTGTGCCCATGTGGACGGCTGGACGACCCTTCACACCAACTGTGACCAGAGCCAGCGTCCGTCCAACCAGAGAAACTGTTTCCGTGTGTGTGACTGGCACAAGGACCTTTACGACTGGAAACTGGGTGCCTGGAACGAGTGCGTGCCAGTTTCAGCAAGGACCTTTGGGGCCCCTCGGCCGTTCGCATGCAGTGGAGGCGAAGAGGGCATTCAGACCCGTGAGGTGGGCTGCATGCTCAAGTCAGATGGCTCTCCAGCAGAGGATGCCATCTGTGAGTACTTTGAGCCCAAGCCTCGCCTGGAGCAGGCGTGTTTGATCCCATGCCCTCAGGATTGTGTGGTATCCGAGTATTCGCCGTGGACGTCCTGCTCCAAAACCTGTGGAACTGGCCTGAGGAACAGGGTGCGAAGTGTCCTGGTCCCTCCACTTTTTGGAGGCTCAGTTTGTCCCAACCTAACTGAGTTCCAGTCTTGCAAACCGGGGCCTTGCACAGGTCCGGAGGGCATGTACAGTCTCAGGGTCGGACCGTGGAGCCCCTGCGCCCTCCCGCAGACTCGGACAGAACGCCAGGTGAAGCGCAGGAAAGGAAAAGGCCAGGGGCTCAGGGAGAGAGCGGGAGTAAAAGATCCAGAGACCAGAGAGCTCATCCAGAAGAAACGGACCAGGAATCGCCTTAACCGGCAGGAGAGTCCATTCTGGGACATCCAGGTGGGCTACCAGACCCGGGACGTGACCTGCATACACAGGAACGGGAGCACTGTGGGACGCAAGTGAGTGGCATCATTGTTTTGTTAATGTGACAGTAAAATTAAAATGTTTTTACCCCGTCAGAACTATTTTTTTAATCCTTTAGTGTTTTTGCAGAGATACAGAGGTCTATTTATTTAATTTGTGCCCAATTTTTGAGTTTTTTCTCTATTTTTTAGCATTTAATTTCTGTTTTTCTTTCTATATTTTTTGTCAGCAAGTCAAAGTTTTACATGTAGGTGTACTGTCCTTCGTCAGGGTGTCTCTAACAGCTGAACATGATGCTAAATTTGTCCTCTTGAAAGTTTTTTCATCTCCCTGTCAGGAGGTGACACACAGAGGAGGATGTTTATCGGCTGCGTCTTTGTCACCGCCGTGCCGTCAAAGCAATGAGGCACAACCGCCACAGTGCTTTTGATGTCAGCTTTTAAGGATGAAAGTGTCAAAGCGACTCAGTTTAAGACATGAGATCAATCTTAGCCGTGATTTTTTTTTTTTTTTTTTTTTGTGGCACTTTTTCAAAATAAGGCAATTTTCTGGGGTTTTTGTCGTCTGGTTTTTTGAATGCATGGTAATGATATGTTCCAAAGAAGGCAAACAAGTTAAGTGTCACTCAAAATGTTTTACTTGCTAAGCCATGAAGTCAGATTGCTACAGTAAATACTTTAAAATAAATAGTGGAGGGGAGGATTGTTTTCCCTTCAGATAAAGGTTACAGTTTCAAGGGTGTTAAAAGCTCAGTTTGGAGCAAAAAAAAAAAAGCAGATACTATCAGTTAAATGTGCTAAACTTTTGAGATGAAAGTTCTCTGAAGCTAAACCGTCTGCATGCCTCTGCAGTGCAACAGAGTAACAAAGGTCACATTGAGATTTTAGAGTCAATTTTGTGAGGAAAAGCTTGAAAAAAAGTCGGTACAGAAAGTGGCCTGATAGAAGCAGCCAATAAAACAAGTCAGTGATTTAAAACAGCTTCATGTAAAAGTGTCCAAAAGGGAAATCCATCAAAGAAGCTTTACTTGAATGAGCCGTATCCTTAGTGGACACTTTTAGTCAAAATACATGCTGTAACAGTATCAGTGCCTCCATTCGCAGTGTTGTTAAACCCGAGTGGGATCGAACCTCTGACCCCGACGTTATTGTTATTGCTGTGAGCTACAGAGTCACTCTGAATGAAATAAAGATGGATCTGTATTTCCACTGGTTTCTTAGCAAAAGTCTCGACCTAAAATAAACTCCCAGCAGAGAACAGATTTGATGGAAAGGCAACTTAAACATTAACAGGAGTCAGACGGGCAAAATAATTTTTCGCTGGCCGGTTAATTTGAGGGTTATTACTCAGTATAACTAGTGACTCCATCTAAACTTAATCGCTTCATGTGTCTTGGTGAGATCAGATAGTTGTCCCATTTATCAGAAAGCCACATTTTAATGCAGACAAATAAAGTGAGAGTTAGTCGAACTTGAAATTTGATTTGATTTTGAATTCTTGGGATCATAAATGGATTCAAAATTTATTCAAAAGGATTTTCTAATCAAAAGTGATTTTTAATTCCTGCTCCGGTGAACTGTTTGTCAAACCATTCACTGAAAAACAACATAAAATGTGGCTATCAAGATAAATTTGTTTTTTAAAGTCTGCAGCATTGATTAACAAATGAATTAATTTAAAAGCACCAAAATGAGGTGAACCGCTCTGCTGTGATTACTGCTCTTTGTTAATCTCTGAGTGATAACAATAAATAAAATAATAAAGTCCGTCTCACAAAGGTCACAATTTTATCATAAAATCAAAAACAAGAAAGCTTGCAGGCATTGCTTTTTTCAAAGATAAATTGTTGAAATTTATAAGATAACCTCAGCATTCTGCTCTGAGGAGTTTCATTGTCCGTCCATCAACTTCACGCTAATAACAAACATCTAGACAATCACTCTCTGACCTTTCAGCATAGATTCTGGATCACAGAAGATAAAAACCGAGATTCTCATGTGAATCGATTTTGTTTCACACTTCAGCAGTGATTGAGGTTACAGTGAGGTTTGGGTTCAGGTGAACATCTCAGAAAATGACTGTTGGGGGTTTCAGAGTGAGAAATGTTTTTTAAAATCACCTTTTTACTGTTTTGAGGAACATTTTATTCAGATTTTGAAAAAGTTTACATGTGTCCATCCCATGAAAACACTTGTGTGGTCGCTCTTCAGTAACCATGTACAGTTTAATTCTAATATTTTATTTTTAAGTGCAACCAAAAGACCCCTCCAGCACTTTTATTGCATAACATTTTGCTTGAGGGCAGAACTTGCTGTTCTAGTGTTTATCTGTTCTTTTTAAAATTGTTACAGCAGTGATTTTTATTAGCTAAGGTTAAAGGATAAGATATTATAATCACTAATCAGCTAAAGTGTTGAAATTATTATTCTTCTGCTGTTTTTTGGCAGTAACCAAGCAGCTTTGTAGGCTTTAATGTCATCTTTAGACCGCAGAATGACGGATTAAATCAGATCTAAAGCATCTATTGATGAATTTTTATAATATATGAAGGTTTAAACTGGGATTTGTGGACTGTTTGTCCGATTTTAAAGTCTTTTTGGTGTCCAAAGTGCCCAACAGACTCATGGTATTTTAAAATTTTATTGTTATGATACAATAAAAACATAATTGTGGCATTCTTTAACAAATTACTCAATTCAAACTTTTAGAGTCAACATAATTTTGTAGGTTGTTAGTCGTGTAGTGACTTCCTGTTTGGCATTTTTTAACTGATATCATCTTTGATCCACTTTGTCCTCAAAGACAGAAAGTTTTAGCATCTAAATACAACAAAATAAGCTTTAATCAGTGTTGACAAGAAACATAAGAAACCTACAGTGATGATTCATTTTTAAGATCGTTGGTATCTGGATGTGTTCAATAATTTTATCCAACAGTAAAAGAAAAAAATCATCAGGTGGTTATCAGTGAATTCTGGCTCTTGTCACATGTATCGATGTGGTTCATATCGTCAGAAGACTGTGAGATAATCAGCGTTCCCTCTAAATATTTCTGTCGATCCATCATCTCTCCTTCTCTTCCTTGAGTGACTGTAACTGAAAATGTCACCGCTGTTCCCCAGAAACTTGGATTTGGGGCTTTCACGAGGTCTCTAATCTCCAGGAAGGAATCAGTGACAGTGTCAGTAGAGCAAGCCTGCGTTCATATCCAATATCCGTCACACGCCACTGTACTCCAGGATTTGATCAATTATGTACTAAATCTATTCATTAATGCTTTGTTGGCGCCGAGTTCTCAGCAGTGACTGGGATCAAATATTTCAAAGGAACCATGAAAACAACTCACATGCCCCTAGGAGCATAAATATTAATCCTTGACTTGTTTATTTCTTGTTCTGAAATATTCATAGTTGTTTTTGCCACTTTCGGAAAAGTGGAACAAACTTCCCAGTGAAGCAATAACCCAGTCAAATCCTAGCCAGACGCTCTCCGAACATCTTGCTCCCTTCATTTCCAATTTTGTTTGATGAACATCTGTCTTTGGGTCTTTACTTTCTCCGTAGTGCTCGACGCGTCCCAAACAGGCCACTTCCTGATAACTCCGTCTTCTGCTAGTGTCCTATTAATCCAGCTTGAATCATGATTTTTGTGAATTTTTTCGCTGCTGATGTGCCACTGAAAGGGATTTATCTCCTTACATCACTGCACGTCATGCTGATGGTCCCACACGGTGCCATAATTTTTGTTTTGTTTTAATACCATTTTAGCTACACGCTGTTCAGATGGATGCAGCTCAAGTAATGAGTCACAAATATATGATATAACTTCCCGACCGCTTGCTGTTTTAGTCTGAAAGCTCTCGGAGTCCATTGCTTCAAGCTACTGTGTAAAACCTACAGGCTTAAAAATGAACATTTTTCAGACATCATCTTACTTATTTAAATAGAGAATGATTGTGTCCTCATTCTGTCTGAATGACTGAGATGAAGAAATAATGACTTCTTTTTGCAACTTTGAAAATCTCCGCGAAAAATGCTCGGGCACGAACACAACAAACGGCAAAGAATCAAAGCTTCCAGTCGCGGGCGAAAATGGGTCATTGGCTGCATTAGGGGGCTTTTTTAGAACACAAGTTCCATCTGAGAGAGGAAATCGAGCCTTCACCCTCAGTGCGTCGCATTCACGCTTTTTAAATTCCTCATTGTTTTGCACTGATGCAAAATGAGCCGAACACACCAAGCGTGTTTGGCAGAAAAACAAAACCGTGATTTTTCACGGTGTCACTTCAGTAGCACTTCAAAGAGTGCAGAGGTGTTTTAATCTGCGAAGACTCACGAGTTAAAAGAAGAAAAAAAAAAATGAAAAAATACAGCTCACACGAAGCTCATACATTTCCTCATTTGTACCAAAAGTCTTGAGTAGCTGGAGGTGAAGTGTGGTGGCAACGTCTAAATGAGGGGTTTCTAAATGAAGCAGAGCTGTAATTAGCACTAATAGCTCGTCAGCTGCATCGCCTCGAGGGGAAAGACAACCGAACTGAGTAGCAGAAAGCAGTCGGCTTTAGTTAGAACAAATTTCTAATGATTCGGTTGGGGCCCCAAAGAGATCGGTTTATTCATTACATCTAAATACTGTTAAGATGATCAAAAGGTGTGTGTGAGCGATTGATCAGAGGTTGCTCTCGTTGTCTTAGGAACTTCTGGATTCACACACACACACACACACACACACACACACACACACACACACACACACACACACGCCACTTCTGTTTTTACTCCTTATGTGAAGCTGATTATGCAGTGTGTATGCTAATGAGAGCAGCTAATGATAAAATGTCACACCAGTCAAGGGCAGAAAGTCGAGCCTTGCGCACCACTTGTAGTGTCACATATCTGTTGCTGCGACGCGTTCAAAGACCATAAACCGTGGGTTTAAGGCGTCCTGGCAGGTTGGCGTTAAAAAATGACAGTGAGAAGTGACTTAATGATTTAACATCGGCGTAATGAGGCGTCGGAGAGCTGCACACTGTGTGACTTTAACATAAATATGCTCTGTGATCAGCTGATGTCAGAGGGAAACACGCGTATCAAAGGAAGTTCCTTTGAAGAGTTGCAACGCCGTTTTTGATTACTGTTTCTATTTTACTTCCAAACTTAAATTTGTCACTTGGTCAACGTGCAAAACATCAAACATCATCAGATTTGATGAGCAAAGCTGCCAAACACTTGCTGGTATTTACTCGGTTCTGTGTTTTATTTGCTTTTGTTCCAGCAGGACGAGGATGTAAATAGTATGAAGGATGAACATTAACACTGTGATCAAAAGAATTAGTTTTTGTCTTATTGATTTAATAACATACTTGTTTGCTTCCTTCCAAAACTTTGATCACAAGATTGTTATTGCCTCTGATATCTGCAGTAGCAAAGTATTAGCTTAGCTTAGCATAGCATAAATACTGGAAGCAGGGTGAAATCACCAGCGTGATTCTGTCAACAGATAAAATAAGCTGTCTACCAGCACGTTCAAGGCTCACTAATTAACACGTTATATCTTATTTGTTTTAATTTAGAAAAACCACAAGACTCTGAACTCCTGAGCTGAGTTTATCTACAAGGTCTCATTTACAAGTGTTCACTGTTTTCCTTTGCCTGTCTTATTTCTGTTCTGAACAAAGAAAACTGTTGTATTTTAACACACAAATCTTTCTTTGTGTGGCACTGGTTCTCCTTTTTTAGTCAGAATGACTGAGATGAATCCCCAAGATCAATAACAAAGACACGCAGACGCTCTTTCTTTCTACTTTTTGTCTTGTAGAAATTTCTGTCCTTTAATGTCCAGAACAAAGCCCTCCTCTGCTCCTGCATCATCTGCTGGTTTTGCAATAAAAATGAGGCCAAAAAAAAAAGACTGACAGAACAAATGTAACAACATGTGACGATCAGTGAAATGTGAGGAAAAAGAAGTAACACAAAGTCACTGAAGAGAGGTGTGACCTTGTCTCCTTATAAGCCTCCTGATTTGAATTGTTGCCTCACAGGTGATGATATCAGGTGATGATGTTGACCTTCATTATTCACTTAAAACAGATCCAAGTTGTTATTTTTTCTTAAGCCATTAAGTTTTAAACGGGTAATGCATTTGCACCTCATCGGGTGCAACTTGACCACTTGTTCCTGGTCACAAAAGATGTCCAGCAAGCTTTTCCTTTGTCTTTCACACTTAAATGGTTGCAGAGTGTGTGTGGTGTGTGTACTGGTTCGTTTACGAGTGTGTTTAGCTGTGACTTTTGTAACGATGTGATGAAATACTGTGTGACTCTGCTGCAAGCCGATTTCTCCACGGTCCTCTTTATCCCCTCTCAGCCTCTGCACACCACGGGACCTGCCGCTGACCGTCCAGTCCTGCATCCTTCCCAAAGACTGCAAGGTGACCGACTGGGCCGAATGGGGCCCCTGCACGAAAACCTGCGTGGACCCCGAGTCTCCCAGAGGCAATCGCACTCGCAGCAGACAGGTGCTGCAGTTCCCGGTGGGCGAGGGGGCGGACTGCCCGCCGCTGGAGGAGTCGGAGTCGTGTGAACCTCAGGGCGAAGGCGTCCCGCCCTGCGCAACGTGAGTTCCCCCTGATGACGGGGGAGGGAGATTGGAAGCACAGCGGGGGGGGTTTCAGTGAAGGTGTACGAGTGTTTCAGAGCGTTGCATGCAGCAGCCACTCGTGTTTCTCACAATTGCATGTTGGCTCGTGATTACACCCTCCCCCTTTGATTACAGCACTGTTTGTGTGTGTTTGTATGTGTGTGTGGGTGGGTGGGTGTGTGTGTGTGTGTGTGAAGTTCCTGCTACAGTACGAAACACCGCAGGGATGAAGCTCAGGCAAAAATAGAGTAAAATCAATGTGTTTGGTATTCAACCTGGTTGAGGCTGTGCACGCTTCCTGTTTACTTCCTTTTACTCGTATCACCAAGCTAATTTGCTCTCTTGGGTGGCCCGTGTGTGTGTGTGTTTGTGTGTGTGTGTGTAAAGCATGAGATTCGTATAAGGGCTTGGGCTGGTGCCAGACACAAAGTAAAGACAAATGGAGGGAGGCTGTGAGGATATTTAAGTCCCTCAAGATGTAAAACGTCGGCTCACAAATCGCCTTTATTCCCACAGTTTCATCCTATATCATCTTTCCTCCGCTGGTGCCAAAATACTTATTTATACTCTTAAACTGGAGAGTGTTTGATTTTCTGCCAGACTGGCCCACGTATATTTATTTTCTAGATACTAACTACTCAGTTTAAAATATTAGACAAGTGTTTTATTTCTGAGTTTTCTTTCCGTGTTTTTTAGTTTGGAGAAACTGTTCAATGGGACGTTACGACCAGCTGTAGCAACAAACCTCCGGATTGATCATAATGTGCAAAAAAATCACTTTCTTCTTTGATAATATAGCACAAAGTGTTATTCTTGGGGTGAATAAAGTGATAAGTAAGTGTTTAACCAGTGATAAAAACCTGATCAGGTGAGTTTAAATGGTTGACCACAAACCTGAAGGTACTTGCATACTGTTTGTGCTTTAGTGAAGTGAAAAGTGTTTTTCACCATGTTTTCATACAACAGGTTGTAATTATTTGACATATCTGTATTTACTGAGGTGTAAATCTGCTGAAGTTGACGCCATGTTCCACCCACACAGACCTCCGTCTCTCTCATCCATCCATCTCTGCTCCTCCATGTTCTCCGTCTCTGTAGTTACACCTGGAGAACCACAGAGTGGAGCGACTGCCGGGTTGACCTGTTGCTAAGCCAACAGGACCGTCGACGTAGCAACCTGACGGGGCTCTGTGGGGGGGGCCTGCAGACCAGAGAGGTGTACTGTGTCCAAGCCAACGCTGAGCTTCTCAAATACCTCAACGACCTCAGAGAAAAAGACAAAGGTAAAGAGAAATGAAGCAAAAAATGGCGACAACTGTTGGGAAGTTATTAACTGTCTGTTTACTTACTTGCCATAGCCAACATGGATTTAAATGATCAAAAGTAGAATTTTTGGAGACATAGGAGATGAAATTAAACCCTCAAACATTAATGATGCATCAACTCAAAGTCTTTTCGGCATGAGCACCAATATTCATCAGATGTTTCATATCAGATATTGGCCCTGATGTGGCCACTCAGCATTAAACACAATGTCTTTGTCAGTGTCTTGTGCTTTTGAAGTTTCTCTGAAGGCAACTGGACTTGCTTGACTTTTATCCTTTAATTCAAGAGGCTTCTTAAGTTCTAAGGGACTGTTGTAGAGAGCATATAAAGGCGTTTTAGCTTATTGAAGGGCTGTTAACCCCTCGAGAGTTGTTTTTAATCTTTGTCATAATGCTCATCATAATGCTTTAGTGTTATCCAACATAAATGAGCTTTAAGCAGCATACAAGTAATTAATTAATTAAAAGTGAGTAAAAGTGAGCTTCCTTGAGTTGAGGGATCAGATTCAGTCTCAGGTTTCACAGAACATCTCCTTTAACACTTAACATGTCATTCAAAGTTAATTGTTGCCTCTCGTTGTTTTCACAAAATCGACAGCTGGAGTGTTTTTGCATCCAGAGTTTAACTGCCTGAAACAGCCAGTGAACCACCTCTGCAGACATTAACTCTAGTTATCTTGCAAATTGAGATCGTGTTTGCCATGTGTGAATGTGCCGTTGCTACGTTTTCATGACTCAACCTCTGATCTCAGAAACATTTCTGTTGTTTTTCTCCAGAAACTTTCCCTCGTTTTATTTACAGGATCTTTGTGAATTCATTCATGTGAGAAGCTTCATCTCAACTCGTGCCCTCCACAGAGAATTTGCACCCCCTCATGCCCGCTCATTTCTGTGCACTGACTTAATATGCAATCATATATAAATTATGTCTCGTACTCAGGCTGAATGCACATTTAAAGAGTTATTAATCTGCATCATATGGACATTTAGTGCAGAGTTAAAAGTGATCGTGTCAGAATTGACTCGTTATCATAACTGAGAAAGTTTTTCACCACTTTTGTAAGAAATAAATGCACAATCCCTCTCATGAGTCTTTGCATGATAATAACAGTGACAGTAACATTTTAAAATTAGCTAACTTTGTAAGACATTGCTAAACAGCAAGTGTTAGCATTAGCAGCTGCTTACATAGTAGTCTAGTATTAATATTGCAAGTTTAGCATCAAACATCTTCCCTTTACTCACTGAGAGTTGTCTTCAGTGATGGGAAACAATGTTCATTTTTGTTTGCGTCTGTTTCTTTTACTTCCTTTCTTTGCTGCCAAACATGATCTCATGCTAGCCGCCACCAGTGTGTTGGTGGTGCTTGTTAGAAATGGTTACTTACTGAGAGCGTTAGCCACTAACAACTAAACTGAGGTAGTATGTTCAACATGATAGTTAAGAGGTTAGAAAACACCCTCACTTCTGCTTCTTCATCCTTCGATTGGATGCTACAGTGGCTCTCTAGCGCCTCTTGAGCCAGAAAGTGGTAATGCTAACTTTAGTTGATATCCTTGCGACACAGAACATGGATCTCTTTGACTTAAACATCAAAACTGTTCTTTTTTCACATTCTTTTGAAAATTTTCGTTAATTTTTCATTGTTTTAAACTTAGATTCTTACATAAAGCTCCTGTAAAAGCCCCTGAAAACTTGGCTCCAGATCTGTAGTATTTCTCCATTTTGCTTATGGTAAGCAGCAAGTTTTCAGAGTTATATTTTATTCCTCTGAATATATTTTAACATATATGTTTTATTCATGTTTAAGGAGGCATTTTCATGCAGAAGCTGCCGGATGCTACGGGGCTCATAATCAGGATTTTATTGCACAAGGTTTTGAATGGATCTTGAAGACAGTCGAGCTTCTGCCAGTTTTAATAAAAAACTTATATATGGAAGGTCACAAGCTCAGATTCTCAGACCAGTCAGAAAATTCTGAGCAGAGAATTAATAGAAAACATGCATTCACTTCCTTCAGTTCCCTGCAACTTTTTTCAGGTGTTTTTATTTCACTTTCTTGTTTTGTTCTGTTGCTCTTCGTCCTCTTGATTTCTGTATTATTAGTTTGTCAAGGAAATCCTTTTTTTTGTCCAATGCAAATGTTAGTTGTATTGATCTCAGAAGGCTGTTTTCAATCTTTCTTTGATAAAAATCAGCACCACAGTCGCCTTCATCAAGTCCTTCAGCACCACACAGCAAAGCCTCAGAGGCAAATCAGTCGAACTCTCATGTGAAACTCACACAAATTTGATCAAGCAGCGTTACATGACATCTAACATCCTGCGAATCCCCACACGGTGTGAAAGATCTGCGGTCCCTTGGTGGATGTGCAGCAGATAATTACACAGATATAAGCCTGCATGTTGACTCAACTCACGCCCAAATGCACATGACATACAATATTGCTTTTGCATTAATTCTCACTGTAGTGTTGCTTTTTTATTCTGTCTTTAAATATCCCTCTGTTGCAGCGTTGTCAGCTTGAATCTCTCATTGAAACACATTTTTTCTCACTGCCAACATCTCCTTTCTAAACCAACTCAGGAGACATCTAGAACAAGGATTTGTCTGCTCCTGTGTCCTGCTGAGATTCGTCAGTGGACACAAGTGCAAAGGCCCCAATTTCTGACACTTGTCAAGCCAGCTTAGAGTCAAAGCTGTCCTCCTAAAGACGGTGTTAAAGACATTAGTTGAGGCTAAGCTTATGGAGAGCGACCGCGCCGATCGCGTGAGAGCGAAAGTGACAGAGTTGAAGACGAGGTGAGATGCCAGCTCACCACCGGGGTCAAATGTGGAGAAATGCTCTTCTCACGCAAACTGAGGGCTGTTTATCCTTTTCGATGGTGTTTGGTGTGAGTGAGGGATGTCTGGAGACAGCAGCTCTCGTTTATAACCTGATGATCAGAATCTGTTCTACAGTCAAGCAAAAAAAAAAAGGA
>JAPZDY010000025.1:3434484-3445056 GCA_029783645.1 Ctenochaetus hawaiiensis
ATCATGTAGATGAAAAATTCAGGTATTTTGCAACCTAACAGTATAATTCTACTGTTTGTTTGTTTGTTTTTTTTAAGATATTTTTTGGGGCTTTTTATGCCTTTATTGATAGGACAGCCGCAAGATTGGACAGGAAACAGGGAAAGAGAGCGGGTAATGACATGCAGCAAAAGGTTGAAGCTGGAATCGAACTCGCAACCGCTGCGTGGAGGACTGAGCCTTCCGCGCATAGGCCGCGCACGCTACCGAGCGAGCCAAACGGCAGCCCATAATTCTACTGTTTAATAATAAAGTGACAGTCACTGCTGTTTGTCTCCAAAGCTGCAACATTATGTCTTAGGCCTTATTAGTCCAAAATGACCTTAAAAAGCCCTGATGTGTCCCTCAAACTGGGCTCCCTGTATTACATTTAAAGCCTCTAAATAGAAGCTTTAACAGCACACAAACACAGAACAAATCAGTTATTTATTGATTTCTGTTTTAACTAATTTTGGGTTGAACGCGGCCTGACTTGGCCAGACTTTGAGAACAGGATGGCGATTGTTAAAATCAGCTGTAGGACCGATTCAGACATCACTGCACTCCCACATCTAGTTATCCTCCATTTGCTCCAGCAGAGCCCGGCGGCTCAGGGTGTCAGTGAAGCATCATCCTGCTGCAGAGGAACATGTGTGCTCAGCAAGACTTGCCCTGGTTAAAGAAACGAGAAAAAGATGTCGCATTTAGATTTACAAAATTTATTGAATAACCTCTGAAACAGGGAATCTAAAATCACGAACAGTGTGTTTTCAGAAAATCCGTCAGTCAGTGTGGCGCCGCATGTCGCTAAGCAAAAAAACAAGGTTGTCTGAAAGAGTCACGTTGGAAAGAGAAAGTGTTTTGGCGCCTAGTGAGACACTCGACTCTCCCGGCTCCTTCACCTCATCGATTTCCTTAATCAAAGGCTAAACGGATTTGCAGGCCACTGCTGTTACATGGGCCTAAATTAGGTTCTGTCTGCTAAACAGACTTTCTGCGAGCAAGTGAAAAAAAAAAAAAAAGACGCATAAAGCCGAAGACTCAGACGAATAATCTCCTTCCACTTATTTGACTGAACCTTGGCCTGTGCACGCTGGCGAGAGAGGAGGAGATCACAGCCCAGAAATCCAGCAAAAAAAACCATGAATAACAAGCAGAGTGAGATGCTTAAACTCAGCCCCTGTTAACTGTCACGACCCTGAGAGCTGAAGAATAGATTGAAGTAATGAAGCTTGCTGCCAGGCCCGATCACTGCTTTGGAAGATTTTTTTAGACTTTTTTATATTACAGACCATAAAATCGTGCCATTGAATGTGAACCCTGTTTTCATTCCTCTGGGCTGGAAATCAATGCATTTAGATTAGTCTGTAAAGTATCGGTTAACAGTTTGCGGTGCTCTCACAGCTGGGTATTTATCCCCATCTAACATTTAAAGAGTTCTTGAACTTTAAAGCTTGTTTGTTGGATCGAAAAAGAAAAACTGACCTTTGGAAATTAGAACAAATGCAGTTTAATACCAGATCAAGAAAAACAAGACCCTAAAGAGAAGCAGGAGTCAACCATTTTTCTTCTGAAAGCAGTCGCTCTCGACCTGGAGGCTGAGAGGCTGAGATCCTGCAGAGAGAAGCGAGCTTTTATTTCTAAGATAATTTCTCAGAAATCGATTTTCTGGTGACTGTGTTTCCCTACTGAAATATTTAATAACACAAAACACACTACAGTACACTGTCTGGTAATTCAATGAGACAGTCTGCGGAGTTGCAAATCGGCAATTTGTCTTTCATTTTTTCCCGCTACATAAATAAACATCCTTTTCGTTTTACAGGATTCCAGCCAAATAAACGGAGCCGCTGCCATGAAAATTAGCTTAAATCCTGCAAAACACCTCCTGTTTTTTGTTCTGCTTTCAGGTTACATTGAGGAGGCGTGCATCATCCCCTGTCCCTCCGACTGTAAGCTCAGCGAGTGGTCCAACTGGTCTCGATGCAGCAAATCCTGCGGCAGCGGGGTCAAAGTTCGCTCCAAGTGGCTCAGAGAGAAACCCTACAACGGCGGCCGGCCGTGTCCCAAACTGGACCACATCAACCAGGTACGAAGACTGGAAGTGGAACTGACGGAGTTTAGATTAGACCAAGCAAGAGACTGAGACATGAAACAAAGCTCTGTTTCTGCAAAGCATTGATTATTGAATATTTATGACCTGCGCTGCATTATATTTATACTTAGTGCTAGTTTGATGCACATTCTGAGTCTCCCCCACCGGAGAGAGAGAGAAAGAGACAGAAATTCATTATGAATGAATAATCAGCTTGAGTCTGCAGAGCTCTTCCTTCACCTTCCTCTCATTATTGCTGCACTCATTTTTTGCTGAGCAGCGACGGTGCAAAAAAAGCAGTGTGTGCTATAAATGGATCCCATCCACCATATTAATGCCCCAGCATGTGCCGGCTGATTCCTTAAGGTTCCTGTGATTTGCAGAAATGAAATGCTTTCCATGCCCATGAGTATCTGCAGATGCAGATTAAGGTTGTGTTGATCTACTCTTGGTTGTGTGTGTGTGTATCTGCTGAGTTCACACAGGTATTTATGCCAGAGGCTTTTCTGATTATGTCCTCTCAAATGTTGCATTAATCATAGGTTCTGCACTATATGAACAGTTGGCATGTCTCATTAATCCATCTGTCTCCCTTTAATCCGCCCCAATGCTCGCTGGATGTGACTCACGGCTGCAGGCTCAGGTAAGAGCCGCTCTCCTCGGCGATTCGTAACGTCGTCACACACACACACACACACACACGTTAAGTGTCACTCATGTCAGTGGGTCACTGACAGATGGATGTACACACTCACAATATCCTCACTGTAAGTAAACAAGATACCATCAGCCTGCAGTTTTATTTGTACAGACTTTCCTCGGAGGCGGAGCTGCTCCGGGGGCAGAAATAATCTCGTTGGCTGAGTTAAACCTCTGAGAGCTGAGCCAAAGAATCACAGCGTATTAGGCAAAACTTTTCTGACAAACTTCCGTGGCTGAGACTAAATTATATAAAAAAGAATGTAGAGGCTTTTTTTTTTTTTCATGGCTGTGATGATTTGGATCATCAGTTGGCCGAAAGTAATTTAGACTTTTTTTCTGAAGTGAGACTAAAAAATAAAACTGTCATCTGCTGCTTTTTTGACTTTGTGCTGCATTGACTTTTAAAAGCTCCGGCTGTTTGGCGCATAAATAAGGTTGTTCTGTCCTCAGGTGTATGAGGTGGTGCCGTGTCAGAGCGACTGTAATCAGTACGTGTGGGTGGCCGAGCCGTGGAGCGTGTGGAAAGTCAGCAACGTGGACCTGAAAGAGAACTGCGGCGAAGGCGTCCAGACCAGAAAAGTCAGGTATCAACTGAAACCGTGTCACAGTCCCGTTTGGTTTTAGTGTTTTCTGGGTTTTTGTCGCTTTGTTTTTCCTTCCTGTGTTCCTCCACACCTGGTCTGCATCAGCCTTGTTAGCCCCGCCCTTTTTATAGTATTTTCCTCAGCCAATCAGCTCATTTCCTGTTGTATCACCTCATCCCTCCTGAGCTTCTCTATCTGCTTCTCATCTCCTTTCTGTTTATGAATTTTTCACAAGTACCCAGTACATTTATCAAAAACAATAATCAATCATTTTGACCTTTTGTTTACACTCAAACGCCTGAAAATGATCTTTTAAAATCCTGCATAGGTGAAGATTTTCAGAAACTCTGTTAGCAGTTTTGACATGTAAGCACACTGTGCTCCGTTAACTCCGTTGTTTACAGGAAGAGATCAGTTCTCTTGGTTTGAATTGCCTGATTTTTACTCTGCACATGCAGACAAACGCTGTGATTAGACCGTGTCAGACTCATAAGACTTTAATTAGATGGTTCCTGAAGGCAGAGAGTCAAAAACATCCTGGTTCCTCTAAAACAACCAAACTTACAAAAAAAAAAACAGACAAAAGGACATCACCGGCAAACAAGACATCAATATCCATACCCCTGGTATCGATCAAGTCTAATGCCTCTAATTAACTCTAATGACCTCAGCTGAGTTTCTGCTCTTTAAAGCAGGTGAAATTAACGGTGAAATGGTGGCACTTTCACCGCCTCTTCATCCTGTCTGCTGCAGGATAAAAAGCTGTTTTATATATTTATTTATATTCTAAAAATGTGGCAGCAGCATTTGAGGGAAAGCAAGATTGAGTTAAAAATAAAGAAACAACAGCACGAACAGCTGAAATAATGACTTTCTCTGCTATATATAAGTTGAAAAAAGGTCGCAGCATGTTGGATATTCGAGTCATCCAGCCGCTGCATCGACAGTTGAGTTTGTGTCGCCGAGAACAAATACAACAGGTGTTTTTTTAAATTTATTTTCAATAAAAAATTACCGTCTTTAGCCTGAAGGTTTGAGGAACACAAAGGTCATCAGGAACTCATGTTCCTGGCAACTCTGACTCTTTTCTTCTGCTCTTTTGCTAAAATGAGGTCAAACTCAGCGTTTCTCCATCGATCCCACAGGTGCATGCTCAACACCATAGACGGGCCGTCGGAGGCGGTGGAGGACTACCTCTGCGACCCCGAGGAGATGCCCCTGGGGGCCCGCGAGAGCCGGCTGCCCTGCCCCGAGGACTGCGTTCTTAATGACTGGGGCTCGTGGAGCCGTTGCAGCCTGGTGAGAGCTGAACCCGGATCAGGATCAGGAGGCGGCGGCTCGGCTGTCTGGCACACAGTAGATATGAGAACGTCAGATTTCTGCAAAGCCCACTGAGATTTATCGAGACATCTTCCCCTTGTCAGAAATATTTTCTCTGAGGCTCGAGGAATTCAAAGCGTAGCTGCAGTGTATTGTTGTGAGCAGTGTATGAATCTTTGTCAACAGGTTATTTCTTGTCCACCAAGGAGGAATAAAAAGAGATAACTGGGAAGCGGGAGAAAAATGGCTTATATATCATCTATATTACACTGGCCTGACTGTGCATTCAACAGGGAAGGAGGATGATTTATGATAAAGACTCAAAACTGCTGAGCAGGTTTCCAAATTTACATTTTCTGACACACACACTCAACTCTCTCCACATCAGCAGTGATGTGGAGGGAAACATCAAGTCGGCTAAAAATATTACCTCTAGTTTGTGATCATCATTTGGTTGACAGGGAAAGTAATTAGTTATACTCCAGAAAAATACTGATTTATAAGATTGTACGGGAAGAAACTCAAAGCTGCCAAGAATTCGGTTCATAAATATTTATTTCAGCCTGAAAGTTGATGGTTAAATGAGAAGAACGTAAGAATTTATCATCCTCGGCATCATCACCTGAGAGTCCTTTCAAACTCAATGCAAAATTTTACGACTTTGCAAATTGAGATTTGCAAAGAGACGTCGAACCCTGATTTTTATCACAAGTCTGCAGCAGGGACGCAATCTTCATTCTCCAAACGCATGTCAGCTGTCAGAACATCCTGCTCAGCCCCTCCACCCCCTCCGACACCTCTGATTCGAGGTAAAAAGCCATTTAAACTGCTCCGATGTCAGCCGCTGTTCTCACAGCAGAGCCCCGGCCATTGTTAATCACACCCCATTCTCTCCCAGAGTGCTCGACACACCGACTTCCCACAATTCCAATCTCGAGTTGGAGTCTGCAGTGGCACCAGCGGGGCTCCTCGCATGTTTTATTCATGGCGCCGGCGATGGAGTTATTCAAAATGCTGTCATTTTGTCCCCCAACTCTTTTTGCAAGCAATGACCGTGTAGAATCTGGTGGTTTACAATTCCAGCAGAATGTCCGTCCTGTCATTTCCTTCTGAAAAAAAATCTAAATCCACATTCTGGGAGCACCAGAACAGAGAGAGGGGAAGAGAGAGAGAGGAGGGAAAATATCTTCATTTTTAACAGGAATAAAACTATCAGGCCAACGCAGACTCTGGGAGGAAGTCTTGACATAAGAAATTTTAATGAATTGTGGCTCTAATGAGGCGGAAAATAATCCCAAAGTTGGCAAATTAACACAGTTATCACATTCACTGTTTAACAGATATGGACATCAGTGCAGCTTTGAGGCTTCCTTTCAGTTCGGTGACATGTCTGTCTTAGCTCTTTCACTCTTTGCAATGCAGACTCAGTCTTTATGTTGGTTTTTTAAAGAGGCGTTTCTGTTTCAGCCGTGCACCAGGACCAACAATCGAGTCCGGACGGCGTACACGCTGCGGTCGCCCAGCGTCGGGAGGCAGTGCCCGGACACCACGGACAAGGAGCCCTGCAGCCTGAACCTCAACTGCTTCAACTACTTCTACAACATCACAGGTGAAGCACACGGTGATAAAAACGATGCACATGTCCTCATAAAGTCTGCGATCAGAGCAGCTGAGATGAGCTTCAGCTGACTTCTTCTCTCCTGAAGCTTCTGACAGCCGTTTGTCTGAATCCCTCCTCAAAGTGACAGAACTGCACATGTCTCGTGTTCTGGATGGAGCAGATGAGTTTAGAGAAGCTGGAAGCAGTTTGTCTGATGAACGTCTCTGAACTTCAACCACATCATCAATATAAAAACAACTCCTGATATGAGAGAACATCACTGCAAACTGCCTCCATCTCAGAACGAGCTCCTCTGTCTGAACAGCAAGCGAAACAATCAGTAACCGACTCATCTATTTTTTATTTTCAACAGCACAGTCACTTTTGTTTTTTAGGGTGAAGGAACTGTGAACCTCACAATATTTTATCAAACCTGGTGTTACACAGTGATCAAGTTTCATTTAACGGCTCTGTTTTCATCCTGACTCACAGCTTCAGTGCTCAGTTTCTCTCTGATAACAAGCTAATTTTTAATTTGTTGGTTTTATCTCAGTTTGGCTTCACTTTTATTTACTGCAGAGACAATTAATAAGGCGCCGAGATACCAGGCTCGTGTAAAACATTTGACAGTTCACAGCTGTGAACTGCAACAAAATTTAAAAAAATTCATTAGCTGATTGAAGGAAATTAGTTGCTAACTTTTTTGACGGGTGATTAATCGTTTAAGTCATGTTTTAAGCAGAAATGTAAAACCGTTTGCTTTCTCTGAAATTAAACGATAAGCTTTTCTTTTTCATTAATGAGTGTTAACGACTCTGAAATTTAGACTGGCAGTCGGACAAAATAAACAATCAAAGTCATCAATCTGGGCTCTGAGAGACTGTAATGAGCATTTCTCACTTATTTAGCTTTTTTTAAAAATAAATGATTAATAAAACAATCATAAAAAAATTAAATAACTGGCATTCATCAATAATGAAACTCTGCTTGTCAGTAAAAAGTTGCTTATTTATTTCCCCAGAGTTTAAGTATTCTCTCTGTCTTAGCTCCATTTTTGTCTCCACCAGCTTCTGAAGGAAAAAACTGAATCTTCAGCCGTTAAATTTCTCCTCTCTGATCACCAGCTTCTCTCTAACTGCGACTCTTTGCTGTTTGCTGCTGAGCAGGTGGCGCTTAGTGAGTCTTTAGAGCTTTTTCATTGCAAACATTTCTCTGCTGGGACCAAAAACGATGCAGTGAGAGTGAAACCAGAGCGACTACGAACTGTGCAACTAAATAATCAATGAGCTGAAACTCACTTTAAGCTGAGAGGAGCTGCAGACTCAGGTGATTCATCTGCTAAAGGTTCATTGTTGGGCGACTCCTCTCTGTGGTCCTGCTGTTTCTTTATGGTCTTTTAATGTTCATAGTATTAATTGTTGCTGCTTCAAACAGAAATATTTCCATGCAACAACGCAGAGGTTTTCTGTGGCAGCTTTCCTGAGCTCCTCTGTCTAATCTGCAGGGTATCACACCTTCACGTCTCATGTCACAGAGGCGACCGAAACTGTAGCCAAACTCTTCAGTACAGATGGAAAATCGAGTGTCGGCGCTCTTATATTTCATTTAGATTTGTTGTGTTTGCTGCCCCACATTCTCAACCAGCCCACCCGCCTCCTCCGTCTCCTCTTTGTGTTGCTACGCCGAGACTTGACATCTAATCCCTGCTGCCGGGTTCACAGGCGTCCCAGGATATATGTTCATAATACACCAGCAGAGATTATTATTGGGTAAAGCGCCCCCTTTTTTTTTTTTTTGCTTTGTTGATGCTGAGACCATCCGAGCTGCTCCT
The DNA here is from genome assembly GCA_029783645.1 of Ctenochaetus hawaiiensis. Classification (NCBI taxonomy): domain Eukaryota; kingdom Metazoa; phylum Chordata; class Actinopteri; order Acanthuriformes; family Acanthuridae; genus Ctenochaetus; species Ctenochaetus hawaiiensis. The sequence goes on from JAPZDY010000025.1 coordinate 3,442,635, forward strand.
TCCCTCACAGTTTTACTCCTCTTCTCGCTGTCTCTCTCACAGTCTCTTACTGTCACTCTTTTCTCGTCGCAATCTTCCTATTTTCGGTCCCCAGAGTGCCACAAAGCTCCTCGGCAGAAGGAGACACAATTCCCTGAGTTGAGCTCGCAAACGAGCTCACTGCGGCTAAAAACAGCCACTCATCTTTGTCAGCGGATGGCACACTTCATGACTGATGCCTCCCCTGTTGTTGTTGTTTTAACAGCAGCATGCACGCTGTGGTTTTAAAGGCATCGGGGCTCTTAGTCTGGAATAAAATGTTGTCTCTCCACTTCACAGAAATCTCTTTTTTTTTTGTTTTGTTTTAGAGAAGAGGGGGCTCGGGTTCGGCCTCTTGTGAGTCTGGATTTTTTTGGGGTGAAAACTTGTATTGATGTTGCGTTTAAATCCTGGTTATTTAACTCTAATGTGACCTCTCGGCCACGCGGCTCCTGTATGATGCCGCCATGAAAGGATACTGATGGCAGCCAGATATGTTGGATTTAAGTGAGCCGTTCTAAACCCTCAATGACCCCTTTGCTGACAAAATAATCATCTCTTATCGACAACGATCTTCAGCAGCCAGAAGCTGTTTAAAGTTCGACACTGAATGCACAACAAAGCACACACACTCACACACATTATTAAAGTTTTCAGTGTAACTTGTGGGTCGTGGCAGACGGGAAGGATGGCAGAGTGGGAAGAAGTGTAATGAGCTGAAGTCAGACTAGAAGTATGGCTTGCTCGCCATTCTGCTGAGTCATCAGCGAGTGCGTGGCGAATCATTTGTATGCACGGAAACATCCATCCTGAGAGATCCATCAGATACAGTGCAGCAAAGGCAGGAGAGCTTTATTTTGTCAGCAACGTGGCTGCGAATGAATTTTATAGTGTGTCAATACAACATATGAAAATTTAAATGGTATTTTATATTAAAAAAATATCATATTTTTGCTTCCTGGGACTCTGAATATCAGCATGTAAAACCGTAAGCTAAACAACCTTTAAAGGAACACGAGGCGACGTGGTGCGACGGAGCGTTTCTGTGTGTGTTCCCCTTTTTTTAAAAAAAAAGCTCAGACAAACCACAGTTGTTTCTCTCCGTCTGCGATTTATTCATTCTGAAGTGTGAAGAAATCGTGACAGCTGACGCGTTTGAACGCTTTTGAACGGCGTCTCCTCGTGTTTGGTCGCGCCGCATCATCCCGCCTCAACTGAAAATACATCCAACTACAGAGGCAGAACACGGGTGAAATGCTGGTTTATTGTCACTTGAATATGAGCTCCTCTGCTCTCGTCTGAATCATGGCTCACTCTCACCTGCCTCGTATCCCAGCATGCACCCAGGGGGGTAAAATCAATGCCAGCAACCTGCCAAACACTGGTAAATATTTGCTGTATGTGGCAAAGTTGTGTGCTTTGCTAGCTGGCAGGTAGAAGTCATCATGTTAGGGTCATATTCAGATACCTGCCTTTTTAATGCACCTGCTCTTTGAAAATTAGAAATAATGAGATTATTCTAAACAGTTATTTTATTTAGTCATTTGCAGATGCATGCAAGTTTCCCAGAGCTGTGGACTTGATTATGCATCACACTCAAAGCTGCTATATTCAATGTTTTTGCATTAACATTGGATTAAACAGCCGTGTGTACGGGAGTAATGCAGTGATAAACCCACAGAAAATAAACACTGAACTCTGCAGCCCACCTCAGCCCTTCAGAGCAGCGTCTTTCAGCTCATTGTTTTGGCTCTTGTTCGCCCTCATCGCTCATATTCTTTTAGACGCAGCGGGCTACAACACGATGCTGCTATCAGCTGTAAAAAAGCTCCGCTAAACAAACCACAGGCAACCTGCCCAGCATCAACCCGCAGGGATACAAAGCTTGTGACAAGCTGGTGGACATAGCGGAGTTTTAGCAGCAGGATGAGCCGATTATTTGCCTCAGGAGTTATTGGAGAGAAAAACAGAGTTAAAAACAGATTAAATATTAGACTTAGATCAGGTGGTCACAAACACAACCTGGATTAATGCTAATCTGGTTTTGTATCTTTTCAATGATGAAAGTCACAAGTTCGCTGTATGAACTTTACTTTTTTCTGCTGCCCTCAAGTGGCCAAAAACTTCAGCTAATGCAGCTTTAAGTAGAAAAAAACAATACATTTTAAAAAGATGACCCCTAAAGCTTCATTATTTACTGTATTTGCACCTGGAGGACATTTTCCTGGGGAGGAACATCTACCTTTGTTTTATTGACTTGAGGCTTGACTTTAAATGTGTCTCAAGATTTGACTCCAAATAACCTCCAAAATGTTAAAAACTTACGATGTTGGGCCGCCGTTTAGCTCAGTGGTTAGCGTGCGCGGCCCATGTACGCGAGGCTCAGTCCTCCGCGCGGCGGTCG
>JAPZDY010000025.1:3453379-3477867 GCA_029783645.1 Ctenochaetus hawaiiensis
TGTACTAGCCAGAGCTAGCAAACTGCGTCTGTAGCGAGCTGCACGAGCAAAACCCCGGGTTTGTTTCTTCAGTCAAGGCATTGGATGGAACGGCTCTTTATACTGCATTTCTGCATAATAAGATGGTTTTTAAAGCCATAAAATAGTTGTTGAGGGGTGGATTGATTTAGACGGAGCACTACTGACTACTAACCCTAACCCGGCCCGCCACTGAAGTAATGTTAGCTCGCTAACAACAGTCACCAGCTAACAGACACAGGAAACAAGCTATAAGCTGCACAAACACAAACAACTGACTTCTTTCTTCTGTCAAAACTCTCAACGTCTATTCAAAGTCTTTTCGACGCAGCAGAAGAAATATTTTTTGCCCTGATGCTTAAAATGTTTCATCTATCCACATTTTTCTGTCGATATTATCTTAAAAACACACACACACACACACACACACACATATTGAGGCATCTTGTCAGCATTTTGAAAAGCTCAGGTGAAGCCAACGTTTATAAAAAAGTAAACTGGTGTTTGTTCATCAAGCACGCAATCAAGAGAGGGAGTCGCTGGGCTCTGTTTTGCATTGCAGAGCTGCTCTCAGCTTCATCCAGCAGAACACAGACGTCACTGTTCAACACAGTCGACACTTGTCAGCAGTTCGATTTATATCAAAAAGCAAGACACTAAAAATACTTTTGTCACAGGTTTGAATTTCATTTTCTTTAATGACTGGCACTCAAAAACCATCATGAACTCTAAAATCAGAAGTAGGAGCTCACCTGAAGGCAGAATAAAGGGACTACATTATGACAGATGCTTTATGTAACTGTGCTGCTCTGTGCGAGTTAAATTTACTTCATTTCCTCGCCTGAAGCAAATCAGAGCTTTCTGCCGACCTCTGCTGAGGCTGGAAGTCTCCGTTATATTCTACATGCAAATTTCGGCCAAGTTTCTCCATTTTTTTCCCAGTTTTTTCCTGGTGTCTGTCCTCAGCTCTCGCCATGAAGGAGCTGAGATATCAGTGGGCAGCCACTTGTCTTCACCTCACAGTGAGAAGTCTCACATGAGGAGTGTAAAACACGGGAGCAGCGGTCAACAGAGGATCCCTCACAGGCCTCCCACCCGCAGGAGCGCTGTTAGCTGTGTTTGTCGAAGCGTCTGGCCGAACCACAGGCGCTGCTGTCAGGAACTGTTTTCTGTTTTAAGTGGAAGCTTCGAACTATTTCGACCACCTGCTCTTTCAGTGGGAGAAAAAAAAAAAAAAGACAGGGAGGCGAATCCTAATGAAAGCTGTGACCCCTTTAATTCAATTTATTCCATTTGTACAGTGAAGAAACATGGAAGCAAAGTGATTAAAACACACACACACACACGCAGACAACGACAGAGATAAAGCAGCACAGAAAAAGAGGTGCAATCAATAATCTGTGTGGGCGAGATAACAAAAACCTTCAGGGCTTATAAAAACAGAGAAGATGGCAAGCTGAGCCGCCGTCTCACTGAATAACAATCTGCTGTAAATGACAATAGATTTCATGCATTTATTCACCTCACATATGAATGGAGACGCTGATTACGAAGGAGAACAGATTGAAGAAGTGTTTTTCGACGTCGATTATAGGCGAGGCTCATGTGAAACGAGGTGAAGCTCCATACTTCGTACACGCCCTGTAAGGCAGCTAATGTCGCACATTTTATACACAAAGGAAACTCAAAGTGATTTACATGAAGTGTAAACGGCGTTAAATTAGAAATACAGCCAGAGACGTCAAAGACTTACACTCGAAGAGCAGAGTCGAGCTTTAAAAGAAATTAAAAAGAAGTAGAGGAAGTGCTGCACATCACAGATGGAGTTTAGAATAAAAGCAGAGACAACAGATAACAACAGCCTAATTATAACTTAAAATGTGTGTTTTTGAAACAGCGGCGCTCTGATTGAAAGACGAACACAGCATTTCATCTCTGACCGTTAACTGTCGATACTGCTGAAGGAACGACAGCTGTAATTAGCAGATTTTATCAGCCACACACAAACTGAAGCTGCATGAACAAGGAGAAGTGTTGAAGTCAGTTCAACAAAAGAAGCAGCATTTTTCTGGCATTGCAGCCTGAAACAAGTTAGCTCTCAGTAAAAAAAAAAAAGAAGGAAAATCAGTTTTATTTTGTCACATAACACTGTTAGCTTTAATGCTGGTCTGTATTTTCAAACAGTATGTTTTCACTTTTAACATTACTGAAGAAAAGACTGAAGGAGGACTAATAGATGTGTTATCTTGCAAAACTTTGTTGTTGGTTGTAACTTCCTGAAATCCAGTTAATATCTGCGCTCAGCCACTAATGTTCCCATGAACTCGATTAAATCCACGATGACCAAATACTGTACAGTTAATGTGATGCTAGTTGGCAGGAAATGCTAACAGTTTGAGCTTATGTTGCAGCAGATAAACACTGACTCACACAATCCACACATTATTGTCGTTGTTTGGTTGTTTTTTGGACTGCAGTTAAAAAACAAACAATCCTCTGAGCACCAAAGATAAATATTAAGTGTAAGAAATTCAAAGCTCGGCCAACGTGCCGTGAAAAATGACAGTAAAAAGATACGAAGCATGTGTCTTCACTTCCTCCCACAGGACAAACATGGAGCCAAGTGTACCTGAAACAGACATCTTGAGGTCTGTTCACACACCTGTCAGACTCATTCACAGGTTAGCTGTCAATCATGAAGTCACACCTTCTTTTTTTTAGCATCAATCAACTAATGAAACCCAAACTGGCCAGAAAATTATCAACTGGACAAACACGAGCATAATAATAACCACTTTAGATGACAGATTAACTTTTATTTGATGTTAACTGTGATTATGTAGTTTGATCCTTTTCAGGTTTGTTAACATGAAGGAGTGTATTCACGCCCCATATTTCAGTCGTATCATCCATCTTTTTACATGCAGCTTTCTTTATAAGCTGTGGAAAAAGGTTGCTCTCTTTCTAAAGCCTCATTTGATATGAATGTAATCTGAACTACACATGCAGAGTCGTTGAGCAGCTGAACTGTCGAACAAAACCTAAAACAAGACGGATGCCATGTTGTTCTTTGGTTGAAGCTCTCACCCAAAGCTTGTTAGAGAGCCATGTGTGCACACATTTTCAGCTCGGGTAGCCTCAGCAGGTCACAAACCATCAAACCTGGCAGCGTCAGCGCTCGCTCGACCTGCACAGGATGACTTCTTGGCTCCGTCTGGATGCTGAGCTGGACATCTGTCACGATTTACATGATATAAGACCAGGCAGAGCAAAGCCTGTGAAATGCTCAGCACACAGATGCGTAGATGAATTTAATTTCTGTAAGTTCTCGAGTGGTTTAAAAGCAAAACGGTTAACAAAGTTACAAACCCATGCAGCAGTTTGAGCTTAATGTTCCTTCCAATTTGTCCAAATGAAGTAAAAATCTTAAAACCAGAAGCGTATCAATCTTCCTCCTCAGTTGACTGCCGGACGTCGACTCCCTCCATCCTTCACGGTCGCCTTCACACACCAACTCCACCTTCAAATACATTACTCTTCACACTCAGGAGACCACAGAGCTCGCTGCTTATTGTGTGCAGCCTCCTGGTTTTGAAGTCACGGCCCATAACATTTTCAAATGAACATTTTCCTGTTCGATCTCACTGATTAATACAGCAAGAGGGAGATTTAAATTACATTAATTGAACGTTTTATTACGTCCACCGAAGAGACAGCCAGGCTTTATTTCCTTTTTTTATTATATCTTAAGATATAAATCTGGTGTTACTGCAAACTCAGCTTTTGCACGTCCACATTCTTTCTTAATAAACAACAAACTTTTGTACCGTTTGGTGTTGCAGTTACAGTGACAAACCCTCCTCAGCAGCAGCAGTAAAAGCATTTTGGCCTGAATAAGTTGAACATGTGGGTAATTAGCAGCAGCTCTAACTGTTGTGTCCGCTGAGGCCTTCATCAATACAATCAATGCTTAGATTTACAGGTGATGTCACAGCACTGCAGTGCACAAACAGCACAATATCAGCTTAGCACCGAGGACGTCAGCCCCCAAAACCCCCACTGAAAATAGGAGGGAGAGAATCTCACAGATGGGATTATCACTTCAAAGGTCGGGTCTGATGAGTTGTTGTCAGGTTTTGTGACAGAAGCTTGTCAGCTGCTGGGTTTGATGTGGCTTTGCAGGGGAGAGCAGAGCGCAGCAGACAGGTGAGCTCTGCCCAACAGCTGCTGGACCGCAGCCCCGACGCTTCGCTGCCCCTCCCACAACCACAACCACAACCACGGCGAGGCTCGTCACAGTCTGAGGCTGCAGCCGGAACATACTGCTGCTCACAACAACACGATCACACCTGATGTTTAAATGGGATCCAGATTAAATGTGCTGCAACTCATCAGCATCAACAACTGTGATATTTAAAATAGAAATATTGATATAGTGTTAATAACACACATATGATATTATCTTGCACAGTATGCAGCTACTTTTTAATCATTTTTAAATGATTTTTGATAATTCTGTAAAATAATTTTTTATCATTTCTGTTCCATTTTTGCTTTTATTCTCCCTAAACACTGGTTATCACCTGCTGTAACTAAAACTTATAGGTGTAATTGTTCTTTTGTTATGGATACAGACTCTCGAAACCTCCCTTCAATTGTAATTTAAGTTTAATTAATTAACCAAAAGATTAAAACACTTGATAAAATAGTTAAAGATGAATTTAACTGATAACTTTTTTTTCCCAAAATTTTCTACTGATATCATGAAAATAACATTGTCTTGAATTCTTTGGGCCACAATAATCATGCACTTACAATCTGATAATCTGAGAAATCCCTCAGGTTCATTCATTATCCAGATAATAAACAATCAGATCTTGTTTTTGTGTTTACGCCTTGAATTTTAAATACGTTGTTTTTCTCGCTGAGGCTGATTGCTGTCGTCCAGAGCAAAAAGTCTGCATCTCAATAACCAAAGGGGCGACAAATCGACCTCTACTCCCTTTAAAAACCTGAGTTTTTTGATCAGCTGCCTTAAGAGGAACTTTATAAACTTATAAAACTCTGTTAGCATCAAATTATAATTTTTTATTCCCCACTTGCACAGTTGATTAATTTAATACATTAAGTTTTTCTTCTCTTCTTTTGTATAAAAAAATAATGTGTTAGTTTTTCCCAACATGCAGTAACACTAGCGACCACATGTAGGCAACCAGAACTACACAGGTTTTATGCAGCAGATCAGCAGCACAAAGTTTATGTTTCCTTACGTGTGTTATTTCCATTTTTCATACAGTTCTGTCAAACATCGTTTGGCACTTACAAGGCACAGAATAGACAGTAATATCAGTCTTTTCGCTTGCTAGCTCTATAAATTCAACCTTTTTGACATATGTAAGTCTAAAATGTCTGCATCAGTGTTGTATTGTGTATCAATCGGACCCAGATCAATGCGAACTTGACCGCGTCCAGATGTTGTCTGACTGATGCGATTGTTATGCATTTCCACCTGACATTTACATGCGATTTTTCCTAATCCAGATAACATACAGAAACAGATCCCACAGAGAAGTGAACATGAGTCTTTTCTTTGCGTAATAAATAGGGCAAATCTACAACATTTCAATAAGAAAAGATAAGATACTGAGTTCCTAATTTATGACTCAGCTTGATAAGAAGAGTGTATTTTCACACAGCGCAGCTTAAATATAAATCTGTTACATTCTGTTTCTGCGGGTCCCTGAAGGGAGAATTATTGTTCCTCGCTTCTGCCAAAAGACAAAACACAAACGTGGAGTTCATTTCCAAAGTGCTCAGTGTCTATTTTGGTTCATCATTGATCGTTTATCATTTAATCTCTCTAAAATATAAAGGAGGAGAAAAAAAACTAAACCCTTTTTTTTCCCAACCCACAGCTCGATTAAAAGGTCCACAGTTTGAATTTATTCTATATTTTAGGAGCAGGCAGCATGTGTTTCCACCGACGGATTTCTCTTTTCGTCAGGGAGGGAAAAAAAAAAACCTCATCAGACGTCTGCTGGTCTCTGAGATGGAAAACACTGAGAGACGCTGCCCTAGATAACAAGTCAGTCCAACCCCTTTTGCCAAACTGCAGGAGCGCTGAAGTATCAAACGGCAATCAAAAGCACACACTGCTGTCTGTGCAGGGAGCTGCTGTGGTGTGGTTTGGGAGGATATTCAAGGACTGTTTGTGCAGGACCGGGAACAGCCTGGGAATTCTGGCACGTGCACACACACACACACACATACACACACACACACACACACACTTTCATGCACCAGCACCCCTGACCCATGTTTCTATTTCCCCTGCTGTTTGATGAGCTGCAGTTGTCAGCTGTGATCAAAACCAAACCGACCTGCGTTTCAAACTCGAACCTTTCTGCTCCCGAAACTCTTCAAAGCATCTCAGCCATCACGCTGCGATATTTAAAATACACGTTCTGAATCTTCTGCCGCACACCTTAACATCTCACTCCGATTAAACTCTTCTCATCCGTAGATAAATATGTAAAACATTGCTTTAGTTCCACCAGAGTTCAAGATCTGATTTCCACCAGGACACCCACACTGAAGCTGCAATGCAGGTATTTTTGCAACAGTTCTTTGAAAGTTGAAATAAAAGGAAATAAGACAAAACAAGGAGGTACAACACAAGAATAAAATACGATGAAATGAGTAGTGAAAATAAAATAAAACACATGTAGTGAAGTAAATTCAGTTGTGAGGCTGCAATGAAAAAGCAGGTCACCTTTTTGTTTCAAGAGTCAACCTGACGTCTGCGTGAAGATCTGAGGCTGTGAATTCAGTCTGACAGGAAATTATAAGATTTCTGATACAGCTGGAGGGCAAACAAACAGCTGTTTACAGGCAATTGGGTAGTTATTTCAAAAACACTGAACAGGTAACTGACGAGATGCCGGAGAGATGCAGTTTAATTTGTAATTTGTTTGTTGCTTTGGTTCATTTCAACATGAATGTAAATTTTCTTTCTTTTAAAACGATGTATCTTTGCTTTTATATCCCTTTTGGTGACAGGTTTTGTTTTTTTGTCTATTTTTGCACCATTTTATTTTTATATTCATCAATTTAAAGCTGATTTACGTGGCAGGACTATGAATTCATGGCTCAGAATTCAATTTGGTCTAAAAATATGTTTGTTCAAACAAAAAAATAAAACAGCATGTCAAAGATCTAATTGGTTTGTTGGAAACAAAACGTCTTCAAACTTCTCATGTGCTGCTAAATATGGATGTCACTAATAGTTATTTTTATGACAAACTAATCTGCCAACTGCTTTTATGACTTACTGGTTAATTGTTGAGTCTTTAACAGTTAAAAGACAGTAAAAATCACTGTTTATTCCAAGGTGATGTCTGCCGGTTCTCCTGGAGAAAATGAAATCCAAAAAGTTTTGCTTTAGAAACAACTGAAACAATTAATCTCCTCTGAAAACCAACACATCCAGTGAAGTGAACATTTACAGTCCCATTGACGTGTTTTGTCTCCTTGCTCCTGCAGGTGAGTGCTACCTGATGGAGTGGTCAGACTGGAGCCTGTGTGTGAGCATCTGTGTGAAGGGGGCCGGCGTGGACTTTGGTTCGGTTCAGGTCCGCTCTCGAGCCGTGTTGGCTCAGGAGCCTGAAAACCTGCAGCTCTGCCCTGACCAGGCCTGGGAGTCTCAGCCCTGCACAGGTGAGCAAAAGCTTCAAAACATCCTGCAGCTCCAAACTCTGGTTAATACAGACGTTTACTGTACCAACATGTTTGTATCTTGTATAAACATGGAGAGCTGAGGTCAGTCTCAGTTCGAATCGACGGCAGGGGAACATGATGAAGAGCGTCTTAGTCCATCAGGGGGCAAACATGGAAAGACACTTTCAGGGTCACACCTGCAGGCTGCTAAGTTCCCATCCATCTGTTTTCCATGATGGACTTTCAGATGAAACTGGAACAGTGGATGAAACCCGCAGAGAGAAACCTGGAGATCTGGACTCGGTCTGACCCGTGTGGGGCTAAAAATACGACTAAAGAAGAAAAAAAAATAAAGCACTAACCATCGCGAACCCTCTGATGTTTCCCTGTGTACACTGGGTCAATTGGCGCTCTCCCAGTTGGGATTTCTTGAGTCAGACCTCTAAACCGAGGAAGCCCCCACACTCATTAACCGTTCTGATATCTGAGGGTCCCCAGGCGCGTTCATCATCCATTAGGTGCAATATGTGTTGTGAATCACCAGCACCGCCAAAAGCTCCACTATCACAGTAGCCATGGGCTCCGTCTGCAGAGCAGCCGCCCTCCTCCCATCTCCTCCCACGCTTCCCTCCCCGCCCTCCCTGGCTACTGTACACAGCCCCGCAGCATCCTTCAGTAGCCTGACCTGGTTTCACAGCAGCACTCCAAGCATGGGGGGGTGGAGGAGGAGTAGTCAAGACCAGTGAAGGCGGAAGAGGAAGAGAGAGTGGAGGAAGGAGGAGGGTGCTGATGAAGAAAAGGGAGGCTGGGGACAGAGGGAGATAGATCAAATAGGTACATTAAAATGACTTTTGTGGGGGCGCCCTGGTAGCCTAACGGTTCAGGCAGATACGGCAGAACCGCTTTGATACCCGGCTGAGGGATCTTTGTTGTGTGTCATACTTCTGTCTCTCTTCCCACACTTTCCTGTCTCTCTCTCCACTGGCTCCTGTGTTCTGCTGTCATCTCGACTTTGCTTGTCCCACACTTTCATATCCAGCTGGCAGCTGCTAATGTGTCCAGTTATAGTAACACAAGTGATGTTCTTAATGACTGAACCTCGTCTGTAGTCAGCTGATACGTCCGTCACCAACATCAGTTCATGCATCTTAACAGCAGGAAAATCTACAGTAAGATGCATCATGATATTAGTTTATAATATAATGCAAGTTTAGCATCACACAGTGCCAGTTATTCTACTAATCAGTGTAATTAAATGTAACTAAAGGCTGTTGACAGTAAAGTCACCTTGAAGATGATCTGAATGCAGGTCATCCAAATCACTGAGAGTCCAAAGGAAACGTTAAAAGAAAAACTGGATGGAGAGGACTTTGCTTTTATAACATGTCAAGGAGTCAGCAGCCATGTTCAATGCATGGTGCTGCTTTGAGCTCAGTGCTAACATTAGCATGCTAACCTGCTCACTATGATGATGCTAGCAGGCTGACGTTGAGCAGGTTTAATGTTTGACCACCTTGGTTGAGCCTGTTAACACTGAATTAGCACTCAACATGTACACTTGACTCTGATGGGAGTGTCATGAGTTTTGCAGGTATTTTCTTTATTTAGAACTCGAGGATGGTTTCAGATTAGAAAAATAACTGAAGACATCACAAAAGGATTTATCTGGTTGAAAACATAAATATCTGCCAGTCAGGTGTCAGGTCACTTAAAAAAAGGGAAAAAGCCCAAATATCCATGAAACAGACGCTGCCGTCTTTACTAGTAGCGTCTTTTGAAAACATTCTGCAGAGTATTGACCAGCAGATGGCGCTGCAGTATCACAGTCCTGCCATTAGAGTCCAATGACTCAACTGTGGGTTAAGAAAAGCTGTCAAACATGATGTTAAGCCCCTTTTTTTAGCATTACGTAACTTATTAAAACCAAACTTATCAAAAAAAATAAACACTTGAACAAACAGCAGCTTGATAAAAACTATTAAAATGATAGAAACCATCTTTGGGGGAAATTAATTGACATGAATGATGACTGTTTAGCTTGACCTATGACCTATTTGCTATAATGGAGGGGCAGGCTTTATTTATCTGTACTGCTGCCAGACACCAGGGGGCAGTCAAGATGTTTGGCTTCACTTTTCACTAATATCTCCTAGATTTCTGATAATTCATTCAATAGATTTCCAGATATTTAACCGAAAAGCACAAATGTGAGCCTGCTGGTCGTTTTGTAGATGTTGATGTATTTAATTGGATAAATGCAAACTTTGATCTGCTGGTTTTACTTGTATGGAAGAAATTGAAACACAAAGTTCAGCTCTGCTCCATTAACTTTTCCTACAGTCTCTAACCTGCAAACCTGAAGGGTAATTACTTTTTTCAGTCATTAGTGACCATTGATTTTTGACAGTACGGCCTCCTCTTCATCGGTGTGTGAATGTGTGTAACCGTCACATATTAAACCATGTTGATGTTAAAGTGTAATCTAAGTACAGTCCATTTGTAACAACCCCGTCATAATGAATCTTTTTTAGGGTTAATGGGCTTGAAAATCAGCTTTTTTCCTTTCTTGCTGCTCAGTTATGTTTGAGAAACCTGCGATAAATTTTAGCTAACACCAGTCCTGACTTTATTTCTGCTTCCAGAGCGGCTCTTCTTCTAAGAAATGTTTCTATAGCACTAAAACTCCTATCTGCTCGTAGAAGACGGTGGGAAGTGAGTGATTCACTGATAACTTGACACTTTTGAAAAACGACCCTCAGCTGTAGCCCAGTGGAAAGAATAAAAAAAAAAAACAGTGGAGGAAGAAATGGGAAAAGTGAAGAAACATAAAGGGTGAAGATGTCTGAGCGGCAGACGAATCGTCCCGTGGAAGCTGCAGATAGAGCCGTGCCGTCGGCTGCAGCAGCGATACCGCGTCCCGGCCTGTGGAGGATAGATCTTCCCTTTGTCTGAGGTTAAATTGTTCCTTTAACTCGAGCCGAACGGGCCCGACCGATGATTGGTAACACAGGGCTCCTCTGGGAAATATGGTCATTTGCTGCACTGATGGAGATATTGATAAAGTCATAATAGCATTGATAGAAAGTCATTAAGCAAAAGCTCTTGCCGATGATTAAAACAGTGAACCGGACCCCTCCGTGAAGACACACTGATAGTGATATTAAACGACAGCAGCCTATTATGCCGTCATAATTTAGCAGCTGCTTTATTAATCTGTCACTCATGTGATAAATGGTCTTCACCGCCGACTCCCACTGTGCCGTCTGTATGGATGTTGATTGTTTTTTTATTTTCCTCTCAGGGGGCGAATGTTACGAGTACAAGTGGTTCAGCGGCGGCAACTCCAGCCGCCCTCTAATCTGGTGTCAGCGCTCAGATGGACTCAATGTCACCGGTAAGACACTCAGAGTTCTGCAGTGGAGCTTAATTTAGAGAATATTATCAAGTTTTTTTGGGAGAACTGGGTCAGCAAGTCAGCTTCTCACTCGCCTCTATGATGAGAACAAAAACACATTTTCCTCGTATGCGACACAACGGAGGTCAGAATAAATGCTGCGGAAAAGAGGGAAGAAATGATATTTCTGCCAAACAAAATTAGACTCAATAGACTTTTGCTCCCTGATGCTTGACTTGTTTGTTTCTTGTGCATTTCTGGATAATTTCACCACTTTCGGTGGCACTAAAAGTTATTCTCATTATTGAACAATCTGCTGACTATTTTCTTGATCTAATATGAAAACAACCCACCACTGCTTCCAAAAGTTCAAATTTGTCAGAGTTACAGTAAACAAACCAAAGATATTAAGATTGATATTAAACAAGAGTAAGAAAAAAAAGTAATTATTAACTTTATAGAAGCTAGATAAAAGATTTTTTAGCATTTTTTTGTTCTCGAAAACAACTCAAACTGTTGCAGATCTCCTTTCTTTTCGCTAATTTTTATTAACAAATTGTGTCAAAACCAAAAATAGTCAAAAAACAAAGGAAACTAATTCAGTTTAAGGTTAAACTGGATTCATTCTGTAGACATGTAACTAGTTTCAGGTAGACTTTGGTTTAATTTAAAGTGTCAAACATTATAAAAATAGTAAGCAGTGCAGCAGAATCTGCCTCCATGTTAAATTAAGATGCAGCAGCAGCACTAAAGCTCATCAGTGTGTTTACATTTGTGATTGGCAGGTTCATGTAGGAGGTAAAATTTACACAAAATGTCAAAAATATAAGACACCGTTCTTAAAAAACAGACTTATTTTCTGTGAGAAGTGAAGCTGGTGGGCGATGGCAGCCTGTTCAGTTGTAATAGTTGTAAAAATAAAAGCTGGCTGCATCATCGATAAAGACTTATGGATTTTTTTTTTTCATTTATAAAAATGGATGAGTGTTCAGGCTGTGCAGAGAGGACTTTTCTGTTTCTTTCTTCAGGGTAAAACTCAGCAGAAGGGCACAGTTTGTCTGACAGGACACACAGACGATGCTGATGTTTGTTGATTTCCTTTAAAAACATCATGTTCTCGTTTTAATTCCATTGCCCCCCCCAACACAGGAGGTTGTCCTCCCATGAACCCTCCTGTGGACAACAGCTCCTGTGACCCTCCATGTCTCATGCCAAAGTCTTTCTGCAGTGAGGTGAGCGGCTTCTTTTCCTCATGCGACCAGTTTAACTGTAAATATAAGAATCTTATGGAGAAATATTTGGTTTATAGACGAAGATTCTCAGTGAAAACAGGATGAAAAAACAATAAAAAGACGGGGACCTGAGAGCCCGTGTCCTCTGGATGAATGGCAGTCTCTGTACTCACTGTGACACACCGCTGCCAGAATTGAATTTGAATGCAGCAGAGACTGAAATGATGGCAGCACGAAGATGTATAATCCATTTTCCTGTGGTGTCACTCAACTGTGCCGCATCGATATCATCAAAATAAGTTTAGCATCCTCCAGATTCAGCAGCTGGTCAATCCGAAAGTTTATCTATTTTAATACCTTCTGTATATAACAGTTTGTAGCAATAAAGACTGTTTTTTTCAGCTGTATTGGCAGAGAATAAGCAGGTCAGAATGAGATGATGAGAAGCAGTTTGAGACCTTTAAGGTCACAGATTCAATCACAGCATCACAAATCAGCTGCCAGTTTATTAAGTACACTTAGATGCAGTTTAATACAACAGTCCTGCTGTAAATCGAACTCTTATGAAGAATACAGAGCAGCACTGAATGTGTGTCCTTAAAAAAGATAAATGACATAATGTTTTGTGAATTATAGTAACCAGAATACCTTCTTTTTTATTTCTTTAATGTTCATTATAACTGAAAACAATGATAATAATTATGTAACACCACATTCCCTGAAACTGTGACACCATGATATCTGACAGGTGTTTCTGATATTTTGTCCACCCCATTAATATCAGTGAGGCTGAACCATACAGAGCTCTCTGTGTAATGAATATGACTCACAAACATGCTGAAATGCTTTTATCTGGATTAAACGAATGAAACAGACAGTGAACAAACAGTCGAGGACGTGCAGGGATTGAACTTGTGGCCAAACTGTAACAGGTCAAAAATAGTCAAACCCCCCTTGTGGTTGTTTTGTTCCTGCGGTTCAAACCAAACGTGATTCTGCACTGCCCCCTGCAGGCCAACATCTGCATGTGCGAGGAGGGATTCACAGAGGTGCTGTCGCCCACTGGACAGTTGGATCAGTGCGCCCCGATCCCGATCCTGGAGATCCCAACAGCCGGGGACAAGAAAGGGGACGTGAAGACCAGTCGTGCCATTAACCCCACCCTGCCCACCACCATCCTGCCCGGACGCACCGGGCGGACCTGGTACCTGCAGCCCTACGGACCGGGTCAGTACGAATCATCACAACGTGCTCGGAAAAATTAAAAACCTACAAAATACAAGAGACACAGTGTTTTGTTGCTGTCGAGTGAAGACCTTTTAATCTCTTAACTGTCGTGTTTTGGGTAACTAACCCTGCCTTAATGTATTTTTCAGAAGCTCCTATTTTCCACTTGTCAAGCTGTAATTACAAAAACCCGCACATAAAAAAAGCCTGCAGCCGTGGTTCGTTTATATTTTAGGAAATATTACAAATGCTTGACAGTGTAATTAATCTTCTCCAACAACAAAATAAGTCGAAATTAAACACGTTGAGCCGATAATTAGTGTAAATAACATCTTTATTTACTGCAAATGTGCAACTGCTTGTAGACAAATGCTCATTCTGCCACGTAAAGGTCAGTAAATCATCACACATGCAGTTCGTTGCGTCGTGACCTGAAGGATTGTTTTCTGCAGCCATGTAATCCCTGAGGTGAAGTTAAGAGGTTTTCACATGACAGCAGCAGAGTGCGCTTTACTTCGGGTTCATGTTTTGGCAGCTTTAGCGCCGACAGGATCTACTTAACATGAGCTTTAACACATTTGTTCTTGTAGCTGTGCATGAAATAAAACCTGACACGTTCAAATACAAAGATGCATCAGTCATGTTTGCAGTCTGTTCCACTCTGCTCTGATGCGTTCATGAACCTCGCCGCCTAATCTGAACTGCTGGTACATTAACATTTATCTGCGCGGAGCGTCGAGGCCGCTGGTGCATGACAGCAACAGAAACATTTAGGATGCAGGAGTGCAGAACAGATTGAGTTAGCGTCTGTCAGGAGCAGCCACCTCCACGTTCACACGCCGCCATCATCACATACTGTAAACCTCGTATCGTTTATCTTCCAAATGGTAGTTTGTTTGTTTTCGCAGCACACTTCAGGCTGTTAAACTTCATGACAGTAAGATTTAAAATGTGTTTTTCCTCGTCAGAAAAGCTAAAGGTGAGAGTTGTTTCACAGCCTGCATTTTACAGTCTGATCACACTGAATGAATCAGGTAACAAGAAAATGCTCACCTGTTCCTCTAAAGAGAGAGGGAGAAATAAATTAGAGGTATCTCTGTGAACACTGTGTACTTAAGGGATGCAAAACTAAAGTTCAGGTGGATGTTAACAGCACTGATATAATGTGAAACCTACAACAAATGAATTAAACATTTTCTAATGGTGGTTAAAGAAAAGTATAAGTACTTGTCATACACGATGACCCATTTTATAATGATAAATATTATTTACTTTTTGCACGACTGGAGAGATCAATCCATAAAAATACAACACTATTAATTAGATGATGATAGTGTTTTGTGTCAATAAACTCTGCAAATTAGCTCATAACTAAAGCGGTCAGATACAGTCAGCTTATAAAAAACACAAACTCAAGGACAGTCACCATTTAAACCATCTGATCAAGTTCTTTAAAACTCTGTTTAAGTACAGTTGAGTACTTGATTGAATGGTCTAAGTCACATCCAATCACTGGTGCTTACAGTAGTATTATTTATAATGATAAAAACATAAGTAATTCACCTGTTCTCTAAAATGACGACTATGAATAAAATGAACAATGAACCTAATGTTGATGTTTTTAAAATAAAAATTCTGACCAGCAAACAAAAACAAGTCCTTCATTTCTGACACAAGACAAGTTATATTCCCCAGACTATACATTACAATCTGATCTAATCCCTGAGAAATACTTCATTTTACAGAATAATTTGACGTTTCATCTACAAAATCACTTATGTTAATGAAAATTCTTTGTCAAACCAAAAATCCTGTCGTCATATTTCTTGTCTTCTGAAATTGTAATGACATTGACATCTGTAATTGGCAACGTTGACCTTTTAAATAATTAAAATTAAAGCATAAAAAGTTTAGATACACAGCTTATATTATTAATAAAGTGAAAATATACAATAGTTACTGTCAGTATAAAGGAATTTTGAAGACTTTGGTCTTTGCTAACAACTTCAATGCAAAGAGTCTGAAAATTTTTGGTTGACATACCTTGAAAGTGCTTGAAAAGCGTTTGAATTTAACCCTTAAAAACACTCTGAATCCTGGTAGAAACTGCACAGTATTTTCTTGATACCTGATTCGTTTAATTTAATGACCCTGTAAGTCACCAGATGTATTATTTTTACGTGTTATTGGACAAGAAGCAGCGATGTGTTGACGTGTTGTGAAGCTCTCGGTGGCGTGTTGAAGTGTAAACAGACAGACAAACTGACGAGCCTCCTCCTCCACAGATGGGAAGCTGAAGATGTGGGTGTACGGTGTAGCAGCCGGAGCCTTTGTGCTCCTCATATTCATAGTGTCTATGATATACCTAGCTTGGTGAGTTCACGAGTTTAATTCCCCCCTATTTTGATCAAAAATCCTCATTCATGAATCCAAACCTTCCTCATGTTTCCATCCCACTTTGAGTTAAAGCCCCTCCTCCCTCCGTCGTCCAGCCACCCTCACATCACCGTTTTTTGTTTGTCTTTTGTTTTTATCCCCGTCTTGCGTCCTCCATGCTGTTCACACGCAAGAGCAGCAGCTACTGTGCCAAGGTGCATCGCTCTCTTAAGGCCCAAGAGTCCGACGCCAACGGGACGGCGGTCTGGATGGGCCAAAATGCACATGAGATGACTTACACCTGTCCCGATTGCCAAGAGCTGGCTCAAAGCAGCAGCAGCTAATGAGGATGTGGAGGGTTCAAACCCCCCCCAAACACACCCTCGTATGTAAGCACCCGCAGCCCGTGACCTTTCCCCGTGACCTCTGTCAGAAGTGTCACAGGTCCTGCCTGTTAGCTGAGGGAAGGTGCTGGTGCAGGTGAGGACAAACCGACCAGGAGTTTTTCCCTTTTTTAGCCCTTGGTAGATTCTTATTAGAGCGTGTAGACTTCAGAGATAGTGTTTACCTGTTGATTTTTACAAATTTAGAAGACATTTTTTTATGTTTATACCTGCTTTTAAAAGGAGACCCAGGTCTGACTAATTAGTTCACATTGGAACACTTTGATAAAACACTTGAAACGAGCTGCAGAGATCAACAGATAAAGGTCACTGATTAACATATTAAATCTTGAATCTTAAATTAACATTCCTCATTAAAAGGTATCAGAAAGTATTATTATTAGTATCATATTTGTACTTGTAAAGAAAAAGAAAATCAGCCTGAGTTTATGAGACAACTGACAGAGTAAAAACAACAAGCGTGTTCAGATAGTAAACAGTGTGATAGGATCATAAATGATCAGGGTAAAAAGCCGAAGCTTCGGCTTAACCTTTTTAGTTACTGTCTTTGATCTCATTATTCTGTGGCTTTGAATGCAGCTTGGTTCTAATCATCTTAAATGAAACGTGTAACATTCCTCTGAATATTCATTACACAATGCATCTTTTCTCATGTGAGCAAAGAAACTCAGTCTTGGGTCCCTTCAACTAGAAGATGTAAACTGAATATATTAGCACATTAGCACATTAGCATAGCATCATCAGGAGCATTGGCCTAATTAAATTGAAGCACATCACATTGTGTTTTCATACCAGGATGTAAAGACGCAGTCAGTCCAAACATTATTATTTGTATTTACACAGTGTTGTTCCATCCTCTTGGGTGAGTCAGTTTATTCACGTGGCTCCGTAGTAAAACAGCTTTCCTCTGGTTAATATGGATTTGATGAAGCGCAGCTCTACAACAGCAGACTGATGGAGATGATGAGATAAAGGAGACTTGAAAATTACAACAGGGAGTCTGTTTCTGTACCACAAATCAAATCTAAACCTACAAACTCTAAAGTCTCTCTCTCACCAGCATGATGTCACACTGCCCTCATGTGGCCAAAAGTGGAAGTAGGGCAACACGTTCCCCTTTATTTACCCCCATTTTTTTCCTAATACACCAAGATTTCATTGTCGTTTTTGCACATTATTTTCATGTATGTAAAATTTAATTTGGACATATATTGTCATCTCTTAAGGGATAATTCTTAATCAATTTATGTTTTTTTTAAATCATTATTTTTGAATATTTCAGGGTTACTTTTTTATCTATACAGTATCTGTATTAAATGTCGTTTCAGCTCTGGAAATCTATGATATGGATTTTATATCTAGCTTCCAAAATCTTATGGACAAAACCGTTAACAGAGAAGATATTTAGTAGATTAATAGACAGTGAAAACTATTCAGAGAAAAAACTCTTTTCTGATTGTCTTCACAATTTTCCAAAATATTCCTTTTTTTAAGCATCTTAATACTCCAGATACAATTTCCAACAAATGTCTTCTTATTGTAGGTTTAGGAGTAAGTTCAGAGAAAAGTTTCACATGTCCAGAAGTACTGGACTGTCCTGCGAATAAACTTTGATTATACAAAAGAGCGCAGTTAAAAATTAGCTTTACTGTCATTCACAGCCATTTTCTAGAAGATTTAAAATACTTAAATTCTGAGGACGTCTCACACTGTAAACCAAATTACTTTGAGACATGATCTTGTATATGAGGCAGTGCTGACAGCTCAGAGAAGTACAAAGTTGGAAATCATGCCTGTCTTCTTTTTAAAGGGGCTTTTTTCCTCCCTGGAGGCATCGCAGCAAATGTCTGGCATGTGCACAGAGTTTGCATACAAATTAACTTACTAATAACCTTCAGTGCTTTTAGATACAGAAGTCTGTCCTTTTCGCACATTAAAACAAACTGTTTTAGTCTTTGTAGTCAATGGATCAGTGCAGAAAGTCTTAATGCATGTGTAGTTTTCTTACAGTTCACCACAGTTAGTGGAAAAACAGCCATTTTATTACAAGCATAGAATCAATTTTAGCTATTAAACAGTCAAGTTCAGTCAAAGAACTGAAGGTCAATGGTCTATTTTAAATAAAACCCCATAGATTATCAGATTATGCAAAGACATACAGTTATGGTAGTAATATATTGTCCTTTCTGTCAGAAAATCCTTGAAAAAGACCAATGTGATCCTATTAATAAGAATTATATGCAACCAAAGTCTGATAAATCTTAATGCTCTTATATATCAGTCAGTAACACTGTTGCACTGGGCGAAATGCTTCTTCATTTCCTTAAAACAGTAGTTTATTCTGAGTCGATCCCACATTAATCTGCCACTGAAAACAGCCCCAAATAAATGCTGTGTTTGCTTGTGTGAGTAAAGATGAGAGGAAACCATCCAGCAGCTTCAGGAAGAGACTGAGGTCTTTGTAAGAGTAAAAATTATACAGGTCTTTAGTGTCATAAATGGGCTTGAGGATGAAGGTTACAGACAGCGTAAAGAAGTCAGATAATCTGTGGCCTCTTCATTTGATTTGCTTATAATATAGAGCAATGAAGTGTTGGCCTTTAAAGGTAGGTAATTATTAGTGGCAAACAGCTGAGCAGAGTCAAGAGCTAATCTGACAGTAAAAATGAACTCTGAACCAATAATTGACATTAAAAATGTTGTTAAACCATCCAAATCTACTGTCTGAGGTTAGTCTCCATGTGCTGTTGTAACGTGTCTCCATTGATCACCACCTGCATTCCTGTTTTTTCTGTTATTAAAACCATGTGCACATTAAACTAAACATGCATCAGGTGCTGCAGTTCATGCAGCAGTTAGCTGTTTGCAAAATTATTCCAAGAGCCTTTCTGACTCCGTGTTAATCTTTTCCTCACAGCAAAAAGCCAAAGAGGCCTCAGAGACAGAGGCAACAAAACAACCGACTAAAACCTCTGACTCTCGCCTACGACGGGGACACGGACATGTAGTCCACCCGGAGACGCTTTGCCGAGCACTTCACCTGTCACAGAGACCCACTTCATCACAGCCATTACAGTGAGGGACATGGATGTTTGCAGCGTGAATGGACGCGTCACAGAGCGGAGAAATTACAGAAAATCCTCTTAGCGAAGACACTGGTGGGGTTTAACCATTTCAAGTAGAGCTCCGCTCACCCCCTCATCTTTTTGTTTTTTTTTTAAGTATGTTCTCTTTTGCTAGAGCCTTCGTGACCTCCACCGTGGACAGTGAAATGCCTTTTTTTGCCCCCCTCCCCCCATACATGTCCACATTTCTGCAATGAAAAAGACTCACCTTCATATGGAAGGGGGGAAAAAAAGCTGGGTGCAGAAGACAAACCCAGCTTTCCTGCTGTCTCTGAACACAGCAGCACAAGCTCCAACACTTCCCCCGCGCTTTTCCGCTTGTCCCTAAAAACGCTGAGTAGCTGGAGGCTTAGGATGCTCTGACGGTTCGTACATTGCCAAAAGTCACCGCAGGGGAGAGGAAGAGGAGGAGGGAGAGGAAAATCTCCATAAAAAGGTTTGGATTCCTTTTTCCTCAATCCTCAACTGGGTTTTGACTCAAATCTCTTTTACAGTCTTGAACAAAAGGGAGGCATTTCTTCTCTTCTCTCTTCTCTTTTATTTTTTTTTTGCTCGATTTAGAGGCACACAGGCCTGTTTGTGGGATAAACTGATCCGTATGATGCTGATGGAGGAGTAGCCTGCAATCAGTTGTTCATGGAAACTACTGCCTGCCTGCCTGCCTCCATCATTTCTTTGTTCCGGGCTCTACATTGCACTATATTAGTGCAGCATGATATGCACATGTGACTTCTACCTTCTATTGCCATAAAACACTGCCTCTTCCACAGACAAAACCATGAAGCAGAGGAACAGCTACGCCAAACGCGAGAACATTTCAAGGAAAAGATGCTTAGGTGTGTCACATTCTACAGAACAGGTGTGAATCTCAAGTAAATATATGTATAGATTTTATTTCTCACAACTGATTTTTTTTTTTTTTTTTTTTTTTTTTTTGTTTTATTAAATTACCTTTTGTGGTTTGTAGAGTCCGTCTGGTGTTATCACTTTATTTCTGCGCGGATGCAGTGAAAGATTTAACCATGATATCAGCAGGTGACTTTTTTCAAAGAATCACCTGGTTTAAAGTTTCTTTTTGTAAACATAAAAATTCAATTAAATTCTTTTACTTTTTGAACCTTCAGTAGTAACCTGTGGAAAAACTGATGTTTTCTAGTGAAAGAAAAAGAAAGACCGAAATATTTTAACCATTCATGTCCTGCAAACATCATTTCTGCCTTACTGACAATTACTAACAGTCCTGTACAACAGTTTTTATAACTTAAATGGGGCTTTGAGCGTATTACACATTATAAGTACATGTTGACATAAAGAAAACTGCGTTCCCTTTCTTTTAAGATCACCTAGTAAAGTATTCGTCAGAGTTTTTCAAACTTTCTCACGTAGTAATCCGTATCATAGGTGCTCTATCGTTTTCACTCACAATACAAGAGGTGAGGTCTAGTTAAAAACTATCTGTAACAAAAATTATACGACAAGTTAATAATAAGAGAACACGCTTCTGCTGAGTTCAACGTAAAAGCAAACTGGTGTGGAGAATGTTTACTTTTTTGTTGTGGGATTTGTAAATAACAGCGATTTTTTTATTTTTTTGGAGGAAAAAAAATATCAAAGTATGTGTACATTTATTTTGTATTGCACAGAAAATGTTTAGTTTGAATATTGCAAAGTGGGTGTGTGATATTTGCTGATTGTTGTTATCATGATGCAAGTTGTATGTTGTGAAAAAAACGGAACGAAAAAAGAAGCAGAAAAAGATGAAAAAGGCTCAGCCATTTTGTACAGGTTGTTTATATGTATGGGAAGAATAACTGAAAATAAATACGGACACGGATGTAAACACACAAAGGAAGTTATTGAGCCGTTTTTGTAATCAACAGCAGTATCCCCGCATAAATTAAATTTAGCATTAAATGATAAAACTGGTGCGTTCTTACATATTTTCTTAATTATCAACAAATCCAATGTAAAAACCAAAACCAACAAGCAGTTAGAGCCGGAATCACCGGAGGTTTTATGCCGAAACTCGTACTGATATTTGAAATTAAAAAAACAAGTCAATAAAACATGGTTTGATAACATTTTTTTAACACTAATGTTTACAGGAGGTTATTAGACATTATTTTACAAATTCTTTAAAACTTTATTAAAGTTTATTTTTGAGCCTTGTGTGCCAATGCTAAGTCTTACACACACCTGTCCACCTACAGGTGTGCAAAAGTTTTGCTCTTTTGTTAAGTAGTTCTACTAATTATGACCTGCAGTCACCAAGGTGAGTCAGATGTTGCTCCGTCTGCTCTTAAGGAAACAAAAAATGGCTTTAAAACTAATTCAAGATTTGTAATTCAAGATTTAATGGTCCACATCTAGAGGTGAGGTTGCAAATTGCAGCTAAGGGCACTTTCACACCTGCCTCGTTTGGTCCGGACTTTCACATTTTTCAGTTTAATCTGAAACAAATTAGCAGGTGTGAAACCTCCTGCGGTTCATTGTCCGGACCAAACGACCAAAATTTGGTCCGACAAAAGAGGTGGTCTTGGTGTGGATCAAACTGAACCGTGGTTTGGTTCGTGTCCAGTGTGAAAGCAAAGGTTCGGACCTTTGTGCCAATGACAAGAACTTGCAGCAGGCAATCGAAAAACAGAAAACCAAGTAATCATTGCCAAAACCAAAAATGAGCCAAAGAACTCTACATGGGGGAATGAGGAGACCAAATGCCTTGTTAACATTTGGTCCGAAGACTTTATCAAGGGCCATTTACAAAAAACATATAAAGCTATAGTTGAGCTACAAAACAAGGTATTTTCAACATGCTGACATCAGACGCCCGCCAACAAACCAATTAATGTAAAGTATAGGGACACGAAACTACGTACGTAGGGTTTGTCATGTTAAGTCCATTAGTCTGTTTGCATAATTGAAATGTGAAACTAAAACCAACCGGACCAGATGTTTACAATGTAACAAAAACATGGCCCTTGGTCCGGACTTTCCGGTGTGAACGCACCCTAAGTGAACTTTCCTCATCTTATCCCTCCTCTGCAAACATATAGGAAAACCTTTAGTGGTTGAGAAAAACCTTCTAGAGTTTGTGTTTGGTTTGTCTCCTCTGGGCTCCTGTAGGCTCTCACAGACAGTCTTTATCTCCACAGTGCTGTGTCAGCACTGGAGAAAAGGTCCAGCTGCAGCTTTTATGGCTCTTTCTTAGAGCTAAGGGCTCATTCTGAGGTAACAAAAACAAAGAGTTTCATATGTTCAGGTGATTACAAACTAATGAAAACATACTTATGAATATTTAACTCTATTTCAGGCAACAATTTCCCTCTTAAACTCTAAATACTGGAGCTTTAAGCAGCCTAAACACGATGTTTACAGTGAGATTGGATTCACGTTTTAGATTTTTGATCTAAGTTAAGATGTATGTGTGTAGATTATGGGATGACTAAGGTTTTTCAAGGTTCACTCCGCCGATTTTACTCTGCAGTGTCAATTTAGTAACAACAGAAAATGAGAGGCTTTCAAGCTACTGACATTTCTAAGCTCCCAGCCTCTTCTCTTTTGTTGCAGTTTTTCCTCCTGCACCTGTAAATGTTCTCAGACAGGTTGGATGTGAACACTGAGCTGCTATTGAAAAGGTTTCATGTCCCCTGTGGTTCTGGAGGAGCTTTGTTGAGTCAGAAAAAATTACTTAAATGGCCTCAGTGGAGTAATTTTGACATTGAAGGCTACAAATTTTAACCAGAAAGTCCACATTTTAAACTTGGAACATAGAGATTTAAAGATGTGGATGTTTACTAAGAGTTGCTCTCGAGTTGCATTATGGGAAGTGTAGGATCCAGAGTTTTTTTGAAATGAGACAGAAAGTCAGTGTTATAATAGATCATTTAAGTCCTCTGTGATAGAGATGTTTGTCTGTTTACGAACAAAAGAACATTATGTTCACGAACCCATGCACTTATTGAACCATTAACCGTGCTTTCAAATGTTCACTTAAGTGAGTTTGGTCATTATTTAGGCATTAAAACCTTAATAATTTTATCATTTCAGGTCATGCACTTCCCCACATGTAGCTACAACATTCCTATAAGACTTTTTTAGTATTTGAACGGGACACAGCACACAGCATAAACTACACATTAACGTAGGAATAAATATCAAAGATGGGACCGAGTCATTGTTTTGCAAGTCACAAGTGTGTCTCGAGTCTTTACACTGAAGGTCAAAGTTCAAACTTCAAGTTTTGAGTCCTGAACAAGTTACATGTGCTCTTCACCAAATGTAATGCCATTTTAACAACAGAGCTTCTATGTGCGACTCAAATACTGTACAAAGTGTCTCTTCTGCTATATTTGACCCACACACTTTGCATACGGCAACATATGTTTTCGTGACCACCACAAACAAAATTATTCTTATCGTTTTGTCTAATGGGAGCTCAGTGATGTTACATCAGTTCTTCATGGTTTTCTCCTTCTTCTCAACTCAACTGATTGCTGCTGAATCGATTCAAACAAAGTAAATCTTGGGAGGCAGTTAATTAAAGTCCAAGCTGAGTCACAAATATCCTCTGATTTAGTCTAAAGTCATCAAACTTGCGACTTGAGTCATGTGACTTTGGGTCATGTGACTGAAGTTTTCACCTCTGCTAAATGTTCTTTTCTTTTAGAGAGTAAGTTGTGACGAGTTCATGACCATCACACGTCTTCGTTTCAACCTCTGACCAACCAGCTTCACTCACAGCAGCAGCTGGTGCAGAGGAACAAAACGGCCACTAGATGTCACCCACCGACGACGTTAAAAGAAAAGTTGCTTCCCAAAAGTCTATATTGTGAACCTCCTTCTCTGCCGCCCCCCCCCTTTCTCCCTCCCCCCTTCCTCACTCACTCTATTTGTCTCTCCATCCCTCCCCCCGCTCTCCTCTCTCTCTCTCTGAACCTCAGAGCGCGCTATATAAAACATCCCTTCACACTGACACTCAGATGTACAAACACCTCGC
>JAPZDY010000025.1:3478868-3488880 GCA_029783645.1 Ctenochaetus hawaiiensis
CTTGACAGTTTGTGACAACCCAATTCCTTTAATCCTTGCAGAGACAGTAACCCCTCACCCACTGATAAATCTGTCAACAAAGCAATCAAAGCAGAACAGGAGCCACTCCTCTCTCCAACAAAAATTCCATAAACTTAATCCCTACAAACTTGACCGGCCTTAAAAAGCTCCCGTGGTGTTATCTGTGTTTAATTTGCATAGTGATGGAAAGAAGTCAATTACTATTAATTATTCTCTACAACTTAATACCCATTATCGAATTGAATTCACCGTCTTGAAAACCATAAACTCAATTTCACAGCTGACTAAGCGCACTAATCATTTCACCCCCCGCCCTTTTTTTTTTTTCTTGTACTTTACGAAGCCTTCCCGCTTCGAAGGAACGCTAAGATTCTTCGCTTTTAGAGGCAATAACATAAACTAACATGGATTCCTCCTTTTTTGTCACAATATAAAGACAAACACAAGTCATTAAATATGTGACTTAGACGTACAGCAGCATCACGGCGGCGCGAGCTGATCTCACAGCATCACTTGATGGCAATGTGTGTGTGTGTGTGTGTGTTTTTTTTTTTTTTTTCCCAGACTGGGCTGCCAAATTGCTTCGCTATGCTTTAATGGGATGATCATAATTGTTTCGTACTCAGTGCATCCTAAGCTTTCGCCTGCAGCTCCTTCAACAGATTGACAGACCCATGGGAACCTCACAAACTTATTTTGGCCGCCTTTGAACCAAGTCGTGTGTGAAATAATATGATTATGCATTTTTCCTCTGGGTAAGTTGAAAAAACTGGTGGCTAGGTTTTTTTTTTTTTTTTTCCTCCCCACCACCACCACCTCCTCCTTCCTCCTCCTCCTCCTTCCTCCTCTTCTTCAAACTGCCCCGCTCTAATATCCCGCAGTCTGTCCGCGTACAGTATTTATCCTCCTCAGAAGTCATGGTAATAATTGTGCCCTGGCCTCTCAAAGCGCTGCTGCAGTGATAGGACTCGGCTTCATCCACAGCTGCCTGTGATGTCTTGACACACTTGGTGATTTGTCATCATCTCTGACCCCCCTCAGGTAACACTTTGATATCACTGGGAGAGTAAAGACCTAAACTCTTAGTGGGCGTCAAATGCCCTCAGTTGATCCATCAGCTCAACTACTGGGGGACCTCACAAGGCGAGACAAGCTAAATTCACTGAAAATGACTATGACAACAATCATTTCCCAAGTGCCCTGTTGGAAAATACTCTAAAAAGACGGCATCAGCACACTAAAGACTTTTAAACTGGCTTCCCGTCTGGAGCAACATTACTTTCAAACACAGAAAAGCGGTTTTTAATCTGAAACAGATATTTCATAAACCAATTATTTAGTTTTTCCTTCTTAAATTCCTTCTTTTTTTTAAAACGTTATGGCAGAAATAGTTGTGGTTCATGACATCTGAAAGCTGTAAATTAGATTAAAATAAGCTTTTGCTGGGAGAAGAGCAGCAACATTTGAGGGCTTATACCCGAAAGGTCGCAGGTTTGATCCCACAGCAGCCACATGTCCTTGAGCCAAACTCTAACCCTTAATAACTCCTCACACTTTAAGCTTCTCTGGATAAGAGCTTAAGTTTAATACCTAAAATTTTTAAAAAAAAGTAAAATAAATCCACAGAACTTTCACAGTGTGGTGTTAATGCACAAACAACTCTTTTAATTTCCGGAGTGCTGCAGCAGAACCCTGAACTCACGCCGTCCAATCAACATTGCAAAGTGGCATCTGAAATCTGCCATCAGCCGGTCGCCTCTCCATTCGAGCTCTTTTAAACTAGAACTGTCGCACCCACAAATCCTCCCCTACACAGCAGCCGCAGCATTGAGGCAAATGAAAACTGACACACACTTTCATTCTTACTCGCAAGGTTTTTTTTTTTTTTTGCGCAGCCCACCGCCGAGTCATCTGGCTCCTCCGGTGGTTCTATTAAAGGTGGAATTTGTTGGCTGTTCGGGGGTCCAGCCCATAGAATATCCTCCGAGCTCCCGAGGGAAGCCGGGGTTGTTTATCTTCCTGTTTCAAAGAGCGGACGCCTGCGCCTTATCACAGCCTCGCCAAGAGCAGATAGCATTCAGGTTTGTCCAGCAGCCTGCCTATATGCTGC
Source organism: Ctenochaetus hawaiiensis (assembly GCA_029783645.1). Lineage (NCBI taxonomy): Eukaryota > Metazoa > Chordata > Actinopteri > Acanthuriformes > Acanthuridae > Ctenochaetus > Ctenochaetus hawaiiensis. The sequence continues at coordinate 3,481,000 of JAPZDY010000025.1, forward strand.
ATCTGGCAATCTGAGAGTCGTCTCTTAAATGACTTCTGCATACCGATGCTGTTTGTGTTATCTTGTAGTGATTCTGCCTCGTACACCGAACCTGGGAATAATATTAATGGACAGTTAAATAAGGTTTAGAGGAGGGAGACGCCTGCATCACAAACTGTAGATCGAAAAGTTGCAAAAACCCTGAGACATGAAATGAAAGTCTGTAAATATGATTGAAAGATATCTTTGAATAAAAAAAATATATTTCATGTAAATAAATATTGCAAAAATTGTATATTATTGCATTTTTACCAGGCTTTGATATGACTTTCTGTAAGTTAGTGTATTTACTTCTATAAAAGGAGCAGAAATTTTCCATTTTAGAAGTGATCATTTCTAGCCTCAAAAATTAAGAGTTTAAAAGACAAAAGAGTCTAAAGATGCTTTTGCTTGAATCACGGGAAAAGCAGGAGTTCAACCAATGATACAGATAAGAAAAACATGGACATCTGAGCATCTGCGGCTTTGATTTTTTTCCTCTCCCAAGTTGCACCACTACACACTTATCTTTTATTTTCATGCATCATAAAAATTTGGTTTCAAATCTTAAATATTTTTCCATAACATTAAAAATTACAACAGCACCTAAATGTGCAACAGTCATAGTTAAAGTGCAGACAAAACACGCAGTGAGTGTAACACTGCATGCACCCATAAACTTTTACATTTATTCCCTAGCACTATTTGTATTATTTAACCCTTTTGATTACTTCACTTAAATGCAAACTTTTGTTTATTATAATTCATTACATATGTATTAATAAGCTTTGTTGTTCAGTATTTTTTGTCCTCGTTCTTATTCGTCTGTTTCTGCGTTAGTTCATGAACAAACCAGAGTCAAATTCCTTGTATGAGTGAACAATAAAACTTCTTCGGATTTGGATTCTAACAATCAAAACAAATTGATCACTGTGGTTTGATCACATTTGATTAACAGTGGACGGGACCACGAGTAGAATATCAGACAACTGACATCCTGTTGTGGGTCGAATGTTGTTGAACTCTGATTGGTGCATGGAAATACATGACATCAGTGTTCTTAAAATAAGCCCCACCCACTTTTATCTAGTAAGAAGAGTTAAAAACAAAAAATCTGAGAAAGCCACTCATGTAGTTTTCTCAGATTTTAAAGATGAGTGAAATTTTTAACTAAGCATTTTACTCACAAGGCTCAAGCTGATTAAATCAAGAGTCAGCAGGTTTATCAAAGGACGACACCAGTGTCTTTGCTTATTTCACTTGAGCTTTTTTTCCTTTACTACTGCATAAACGTTGTAAGTTTATGTTTTGTTGACAATTTTCAAATGTAGTGGGGAACTAGTTCACAAAATTCTATATATTTGTCATTTTTCTTTATTTTTTCTTATTGTAAAGACTAAAAATACAGTGTATGTAAGAACAAATGGTCACTGTAATTTGTTTAAGCTCAAGTTGACTTCTTTAGGGTTACTCGTTAAGTTTAACAGTCCACAACCAAAAGATACTGCAGTTACCTTCACAGAGTGCCGAGAAAAGCAGCGTCCCCTTTGAAAACTGACTTTAGCAATTTATTGATTATTTAAAAAGCCGCAGATAAATTTTAGACTTATCATCTAATCAACAATTTGTTTAAAACTTTATGCATATAAAATGCCTGAAGATTTTTTTTTGTTAAATTACATTTACAAAGTGAAGTTAGCAGATTTTTGAGACCGTGTAAAAACCACGGGTTCTGTCATTTAAGGCAGTGGCTCTCAAACTGGGGTTTGGGGCCCCTCAACTGGGTCATATGATACATCTGGAGGCTCAATAGATGATTGATGGGACTGGAAACAAGAAAAAAATGTTCTGCTCAATAACTTTAGATTTAGTTTTATAGATTTTTCTTGTCTTGTGATATATTGAATAGTTTTATCTTTTCTGTTCACTAATATTTAAATTGTTTTTTAAATATCTCACAATATGTAAATGAAACAATTTAACATGTTAAAAAAAGAAATTTCCTCACATACAACTTTAATAAAAAGGTTCTCTGTCGTTTTAAGGAGTCACAAACAAAACACAATGAAAAATACTGCTTTAACAATATCTACTAATATTAAAAATAACTAAAATTTAAAGAAACCAGTTTAGTGCCTAATAAGTTTTCATTTGAGCTGTTGACAATAGAGTTTGTCCTTTATTTGATATTGAATAACCCACAATTTTGACAAGCTGATATCTATTAAACCCAAAGTCACCAAAGTGTGACTGTTGACCTTTAAGCCGCCATGTTTGTTTTTCTCCCGTCCTTTACCCAGCAGCCCCTTCACTCTGCAGTATCTCTTACAGACACATTCATGCATCTAACACACACACACACATGTGCACAAACACACTCTTTGTGCCTCGCTTGCATGTTTGTGAAGCTGGCAAGAGGTAAATCTTGGCCCTCCGAGTGTTGGTGCAGTCAGTCAGGGTGTTCTGGATATAAACGATGCTTTAGTCAGGACTGCCTCTGATCTGCCTAATCTCCCCGGGCTGGATTACAGGTTTGGTTCTAATCTGTGAAGTGGGGTCTCTGTGAATGTGCCTCAGAGTGCTCTAATCCAGAGACTGTCAGGTGCTTTAGATGAAAGCTAATTGCATGTCACAGTTTGGGGACCGTACATAACACCGGTGACAACAGAGCCAGTCTCCACAACAAGGACTTAGGTCGACGATGATGGGGCGAGCGCTTCAGATGTGCCGGGTAATGTTAATAATCTCGGTAGAAAATAGTTAAGAAATCCCATCAAAAAGAAAAGAAAAATATTATCACAGTGTCACCTCCTCGAACAGAATGTTGCGTAACATGAAGTTGAAAACTCTCTCTTTAAATTCCTGGCTGACAAACTGATAAATCTCAATTATCCGAGTCTGAAACCTTCGTAGATCTTCATTGTTTTGGGAACATTCTTTCTATCTCTACTTTTAAATGTTGCATCCTCACACACACAGTGTCACTAATTAGCCTGACAGTCACTTAAACCAACTCAAAGCAGCTTCCTAATATCCCTTGATCTGGTTTCGGGGCTCCGCGGAGACTGAAACCCAGTTACTGAGAAGCATCGGTAATTACTGCACTACGAAAATGAGATTTCATTTGATCATTAGAGACTTAAGACATTTTAAAAGTCAGAAGACTGGAAAGTTAATGAGGCTTACAGTTTGGATTGCAGGTCAAAGGTCATTCAGGGACAATTAATTTAAGATTTGCAAACTTGTAAAACTGAATTCAGGGGTAAAACTTGCAAGGGACAAAGTTTTAAGAAATCAATTTCACGAAATCCTGTATGTTTATATTTTTAGGTCACAAGCTTTTCCTTTATATTTAATTTGGTCTGAAATCAGGCTGAAAGTATGTTTAAGTTTTAAAATATCTATTGTATTATCCCATGAAAATACATTCGTGTACACCATTTTAACTGTAACCATAGTCTTACACTGCCACTTCACTTTTTTACACTTTATTTTGTATCATGTCAGTGCTGGAGAACGATCTGCATGAACCCATTAGCTAGCATATTATAGAATTGGAAGAAGCCGCTCTGGCTTGTTTCTATTTCTTTTAACCAATCATTTTTGCTGGCGCTGAGCCCAGAAAACATGAACAGTAACCAGAATTGCAAATTCATAACGAGGAAACTTTTTTGGTGGTGGTGGAACCCACTGATCCTAATTCTGTCAATAAATTGTCTAAATCCCCAAAAAAGGAACAAGGCAGGCGCGTTATTACTCAATCCAAACATAATTAAAACTTACAATTATCAGCGTGTAGGTTTGCTGGCTCTTAGGTTTTTGTTGTTGTTGTTGTTGTTTATCATAGCGACAAGGACAGTAAACACTAAAAATGCAGATAGTTAAAGGGAAGGAGAATGCAGAGGGAAATAATCAGCCTCTGTCCAGTGAGTAAGACAATTTTTTTAAAATAACCATAAACAACTGAAACAAGCTGAGCCCTAAACATCGTTAAAACCAAGAGTACATACTGAACTATAACGTCCGGATTTATTTTATATGGCCGACAGTCTATAAGGTACTGTTTCACTTCTACCTCTTACATCCTAAGGAGCTTTATGTTTGACTGTAATAGTGCCAATAAATCCTGAACAGGAAGCCTCTCTCATCCCCACACTCACTTTATCTTTTTACAATACATCACCGGTGAGGCAACATGACAGGCTTTTGTTTCCAGCAATGGAAGACAAAAGGGGGTGTTCATTAATACAGTTAAACTGCCCCACTGCGCAAGGAAACTGCTGAAATTCATATTTCTCTTCAGCTCGTCACTCCAACATTCTGCTCTGAAGGTCCTGCAGCTTCCTTTGTCTTTAAACCAACTGTCTCTAAAGATTTGGCGATCTTCAAACATGTTTTCTGGTTTGAAAAGCTTTGATTTGACTCTGCGTGTCATGCTGCATTTACAAAAACACTCAGGCTTCTTTTCAGAGAGGGAGAAAGACACAAAGGCGTCTAAGCCAAAGTCTCCAAAATGCCACTAACGGTTCATCCACATCTGGTCATTCATCATCGAGGCCTCTTCAAAACAACTGGAGGCCATTTCTACAAACCCCTCTGCTCTGAAGCCAAGTTCATAAAATGGGCGCATGCTTCAGCAAAAGATCACATCTCCTTCAACAGTTTACTCAGCGAGAGCTCCACAGTACCACAATGTCATTCAGTGAACTTTTCTGAATGAGAGAAGACCTTATTTTCAGAGTATTGATCGTGGGGTAAAGGTACAAAATGTAAACGCTTCGACCAGATAGATCTGCTGTCACGCTCCTCGGCTGGGGTTTGGATATCGCTGTCATGGGGCTCTATGGGGGGCACGGGGAATCTTCACGCTCTCGCATGTGTGATCGTTAGAGGAGAGACGCAAAATGAATCATCAATCATCCATTCAGACCACATTCAGCAGGTAATAGTCTGCTGTTGCATCACGTCTGCCCCCCACAAGCGCTTCATTCATCTCGATGTTTGACAGGACTACCTTTAATCTTGATTAGGACACCACGATCAAGACGTTTCACACACCACAAGAGTCCGTAACAGGTTTAACAGTGTTGTAGGTGCTGACATGCTGCACGGTGGATAAATTGTTGGTGTTTTCTAACTGCTGCAGAAAGGATCAGTTTTGTTTCCTGATTGTCTGCTTGTTAGCAGGGTTTTCATCAAACACATCAACGGATTTTAACCACGCAGCCCACAGCATGCATGCATCTACACAACACTAATACCAGGCAGGTCATGGACATTGGACGTGGACACAAAAACCTGTTTTAAAAATCATTTTTAAAATTCTCTACTTTACAGTATCCATCTATAGTATCTATGCTGAAGTTAGGAAAAGCCTGTGGCTCTAGTGACCCCGATTCTCTAGGTTAAAAAAGTCTAATGAAGTTTTACAAATCTTATTATGATTTTTAACAAAAACTGGGCAGAAAACAGCAACTTTAATTGTCGGACTGCTACAAGATGCACCTTCTCTTACGTGAAAGTCAGACAAGCACGATGTTCATCCACTTACTAATTTTAAGTTTTTTTCTTGGTTGACTTTGCACGTTTCATTTATGTACAAAGCTCTAATATTAAGAACTTGATGCTCAATGCCTGTCAACCCTAAGTGGCTGATAAAAACAAATTTCCCAATTTTTTTCAAATTTAAAGAAATTTTGTGTATCCTCGTTGAAACAATGTGCCGAGTGTTTTCATGTTCAAATATTTTCAGTAATGGTGGTTTTTGCTTGTTTTTCCAGACTTCCAGTGCAGATTCACCAACTTCAGGTAATTCGGACTTGAGAGAGAGCTCAAAACCCAAAGTGAAGACCTACTGGACTGAAAGCAGCAAGGCCTTTTCCATCAGCCGTCTGCTGTCACAGACCCTCTACGGCAAAGAGAACTTCACCTCTCTGGATCTGAGCTTCGACGACGCAGATTCGTTCTCCAAACGGGAGCAGTGGAACTGGCTTTACAACACCTCAGCCCCCCGCGACCCTCGATCCAGGACAAAGAGGAGGCCCATCGTCAAAACAGGCAAGTTCAAGAAGATGTTCGGGTGGGGCGACTTCCACTCCAACATCAAGACAGTGAAGCTCAACCTTCTCATCACTGGTAAAATCGTGGATCACGGCAACGGGACATTCAGCGTCTACTTCCGCCACAACTCCACCGGTCAGGGCAACGTGTCCGTGGGACTGGTTCCACCGACGAAAGCTGTGGAGTTCCAGGTCCACCAGCAGCACCAGCAGTACCAGCACCATCACCACCAGCAGCAGCAGCAGCAGCAGACGGCTCTGGAGACCAAGGACACCAAGCTGTTCAACTGCAGGGTGGAGTACGAGAAGGTGGAGAAGGGCACCAGGAACTCACTGTGTGCCCACGACCCCTCGCAGAGCTGCCCGCAGGAGCAGACCCAGAGCCACGTGTCCTGGCTGTGCTCCAAGCCCTTTAAAGTCATCTGCATCTTCATCACCTTCTACAGCACCGACTACAAGCTGGTGCAGAAGGTGTGTCCAGATTACAACTACCACAGTGACACCCCTTACCTCCCCACCGGGTGATCACATGACCAGAAGAAGGGGGGAAAAACAAAGGGCAGAGACAAGCTTCAGGGTCCTGAGTGGTGTCAAATGATCTGAATGGAAAAAGGAGACGGGACACTTCAAACTTGAGATGTTGACAGGCATTAACACAGCTAACATATCCTTGTCGCAAGACTGATATCGCTCCAATGAACAGACCCACCCCGAGGTCTTTATGAGAGCATTTAGAGAGGCATTTATAGGCTTGCAATACTCATATTATATGCATAGCTGCTTACATTGAAAGGAAATTGTCAAGCCAAATGTAAAAGTAGGCTGATTGTATTTATGTAAATATTGTGAATTCCAAGCAAAAACCAGAAAAACAGTTTTGTTAATGTTTCCTCCTGCTAATTTAGTTGTTTATGTTGATAGTGTATTTCCTTCCCAATCATGCTTTCTGTCTTTTTCAATCAGTCTCTGGTAATCATCGCAAACACGTAAATGTCAATGCAAATAAGAAGAATCTGTCAGTATGCATTAGAGGGCATAATGGAAAAAGTAAACATATTTTGAGTGGTGTTGTTTTCTGCAGTGTGATTGTTAGAGTGAATATACCTCTCTGATATTGTCGTTGGAATCTCTTCCATGTCTGTGCATGAACCGAATGTGGTAAACAACTGAATAACGTCCATCTATATTATTATGTTATTGCAGCTGTCAGAAATAATCATCATCAAATACTGAGAGAAAAGGATGAAAAAAAAAAAGTACTGTTTCAATTCTGTGTTATGTGTTAGCAGTTTTAAGGCCACGAATAGCTCTCAGCAAATGACACCAGTGGAGGGCTCCCATCAGATCAAACATAAGCAAGTAAATGTTGCAATAAATAAATAAAAAGTTTCAGAAGACACACAAGATGACAGAGATACAGAGGATCATTTTCTGCTCTGCTCCTTAAAAAAAAAAATCAAACATAATTGTGCTCTAATTCTGCTGTTTCCTCAGCCCTGCATTTCCATATTAGACATTTAGACATTGCTCTTACTTTTATGACTTAACAAGTCCAGTATAATATATTCCAACTCCTGCATCACAAACATGACAAGCAGCCTGTGGTAAGACGTGTCAGAGCCACAGTGCATCCAAAAATATCTGACTGTACAAACTAAATTAATCATTTTAAAAAATAGATATTAGTACAAGCAGGAGAGGAAGATATTGAAGTGATGCAGAGGGATGATTTCCTAAAAAAAAAAAAAAAGTTCATCTAACAAAAGGCAGAAATAGAAAAAAAAACAGCCCTGTTAAAATGTGA
>JAPZDY010000025.1:3491488-3503692 GCA_029783645.1 Ctenochaetus hawaiiensis
CCTTTTTTTTTTTTTGTCCCCCCCCCCCCCCCCCACTTACGGACGTTTCTACGGATGAAACGTGCAAGTGTAAAACATCCTCACAAGCCTCATTTAAAAACAAATCACATTTTGTTTGTTTGCTGCTACAGGAGATAAAGTAGGTATCTTACTTAAAAAAAGAAAAAAAACAACTAGTTGTCATTTCATACCATGTCCTGCTGCAGAATTCATTTCAAATCCGGGACTGAAGCTGTCCTGGGGCACAGTTTTGTGTGACGTATTGACATATTAAAGACTCTATCAGACAAAAGCTGGTGTTTCGTTTTGTTTTGTTTTTTTTTATTTTTTTAAATCACAAATAAATTACTCTCCTCAAAACACTATTACTCCTCCGGAAATGAAAACTCACTCATTGTGAACGTCTCATATCAGGTAAAAACTGGAGAGAATTAATTAACCTTTGTCATTTTAATTGCTTTAGTGACAGCTGTCCTTTGGTGCCGGAGCTATCCTAACGCACATACTGTGGGCTTGTCAATTACTTTCACAGTGAATAGATTAAAACGCCACAGAGGATAGAGTCATTTCATTAGTCAGACTTAATGCCCCCCAGACATAACCAGGTACGAACACTTCACCCCTAAATATGCAGGAAAATGAACAATACTATTAAGCCCATATGAATCGAATGAATTGTGGCAACATGAAATTAAGTTTACGCTCTATTTAATTCCGTCCCGCTGCTTATATTACATTTGGTGTACAGATTTCTCTTTGGAAGGGTGTGGAAATTAAGAATATTTGAAGGCTTTTAACAAAAGGTTTCACAGACTGAAATGCAGGGCACCTGTGTGGTGCAGCTAATTGCTCTAATGGATGTTAGCATGGTAAGACTGTCAATTCCTACTACAATGGATAATGGCCGACGGCGACGACTGTCTAATTCTCCCATTTTGCTGTTTGCACATCTATGATCTAATGCTACTCAGCTCATGATGAATCCCAACGAAAATTAGGCCGCTTTCAAATAACTGTCAGCTGGATGTCTCGGCTGCTTTCAACACCAGAAGTCTCCACTCTTTCCCACATAATGTGAAGGCGAGAGCCGTTTTCACTTTCTATCAGGCTGCTAAAGCTCCCCCTTTTTTTAACAGGCTGTGAGGGTTTTGACACTCAAACATTTGTATCAAATTACAGCAAATGTAACAGAAAAATAAGCATCAGATTGCTGATGTAACAGAATCTGAAAAATGCAAGAAATATTGAAGAGTGTAACAGTTTGAGATGCAGCATCTTGTGTAATCTGTTTTTTGCATTTAGATGCTAAAAATCAGTAACAGTCCCTACACTTCAGACACATGACTGGCTTATCTTGGTGACCGGCTAAACTTAAAAATTTGGTTGTTTTGATCCAATGTTTGTGTTATGTTTTTAAAATTTTTTGGGAATATAGTGGTATCATTGTCATGTTGGACTCTAATAAAATACATTCATGACCGTTTTCAGGTTAAACATGCGCCTATTGTGTTCATCTATCAATTAAAAAACCTTCTGTCTTTGGTTTAATTGGTCCTCAATAGTTTTTTTTCAGTATTTTATCTGACACAAGTGCTCAATCAATTAACCCAGTAATTCTAATAACTCTGATTTTATTTTTTTAACAATAAATCAAATTCTTAAACAACCTTGATTACACTAAAAGACAAATATTATGATAATCACTTGATCATTAAGGCTATTTACAAAGATACAACCAACAACTATTTTTATTTTCAATTAATCTTATATGTTTTTGAGGTAATAATTAAGTTTATCCAACAGTTTAAGTACAAAACATCAGAAAAAATGTAAAAACTGCCCCTTTGAAATTGCTTAAAGCCCAAGGTGACAAATGAAATAGCTTCCTTTGACAGAGTGACCGTTATTCCAATTAATAAATAAAATGAAACTAAAGTCAGACATTATGATGCACAATTTCTCGTTTTGACCCTGGTCAAGTTGAGTCATTTATTATTACTGTTATTTACACAGTCTAAAAATTCACATATTTACACTGCAAGGCATTCTGGTCCACTCAAAATACAACACTAGTGCATCGATAGACCCTCAACTGAAATAAAGAAAAAGACAGACAAATGGATAAGCATAAGGGGAAAAGTGCCCAAAAAAGAAACAAATTGCCTTTTTTAAATGTCAAAGCTTTCCATGTTTTACTGTTTCTATTAATGTAAAATGAATAATTTTGAATTATGGTCTGTTTTTGCATTAAAACAAGCAATTTGAATATGTCACCAGGGGCTATGGGAAACAGTGATGAGCATTTTTATATATTTTATGACCCTTTATGGAAAAAATGGTGAATCAAATAATAATGAAAACAAATTAGAAGTTTAATTGCTAATTAAAATAAAAAATTACCTCCGGCATTTTATAAATCAGGTGCAGCATTAACAAACATTCTGAGAAAACTGTCTGAGAGCTTATGACTTAACCTGAAAATTCGAGAAAGGAGTCGATGTTTTGGACCGATTCATTATTTTCTTAAAGCAACTCAGACATGGTCACTTTAATGAGAAGGTGTGTTTGACCCTGCTGCTCTTTCAAAAGTTGTGACTGGTTGATGAACAAAGAAAATAAAAAGAAAAAAGTTGCTTTTTAGAAATTATGAAGATGTTATAGTTTTTGCATATTTCATTAGTTTTCATTATTGTTTCTGTCTTTAATGTTTGTTTTCAATGCTCTTCAGGTTTGTTAGTTGGCTGAATCATGTTTTTTTTGTCTTTTTCATTTGTTTTATTGTATAAAAACACTTAGTATATGTATTAGTTTAAGTTTATTATAATAAGGGAGCTTTTTTCAAGGGAAACATTTAAGAAGTTCACAGCAGGTATGACAACACTCTGTGAACCAGATGACTCATAGTGATTCAGTAAAATTATCATATGCACAACCACCTCCTCATGGTTATTGTGTTGATAAATTTGAGGACTCTGACAAAGACTAAAACTAAAGAGCTGCTAGTGAAACTCTTGAACCTCTCTAGAGTCTTTCTTGCTCTCTCATTTTAACCTTAGGGTTAAGATGAATAACTTGCCTTAACCAGGATCTATTCTTAACTTTATGGGAAAATTTAAGGGAAAACACTTTAAATTCCATAATTTAAAGTGAATTTTTTTACTAAAACTTTTATGGATGTGGCAAAAGATTATAGGGAAGAGCTATGAGCTTTACCCTAAAATTTAACTTAATGATTATCCTTTAGAGATCAGCTTCCAGGTTGAACTTGCTGTCAGATTTATACTTTATAAATGAAAATGAAAATTAGAATTGAAAAGTGTGTATGTATAAATCAGATAGCTGAAATTAAATATCTGACCGGTTCACAATCAGCAGGAAGGACAGTGCCGTACTGGAGACCAGCTGTTGTACCTTATGTGATTTAATGTGGCAAATAAGCTTATTGATTAATTGATAACATAGGTTATGAGGTCAGACTGACTGCAGATGTAACTAGTAGGCTAGGCTAGCTTAAGCTAACAGGGCTTCGGGCTAAGTTACGTCTCTAAGCTAGCAGGTTGCATGGCAACCACATCACTATGTGCAGGCTGTCAGGAGGACCAATTTCTTTTTTAAGAACAATGACTAATGAATGAGTTAAGTTCCCAGTTGATATTAACCGGTAACCGTTTTATAACAGCAATAGCTCAGGCTGTGAGATGTTATGCAATTTGAAGTTCATGGCCTGTCATTATCTATTGCTTAATTATTAGCTTTACAAGACAAAAGAGACAAAAGGGAAGAACTGCAGAAGAAAAAGTAGCTGATGTGAGCAATTCCCATAAAACCTTCTTGTTTTCATCGCACAGCCACTATGACAAATTTCTAAATTTTAACAAATAAAAAAATAAATATATGTTCTTAATATGATGCAGCTGATCAGAGTCTTGGTTTCCCCCAAAAAATCCTTGAAGCGGAACATCAGTGTCCCTCGGTATCTTAACTCGAACTTGTTAAAACTCATTTCTGCTCATCAGGTTCCTCATTGGTCTTGAGGGAAAAATACGCAGCCTTTCAGTTCTTGAGAGAGGCGGCTTTTTAAAACCAGACACACAAGTATCGATGACAAAGATGCGTGTGCCTTCCAAAAAGACATGAGATATAAGAGGATTACATGGCTCATGAATGTGACCCGTTTCTATCCTCCGATTCATCACTTTATCAGAAATCCTCATCTCCATCCATAACAGGCTGCCACATAACACAAAGGCTGATGTTCTCGTGCCTGAACAGCTCAGATTTAATTTCAGGCAAGAAAAGAAAAAAAAGTTAAACGTTGTCTGATCAGCTTAATATATCTGACGCGACCGTGCACAGATGCCGACCTCTGACAATTAGGCTCGTTTACAAGCAGCGGCACCTCAGAGAAGAAGAGCAACTGGTTGAAAAATCTATTTTTACGATACACAACTGCTGTCAGTGTATGTTCACTGAAACAACAGCAGGGAGAGCTGATGATTACTGAAAATCACCTTGTCAGAAACATCATCCGGAGCATAAAGCTAGGTGATGCTATTTATACAAGACAAAGACACAATAAACAACACACTGATACTTTTCTCCATCATTTACATCTTCAAAGGGGCAAAGACAAATCACTGAGGTGTTTTTTTACCACAGCACCTGATTATGCATCAAAACATCAGGGCTTTTGAAGCCAGTATTAATTGTTAGCACCCACACAAAGAGCTGTCGACATGATGAGTGGACCATTTTCCCATGTCATGGTCTAAATATATAGTGCAGCTTTCCTTCGCCATCCTGCCTTTAAAACAGGCCGGCAGGTAAAACAATCAGGGCCAGCTTGCACCGGAGCCCGGTACTTCGTTTGCCCATGATTTATATCTTAAACAACCTCTCCTGGTGCTTCCACTGCTAAAGGTGAGACGCACAGCCAGTGTTTGTGACAGAGATGGACTAGGTGCGGTGGCAAGAGAGAGAGGGATGATGCGGTTTTAAAAAATGCATCACCATTAAATCAAAGAGTAACCTTGAACGAGTTCAGGCCGGTGCCAGCTCGGTGACACGCTCTGCCCTCAGCGCTCGGTGCCACGGAGCATGCCAAACAGCAGGGAGACGGGGCTGCATCGCTCTGATACAGGTTAGGCCGGTAGTGCTGGGTAGCAGTCCAGCTCCTCGCTGACCAAGGGCGTTCACGCTGACATTTTGTCCCGAGTTAGAGCCCAACGTGTTACAGGAAAACATATGTTGTCTGAATGACGGAGATGTTGCTTAAAAAGCTGGAAAGAAGATTTGAAAAAAAAAAAAACACCTGCACATGATGGCGATCTAAAAACATTTGCACAGATGGTGCAGAGTGAGAAACCACTGGTTCATTATGTGACCCTGCTGCCTGATGTTTGACTAAAACCTGCTCTGACCTTTTCTCTCCGTCTACCTCTTAGAAAAAAAAATAAAAAATTAAAAGGGATATACGCTCAAAAAGCACTTTCATAATGAGAAAATACCAAATGTGAATATGAGATTACTTTTATTATTCTTGTTTGCTGCGAGACAAACTCCCAAAGCTATTACATGGTTTTAGCAGAGTAGACTGAAAAAGCGGTAGAGTGTAGCCTCGAGGAGGAAAAACTAAACCCCACAGGTCCTTCAGCTGCAACAGCTGAACTTTACATATTACTTGTTCATGCAGACCACTAAAACAAGAAACTAAACTTATTTACGCTTTTTAATAAGGCACTAAAGCCTCAAAGGAAATACTTTATTGAAACGACTCGTAGAGGTGGTTGTGCGGCACTAAAGTATCTATATTTCCAGTAAATAATGTCCTTTGGGCTGTTATTGGATACATAAAATAGTTACTAGTGCATGCGGACAGACTGAAGAAGTGTGCATACATCAGAAATAAAAATACCTCGCAAGAAACATCCTTTAGGATTGGATTTCTGGGCAGAAACTATCTGCAGTATATAACTTATTTTTAAATCTAACTTCCTCCACTTCTCCCACATTCATTGAGACATGTCATCCATCTATCTCGGCCTCCGGCTGCAGTAGTTCCTCGACCGTGAGTGGCTGCTGCAGCGGGGCTGTATTTCAGCATGTTAAAGTGCATGGAGAATTCCCATGAAGGGTAAGGGATTATGGATTTTGGCCTCTAAGCTGCCTGGATGCCCAGTGAGGATGTCTCTGAGCGTAGTAATCTTCAAACACCACGCAGAGTGATGAGTGGGCACTGAGGAGTTCTACTCAGGATCTAAATGTGTTCCAGCAAGTTACTGGTGAGAGAGAGAGAGAGAGAGAGAAAACACCATTTGGTGCAGAAATGGAAACGATCGACTCAGTGGCTCCTCGGGGCGAGAGACACTTTTGATCCTGTGACCTGTTTTGAGCTATAGTCTGTGTCGAAAAACTAGCGCCGAGCAAGGGATCATATTGGAGTGGTGCGAATGTAAATGTCATGGTTCCCCATCACCACACATAACTGCGGATGGAAAAAGTCAATTGAGCAATTTTTGGGGTCAGGTCGGGCACTCTCGGGGGGTTGCAAACCCTCATAATGAGGGCATGCTCAAGTCTGGTTTAGACTGTGTGTCCCAGAAAATGGGACCCACTGTGTTGGCTGTTTTTGGCGTACAGTTGATGACACTGAAAATAAAAGAAGAGGCTCGTATTTACAAAGAAAATCACACAAACAAAGCACATTACACAAGGAAATGTCAAAGAAAAACGACACTGACACTCGTCCCTGATCGGTATCAGCAAGGAATTTCTTAGACTCCATCCTGATTAAATTAAATTAAACCCCCCCAACGACAGCATCACTTAACTTAAGGCCCTGATTGTTTCCTGGTCTTATTTAAGCGAAATTGCCTTGATACCATCTTGGACCTGGAGATAAGGTGGGTAAGTACAGGGGGGAGGATCAGATGGGGTGAAGGACACCAGTCTTTATGGAGATTACATCCTGTCTTAAAGAGATGCGTCTTTCTATCTGCTCATATCAAAAGCCTTGAGATGAAGTCAGAGGTCAGGGTTTGGAAGGGCGCCGAGGCACAATGGAGAACTTCCTCCGAGCAAATCTGATGGCATCATGACACTAAAGATGCAAACTAACCTAATAAACACAGTATGCTTGTTTCCATATTGCATAGAGGATGAAATCCAGCTTTGTTGTGCAGAAAGTGACCTCAGGGTGTTCAAGGATCAAAGGACCCAACGTTCCTGTGGCGATAATCAAATTAACGTCTGCAGAGCTCGACATTAAACACTCTCTCCAAATATAGTAAATCCATGATCTACTGTTCGAATGTACGTCAGTGTGCTGATCTGTAAAATTGTCTGCAGCCGTATGCTGCTCACACACACTCTCTGTGTGACCGTGCAGCACAAATACTGTCCGAGGCTGCAAACAGGTACATCAATTTTGAGGCATGACAAGAAATTCCCTTTAGGTGACAACAAAATGTACATGCTATTAGATCAGCTGCAGTATAGTGTGATGAAATAAATTGAAGCCAACAGATGAAAGCTCGGGGGCCCCAAACAGCAGAGAGGAGACTATTAAAAGGTGCTCTGCAGTTCTTTTATGTTACACTGCCATCCTTTGGACAAACACTGAAGTTAACACTGGTGGATGTTTCATGTGCACAAAACTGTAGCATATTTTTATCTAAAGGCTGCAACTGATGATTGTTTTCATTATCGATTAATGCACCAATTACTTTTTTAATTAACTGGTTGGACGGTGTTTGGTCCGTAAAACTTAAAAAATACCCTTTGGAGTTCAATTTGATGACTTCTAATGTTTATGTTTTGTGTGAACAAAAGTTTGAAATTATTCAGTTTACAATTGTATAAAACAGAGAAAAGCAGCAAATCGTCAAGGACATGTGAGACTAAAAGTTTCATTTTTTCCCACTAATTTTGTTTGAAAATGAGTGAAATGTTTGATCGCTTTTCAAAATTGTTTCTGTTTTTGTTTCTGTCAGTCAAATAATCCAGTACTCAAGTAATTAAAACTTATTATTATTACTTTTTGTTCAAGCACTAATATGTGTCCTTAACAGCTGTCAATCATTCTGTCTTATTGAACAAATTTGCATTACACAATCTTCACTCTGAGTAATTCTTAAAGTGATGCATATTAGTATTTTACTTTTGTTTTTTCCATTTAAATCAAAGCTCAGTTGAATATTTCTCTTTTTTACTTGTATTTCCGCTTTACATTTCAAAGGAATTTTTTTTTACTACTCTATATTTAACAGGTATAGTGACAAAAAAAACTTGTAGAATAAGAGTTCAGCATATTTAGAATACATGCATTTTAATTTTCATCTTCAATATTTTTTTTAGTTATGCATGATTATATATTAGTAGTTTTGCAAAATTAGAATTTTTAATGTATAATTTTTTATTATATATGTATAGATTTTAATTAACAAACCAGTCTTTTACACAAACATGCGTCCATGTTGGAGACAATTAGTTCTTGTATACAGTAAAAGGCACGAGGCAAACATTTGTGATGCGCGCGGCAGCTGCATGACGTCAGCCGCGTCTCGTGCAGGCGGACAATGCGCTGAAGTGAAAGAGCAGCTGTGCGTGTGTGTGTGTGTGTGTATGTATATGTGTGTGTATACAGTACAGCACGGCAGGGCCTCGAGCCGGAGCTGCTGTCCGCGCGACGATGGGAGGAAAATAACGAGCTTTTATTTTACATCCGATCAACAACGCGAGGTACGTCAGCAACATACCGAGGGTTTATTTTGGTATTTGCTCGTTATTATGCGGATATTTTGAAAAGGATGATGGGAGGGAGAGGCAGCCTCAGCCTGCGATGTGTTCATTCTGCTGCAGCGGGTGTATCGTTGTATTGTTGTGTTTAACATTAATATACGTCTGTGCAGCCAGTTAATCCAGGATAAATGTAAAATAATCACGTTGTATTTCGTCTTTGTTGTCGGGCGCGTTCATATCGTACGATTTCCCATCGTATTGCAATGAGTCGTGACGCGCGAGCCGTACGTAAAATGCGGTGATTATTTATTAATTTCATCCTATGCAGCTGATGGACAGCAGGTGATGCACTTTCCTGGGGAACAGGTGGAGGCGTTGTCAACATCTCCAGCTCGATTGTTCTCCGGTTAATGTTTGAACGCGGCTGGGAGGGGTGGAAGAAATACAAATAAGAGCTCAGTCGCACCTTATTGAGGCTTGTAGCTGCAGCAGAAACAGACACAGAGGTCAATCATCACACCTTCATATGCTGCAGCCAGAAAGGTGAGTCACTTCCTGCATCAGAGGAGGCATGGGACTTCAGTTTTAACGTACCTGCAGGTCTAATATACCTTTGTATTTCCATGAAAACTTAATGCAAGTATCTGACTGCTTGGCAGATTTTGATTGCTGATGCTACAAATAAGCTAATTAATTATGATATATGTTTAAAGGTTTAGCCACCCAGCAGTATGTAAGTCCACTAAAAGTCTCCTTTATTAGCTGTCACAGTTACGTATGTAATTCTAAAAGGGCTTTTCTACACAACGAGAACTTTTAAGAGTATATTTTTTATTGCCAATACGTTTGTACTTAAATAAGAGCCAGAAGTTTATTTGTAACAAAAGTATTTTTACACTGCAGTGTTGCTACTTTTACCTGTCATTTAAACTTTATTTGAGTTTCAAAGAGTCATTGAGGCCATAATTTCCAAAGAGGTCAAGATGTTGAGATCTTTTCACCACTGATGGTGTTTATACACCTAGTTTATCTATCATTAAACTGTACAGTGGTGCAGTGATCAAACGTTTTACAAAATTATTACCAAAATTCATGGCTTCAAGCAGGTAGCACGATTCAAGCAGCACAATTCAAGTTTTTCTTTTACCACTTGAAAGCTTGTGTTTGGTGCAATAATGACGACAATATTTCTATAGAACTTTAAAAAACAAACTCATGAGCGTAAAATTCTAAATGAACAAAGAAAAATATAAGTATGATCTTTTTCTTTGCTCCTTTGTTCATGTGTTATGCTCTGCGATATATCAATATTGTGATACTGAATGAACTATATGACCCAGCTCTAATCAAAGGTCGCGTTCTCTCAACAGTTTGCTGTAATACAGTCAAAAAAAAAACAACCTCTCAATGATGATCTGAAGTTTGCTTCGACTTTTCTTCCAATAATCAAATGTGTGATGGAAATTTAGCAAAATGTTTGGTTTTTCACAGCTTAAACTTTAAACTTCAGTTTCTTTGAGAACACGTCAGAATTATCTGACTGCTAAATTTCATCTTGTTTAAATGAAACAGAGAAATTTGGAAAAAATATTTGCAGTGTTATTGACGTTAACTTCTGGTCCACAAAACGTCAAAACAAAATGTTTTAAGTGTCCTCAAGCTCCTATGAATCTAAGCTGCTCTGCTTCCTCCGCAGGTAATCGTGAAAAATGGATGGAGGAAATTTGTGAGTATATCTCTGTTTTTACACTCACTTTAACACCAAACAGCCCATTTATTCCCAGTTCATTATGGGACAGAGCAGCAGTCATAACACTGGTCCAACCCCTTTGTCTTTGCAGCGGCTACTCCCGAGACTATCTGGACCGTTTCATCCAAAGCCAAGACTCGTCTGTGGTGAACAAGTTCCAGCAGAAATACTGGAATACCAAACAGACGCTCATCAAGGTCACCGGGAAGAAAGAGGACGAACATGTGGTGGCGTCAGATGCAGATCTGGACGCCAAACTGGAGGTATGTGAAAGAGATTCGTAGTTTTACAGCACATTTAGATACCAATCAGCCTTGGTCACATCATAGAAACATTAAGATCCACTGGAGATACTTTCCCTCAGGTGGATTCTGCAGTGTCTAAAATGGCTTTTTGATTCACATGGAGCCGGTATCTGCTTGAGGCTTATTACTTACATTAGGCTGCCTCGCTTACCTCCATCATCTATGCCCCCCTTTTCAGGAGCAAAGTGAATTTAATGGCTGAAATCGATACCTTATGAAAGCTGAGAGATCCAACCTTAATTGAAGCCACATCCTCAATAAGAGCGGTGAAATCTTTCAAACACTGGATGACTCAATACCAGATCTGAGCTCATGTTTTAGAGCTTTGATGTGGCATTTTATCGCTTCCAAGTATTACAGGCTTCCACAGATATCTGCGGTTTGTCAGCTTAAAAGGAACAATTACTCAGGCAGTTTGCTAATCACCAAGTCCTGCTTAACTGAGGGTAACTTCAACAAATACCAGGCATTTTTGATGTTTGACTTCTTGTTTATGCTGATTTTTCTTCTGCTCTGCAGGTTTTCCACTCCATCCAGAGAACATGCATGGAGCTGCTGAAGGTCATCGAGCAGTACCAGAGGAGGATCTGCTGTAAGTTTGAATGAACAGCAGCGTTTGGTGGAATTAGAAACTCTGTGTCGGCAATGAAAAGTGTAAGCTGTTGACAGAGGGGGTCATATCAGTGATCCATTGAATACTTTCTTTAGGAGCTGCAGGGTGTTGGTATTATTTCTAGTCCTCAAGAGCACTTTATATTATCAAGGTGTTTCATGGTGGTAGCAGACTAATCAAGGCAGTCCAGACTTTATTACATTCTCCAGGTTATACAAGGGGATCTCGAGGTTCCACGTGGGAACTCGTTGAACATGTCAGATATTGTCCACAGGGTGGCATCCATGAGGAGCTCTGACATCATAAGTAGTATGTCCGAGTTTCTTCTGGAATTCGTAGCTCACCTAACAGAGCTCAGGTTCATGTTCCCAGTTTGCTGGGTTAAAGTCTGTCTGGGCTTCCCTCACCACCTGATCAGTCACTTCACAGCTAGATGCCACTGGATCCTGCACACTGGACCTCTGATGCTAATCATAAAAAAGTTATCGTACATTAACCCTACAATACTTTTGGTAAATGATCATTTATTTCACTTTAGTTCGTCTGACTTGTAAAGTTTCATTAACCTAATTGTATTTTTGAATCAGTTTTTTTGAGTTTGTATGAGATTTAATCTTAAGACTACATTGACCTTCTCTACTGTGCAGTTCTTTCCCAGGAGGAGAACGAGCTGGGTCGTTTTCTGCGCTCTCAGGGTTCACAGGATAAAACCAGGGCTGGAAAGATCATGCAGGCCACTGGGAAAGCACTCTGCTTCTCCTCCCAACAGAGGTGGGCAACATACAACAAAACAACAA
>JAPZDY010000025.1:3503792-3527725 GCA_029783645.1 Ctenochaetus hawaiiensis
GCATCAGCTGACACCTGCAGGCCAAGACACAATAACAGGTCAGAAGCCAAGATAAGCTGATCTATGCGGCCAATTAGATGAAAAAGAGCTGCTTTTCTGGAGAGTTGATGTTTTCATCTCTGAAAAACAGCACTGTGGTACACCATAAAGGGCTGACACACTAACTGTTATCACTGGTGGCTTCGCAGCTTCGTAAGCACTTTTTTGTTGACAATTGACTTTTTTTTTTTTTTCGCAAACAGAAATGTCTACTCACAACTAAAATTCCCAACTGTGAGGCTGTCATGAACAATCATTTGGCTGCTCGCATTTACATTCCCAATGAGACAACATGAAACTGAAAGTTAGCCTGCTCTGACCAAAGATTTGAAGATTTGTAGGACAAATAGGTGTCAGATAAGTTTATTTACAAACTCTGATAAAACTTTGAGATATGCTTTGACAATCTAACAGCCTGCGCCCTTGCTGGTCTGAGTGAACATCCTACCTGTATCCCCTGCTCCCAGTCCTCTCTGATGAACACATTTTCTAGCTCGTGGTTGATGCCCTCCACACTGCTGGGCACTCTGAGTATGAGGGATTTTGGCACAGGGATCGCTGACAAGGCTGATGAAGTTCCTTTGTGCTTGAAAGACAGACAAAAAATAAAAAGTGAAAAATCACATACACAACAAAATAAAATACATATTTATCCGCCTCTCACCACACACTGAAAGATATTTGGGTCATTTGTGCAATTAAATACATAATAGAGCACATATCCTGGACTCTATGAAAACAAGATCTGTTTGTGGTATCGAGTTATCACTGATCCAGTTTCATGTGATATTTAACAACTTCAGGTGTTTGTTTAAATAGGTGCTACTAAAGTGGGATTAAATGTCAGAGAACAAAAACACAGCCATGGTTATGATCTTCCACAGGTTGGAATAGGACACAGCATCCCTGTTTGTGTCAATTTTCCCACAGTGGTTGATGTGTACTGTTGCTGGGCATCTGTTAATGAATAAACTGCAGTGGAGAGAACAGGGCATGTCGAAACACACTCCCTCTCTTCTCTTCTCTTTGACACAACTAGGCAGAATAGGACTTTTTAACTAGACCTCCTCAGTCGAATGTAGCGTGACATACATCATCATAAATTTGGATTGTGAACAAATGCGGTCTACACACAGCGTAAAAATACACACATACTTTCACTCTGTGTCATATAGAAAGTAACCTTGTTCAACCCTGGTATATTCCTTCCCAGTTCTCTTATCATAAACAGCTGTGACATGGTTTGGTCACCGCCTGTTTCATTTGTATGTTTTTTTGCTCGGCTGCTAAGCTACCTTATCGTTTCATTGCTGACAGGGTAAAATCTTGCATCACAAAGTCAGAGTTAGTTAATGTTTTCACATGAAAAGAGCATGCCAGTGACTCAGTTTGGCAAGGCATGAATATTGACATGAATAACTCACCTGCGGTTGGCATACAATGCCATGCTGTGCCTGTTGCGACAGCTGCAGTGAGCTCTGCTCTCTGTCTTTGCTCTGCCGGCTGACTTGTTTGCTGCGCTGCAGCTGCAGTCTCAGTTTAGCAATCTGCTGGAGGAAAAGTAACATCACTTCAACAAATCACATGTGACAAACAAGCTGAGAAGGAAACATTTCTGTAAAAATGAATTTATACTCTGTCCATCAATCTGCAAACCATTTGGTGTAAACAGCATCAAAAAATAGTGCCAAAACATTTGTCACCTAAAGTCCATGATGTCTTCAAATACCCGATTGATTTGATTGTCAGTTTACTATGATATTTAAGAAAAGAAAAAAAAGCAGAAAATTCTCACATTTGTGCAGCTTGAGCCATCAAATGTTTGGGACTTTTACAAAAAAAGGTGATTTGCATGATAACAGGATTGCCAGAATAGTTGCAAAATAATTATGTGTTGATCTTCTGGTTAATTGTCTATTAATCAGCTCTACACCCGAGTATATTACCGTTGGCCTCATAAAACCTTTGTGAAAACATCTTACAGATATGACATGCTCACTGTTTGGTTAAATATTGCTATTGATGTGCCCTTCACCTGAAACAGTGGAGTTTAATTACAACATACCAATAGTATTTCTTAATAAAAAATATTATCGGTATTTTAACAAATTTGCATCCACGAGTGAAGACTGACTTGACTTGAATATGGCTGCAGGCTAGTAAAGTGCGTATAATCAGCCATGTATGTCTGGTGATGAAACAAGTTAGGTCAGTGGGTGTTTCTGCATCTGGCCCAGTTTCAACCTAAAAACAGGATACCCTTTGTGTGCCAAACAGACGCAGTTGAACTGTGCAGACAAAGGTGCGGTTTTTGATGCTGATCTTGTAATCCTGGCACTATAGTCGCCAAAGAGACTTTTGTTCGTGGATGTCTTTCCACATGTGTAATCGCAGAGAGCTAGAATGTAAATACTACATTCGTCGAGTGACCGTAGTAGTTGATAATGACAAGTCCAGGCAGTGCTGATGCAGTTTTAGAGGATGAGACAGGTAAGTTCTCCTGACAGTGCTACGTTATTGATTGTACAAGCCAAAGCCCTGGGATTGCGTGTTGAAAGTTGAGCACTTCATTTTTCAAGTGGGCCGACAGTTTATGGCCTCATTTACACGTGAGCTTGATTTATGAGATTGGATTCTAACAATTAGACTTTGTGAGAACAAACATATGAGTCCATAGCCAAGAAAAAGGCTTTGTGCATTGCTTGTGGCTGTATTTATTTCATTGTGTCTTCTTCTGTCCCCCTCTTTACGGCTGTTGGCTTTGCTCAAGTGACATGTGACTATTCATAATTTACATCAACACTGTGTCTAATTCTATTAACAATAAAAACAATAAAAGCCACCAAAACTTCAAATTCTTGTCCTGACAATTTAATCCTAAAGTTATTAAAAAGAAACTCTTGTTCATCAACATCTGTCACTGTGCTTTGCATGATCAGTCAGGTGAAACCAAAGCCTGTCTAGGTAACAAATGTTGAACAAAGACAAGCCTGTTTCAGCCAAACATACCTACCAAACCTGTGTATCATGAAGTCGAACCTATTATGAACTTAAACACCATCTCTGGCATTTCAGTCGTAAAAATTAAGGTGTTAATGGAATGTTTTTCTACATGCTGGTCTTTTCTTTCCATGAAATGGTTGCAAAGTATGGCAGTGCCATTCATCACCATTCATTCTTGCAAAGAAACAGTTCCCCTTGCAGCCAGCACATAGTGGAAGGTGGATCATCCTGTGCATCATCCTAGCTAATGTTTGATGCACGCTACAGGATTTTTGAATCCTAGTTGAAAACATGGGAGACCAAAGACATAACAGATATGACTGATTTTAATATTTAAATCTTAAGAATACACACAAGTTAATCAGTTAAGGAAAGGACCACACACTTGATGCTTATACTAAAGGATTTCTGAGCGTTCTCCAGCTCAGAGAATCTTGTGTGATCAAGGAAAAAAAAAAAAAAAAAAAAAAATAGACTTGGAGCTGGTGGCGAGTCAGAGATAAAGTTTCATTTGGTCTCAGACTAATGTTACATACAGTCAGTGACAGTCAACTCGCTCAGCACATTACAGCTCAATATCAATCCCTGTTCCTTTCAAACAACCTCGTGTTTGTGGGAAAGCGAGCTAAACCTCAAAAATGCAAAGCTCCAAAAAGAGAAAATCAATATGTGGAGGGGTATGTTGATATTGTGGCAAGCTGCCACTCATAAATGAGCGTATGGGAAACCCTGCAGTGAGGCTGAGGTAGATTCTTGAAAGCGTACTTTGAGTTTGCAAAAAGTTTCTGAATTAGTTTTTTTTTTTTTTCTCTCTGGTCAATACTAACAAAACCACAAAACATCTGTGTACTATTATTATTCTGGACCTAATATTGATGTTATACAGATGTCAGATTTCGTGCTGGAAAGAAAAAATATGAATGTCCACTGTGTTTCAGGGGCATCTGCAAAGTTTTCTAGCGACTTTGAATCAGTTCACTCGGTGCAACCTAAACAGGGAACAATATGGCTGTTTCACCCTTCAGAAGGAACTCCCACACTGTCTTGCAAAAGGCACTGGCCATAATGAGATGCAAGGGTGCAGCTGAGTGGGAAACAAGAGGGGAGAAGGAGGTTAAATTTAGATTGTGGTCTGGAGAGTTGGAGACCTAATAGCTCCATGTGGTCGGCTGGTCGGCCACCAAGCCCAGCAGATAGACAGCAGTGGAAACCGACCTTAAGGAGCATAATATTTAGGCTGACCTCAGACCCTGACAAAGAAAAACACATTTTGAGCAAATCGAATAAACCTCAATAATGACGAATACATCTCTCTGGTCTGGCTGTTTGAATGTTATGAGCCTGTCTGGCTGCAGTCAGATTATAGACACTGCTCCCTGTGTTAATGCACTGACTGCAGTGTTTGTTACAACAAACAGCTGTGACCTGGTTGAGCCAAAGTTAAGACAGGTGAATCTACCTCTTTGAGGTGGTCTGCACTGCCCCAGGAGGCTGACCGCTGGTGAGGACTTCCCTGCTCTGCCCCCTCATCAATCCAGAGTCCTGGAGTCTGAAACGAAAACATACATTCTGACACATAACCACATGTTGTTCAACTCAGCACACACAACTCAAAGTCATAGATAGCAGTTACAAATGTAATGTAAGACACAGCAGCCATTAAATAGCATACCTTGTGATGCAAAGGCACACAAAGGCATGTGTACTTGTGCACAAGAGCATAAACACAAGTTTCCATTGTGTGTGAATGCAAAGATCCCTAAACAAAATACCTTACATCACCCTTAAGGCCTAAGATTAACCAACCTGCAGTTTCTGAGATGTGTTTACGTGGCAGGGAGGCCTGATGTTTACTGAGATCAGATAACTGAAAGGTCACAGATGTAGTCTTTGCTGAGTTTTATTGAATATATGTCCTGTAAGAATGATGTGTCTAATCAAATGTAACTGTATTCTAAATATTTATTTGTCTGCACATTACATTAAAAATTCACATATACATAAAAACACTTACATACATACAGATGTACATGAATTTAGAGTGAACAACAGTACAAAGCAAATGCATGAAAATAAAAAGAAAACTCAGGAAATGTCTTTGGTAAGACACAGAACAGTCCAAGTGCCTCGTCACTGTGAAGTCACTCACACTAGCATCGACTAAATACCTAAACTGTAACATGTTTGTGAGAGAGATGTGGGAGAAAGCAGTAATGAGCGTCCTGTGCTAAAAAGTCCAAAATCTGGAATTAATGAAAATGAAGGAAACAGTCAGGAGATGTAAAATCCCTGAGGAAAGAACTACAGTCAACTGGAAAAATAAAAGTCATAGCATGCTCAATTTCTTCCATTAGTAATCCAGGTTAAGATAAATACATCTGTGGCAAGGCATAACACTCATTTTTCGTCTATGGGCTAAACCAATGAGAGCATTCCAAAATCCATCCGGCCATTTAACAAGTCGAACGTGGGTCTGGAAAATAATTACAGAGCCACCAAATAATATATGGTTACCTGCCAGGAAGACATTCTTGTAGCTACAGGTGACATTTACAAGGACTTTACTAGCAGCTAGTGGTGGTTTAGCTCCCATCTTTTCATCCTCAATAGCTTCTATTAGTTTGTAAAAAAGTATTACTATATAGTGCAATTTTAGGCTTATACCAGGGCAGAAAGTCTACAGAGATATTTAGTGTTGTTAGTACCCCAGTAGGAAAACATCCAATATACAAAACATTCCCTTTCAGAGAGCATAGAGGCAGTTCTGTCTCACTGAACATTTTTTTTAGACTGCTACTGCATAAACGAGGAAACGGTTTAGTTATGTAAATATATGCAAAAGCGAAAACAGACTGAGGATGTTTCGTAGGGTTGTCTGAAACCACATACTTCCCCCTGATTATGCATATCAACAGTGCCTCTGGTCCTCAAACAAATGCTCAAACATCTGACGTTTTATGATCAGCACAGTGGTATGAAACATCTTAAATGTCAGTGTCTTCGCACTGCCTTATATCTGACCCCGCACAAACAGAAAAACCTCTATGGCTCTCCAACTAACACACAAGCCTTGCCCTATGATATGGAATATCACACTGTGAATAATGAGGAACACCCGTGAAGCTGTTTGCGCTGGGTTTTCTGGCGCTGGCTTCCCCAGAAAAGGACAGCACATTAAATGGGTGCTTGTGCTCTCATAAAGGGACCACTGTGCTAGGGCCACGCTGGATGGCAGATGTGTAGCTAGCCTTTAGCATTAACATTTTGTGCATGGCTTGTGCTGTTTGATGCCTCTGCCAAACATTGAGGGACTTGATGCTGCAGCCTTATCTGTTCATACAGAATGCAGACTGCTGTAAAAGTGCAAAGAGGCTTTGTGGAGTTGTGGACTTAGCCGTTGAGGAAAAACTAAGTTCTCACAGATGTTCTATGACGTCAAGTTAGGGAAAGCTACAACTCAATGAAATGTGAAACGCTTTTTTTTGGCGGCGAGCGACATGTATAGGCTTTCACAGGACTGCGCAATGCTGGTTAAAATGAAAAGCAAAACTACTTTCCTTGCAAAATCAAAGGAAATTTACATAATTACAAATGATATTTTCCTTCATCTTTGAGTGTTGCTTTCAGCTGATTTTCATGGGCATTATCATTTAATCTACTTGAACGCATGAGCACTGTAAAAGGTGATAAGGGCAACTTTCATTTCACACACACACACAAAATATAAAGTAGTTTAGCAGTTAATATTAGAGTCAAGCCTCCAGCTAGTATTCTACTTGATGCATTTGAGCTGGCATTTAAACAAATATGAGCTCATGGTCTTATAATATTTTATTTTAGCATTTATTCTCTTCTCTTAGATCTTAAGAAAGATGGTTTAAGTTAAAAAAAAATGTCAAGAGGCCACAGATGTCAGGGCAACTGCCTCTTTTTTTAAATGTTGAATATATCAGTTTGCAAATAAATGTCTAACTTTACCCCGGGTGTTCATAGGAAGACAAGACAGTTGAAAATACTGCAAGCTATCTCTGGTTCTCTCTATTCCCCCTAAACATATTGTCAGTTAACAAGAACACCCACCTTTATTTACCTCAGAGGCCCTTTTATCATGCTAGCTCTTGAACTTCCGGCCCGAGCTGTGTGCTTTGTAGATTTGTGAGCCAGGTGTTATGCCTGATAATGTACTGCTGTGAAGATAAAACTCTGTTACCATAGCCTGCAGCTTGCTTCCCATTATGAATCCCACCCAAAGGGGTTACATACAGGCAACATCCTCAAGAATCCAGCTATGTTCCAAAGCAGGAAATAATGACTGTGCTTGAATAGAATTGCAGTGGAATTTGTGCTGCTTTGTTTAGATAGCAAGCCAAGACATGTGAGCAGAGTGCCACTGCTATCATTTGGAGGAGTTTAAAGATGAGGAGAACATGCATTTTGTTTTGGTGAGTTGACTATGTGCATCTGCTGGCTTGGGTGTGTTTAAAAATTCACAAGCATTTAAAATAAAATAAAAAAAGTAACGATAAATGCCCCCAAGATGTCAGTTTACACTGAACTTCATATTCCAGGCCTTTAACGAGACATTTCAAGCTGAGTCTCACGGGTATAAAAAACAGAGGCCTAGTTAGTTCAATTTGTCTGTCCTTTATGTTTTTCAAATTACAAAAACAGACCGCTGATTAGCTATTTCCTCTCACACAGGCGCCGAACATACATGGACGTCAGTGGTCAGCTGGCCTGGCTATAGTCTGTGTTGTACTCAAGTGCAACTTTTAACAGAAGACAGGAGGCGACGCAAAGTGTTTGATCAGTCCGCCTTTGTCGGTGCTAGTTCTTTGAGGTCGGCTCGCTGTGTCAGGGCCCTAATCTTCATACAGACATTCTCTGTATTCTGTAACCACAGGGCCCAGGGCACACAGACCTATCCCGGAACAGTAATTAGCATATGTATGGACCCTCTGCTCCTCAACTCCCACACAAAAGGCAGGCAAGCCATGCAGCCACGAGGGCCAGGTGGTAAGCAGTGGGATTTCTCCTTGCCTCAGCCATAGCCTGAGAGACAGGTGCAAACAACTTCACCTCCATACAAGACTACGTTACAGCTCAAAGGAAAGGCTGTCTTGAACTTGTGCAATGTACAACAAAAGAGACCAGGGACCTTTTGTCTACTGCTTTTTGCTGTTGTTGTCTTATAAAAAGAGCTGGGCCCAGCCATAGCTTGTTAACAGGAAGTGGTCTCTGGCTATCCTCAGGGGAGTTTGTTCATTTAATCGTTCAAGGACTTGTCAAGTGTGTTAAACTCTCCCACATTATTGCAACATAGCCAAATGTCTTCCATCTCAAATTTCAGCTTTGACAGACATAAATCTCTTTACTGGATTTGAATATTAGTCTTAGATCAGATTAGCACAAGCAAATATCGCAATGTGCCAAAAAACAGTAAGTTTACAAGATCAGTCTACGTGCCCAGACGCTTCTGTGCAATGTCATTTTCTCAAGACCTGATAATTATCAAATTGATTTTCCATACTTGTCCAGTCTTTCCAAGGCTGCAGAGAAACCCTGTAATTAGAGGTGTTTACTCTGCATAGAGCCACTTGCAGGAGATCTTGCAAGGCTCTCTCACCACTTCCTCAGCCTACACACAAAGAAATGCAAGGCAAATGAGGGGTTAAAGGGATGAAGCCCATGTAAATGAGGCTTGGCGGCCTTCATTCAGACACATGAAAGGCCTCTGTTAGCAACAAGGGAGCAGCCCTTGTCATGATCATACATAGTCAATATTCTTTCTTAACACTGACCCCCACCTCTCAAAATTAAGCCCTTAGAGAAAAACTGCATTTCGCCATCAGTCACATGGCAAGATTACTCGGTGATCATGTGTGGGCCGCTATCCAGGAATACTGTGGTCGGGCTCAATGAGAAATCCATACATAGGTCTTATGAAGTGTTATAATGTATAAGAATGTTGTGTAGAATTTCAGAAGACTGGCAGCAAAGTAAATCTGTCCTCTTCACCAGCCACACTGACAGAAACCTACAATTATTTGTAAGTCCACCATCATTGGCTTGAACAAAGGTGAAAGTGGGTGTTGAATTTGGGATTTTACTCAACATGGTGGCCTAAATATGGGCCATATGGCAATAAAATAACATTTCAGTCTTTAAATTTACCTAAACTCGAGGCAATATTAATCAAAAATGTTCAAGCTCATGACTCTTAAATAAACTTGACCGGGTGTTTCTTGTGCAGTAAGGCTTGTCTTACATACGCCCTTTCTTATATGACTGATTACAACATTTCACTCTGCTTTGCCAAAGATATTCCACGTTTTTTTTCCTCCTTACATTGCAACATGCTTTTCCGATTAATAACCATAAAGGGAATGTGGGGTGTGTTGATCAATCACTGTCATCAGCTTCGTTTTATTTGTTTATTTCTTTTAAATGTGGATGCTGTGGTCATGTGGAAGGCATTTGGCTACCAAGGAACCTCATGTCTCTGAAGATTAGTGTTATCAAGCCACTTACAGAGCCTCAAAGTTGTTCCATTTTTGGAAACAGCAATTTTCAGTTTCAGCCATAGGATGTCTCTATACATAACCATGGTGTGAATGCAAATATGTAAATTGTGGCAAAATCCTTAAAGATCAAGAAGGAGAAGGAGAAGAAGAAAGCCATTTCTGGTGCCCCTGCCCCAGAAAGGAAAATTAACATTTTCAAAGACAATACTACATGACTCATGGCTGAAGCCCTTAACTGTTTGGATTGGCATGAAAATCTCCCTGTTAATCTTTTATACTGATGTCCTAACAGTTTCACTGGAAAACCTCACCTTCATTGATAAGTCAAAGGTACATGATTAGGTACAAAAATGCTGGGGGAGACATTAACTAGAACTCCCCTGGCGCATTTTGGTATTTTTGGACATGCACTACTAATGAAGGGCAAAAGCTAAAGATTATGGAGTTCAACTGGCAGCACAATCTGCAGCTCAGACCAACTTACTTTTGGATTCTGGATTAATTTCTGATTAATTCAGCAACTATGGTGCAACGACAGAAAAGGCCCATGGGCACTGTAGTGTTTAGAGTTGTCGACCATGCCAAAATGAAAAGAGAAAACATAATTTCTCATGAACAAGGTTGAGATTATTAAAAGTAGAAGTCTGACAAGCCAACAAGATTGTTTAATTATCTGGGTGAGACTGATTGATTTAAAACAAATCTGAAATGGTTACACCATGAAGGGAAAATCAAATTTCTAAAACCAGTGGCACCTTCCTCTTGGCAGTTTTATTATCATGAATAATGATTCAGCCCTCACTTTTCCTGGCCTGTATTTGAGACAGTGTTGTACGGGCGGATGTACCTGTGTGGCTTTGTCTTTCATACAGGAGGGATAGGGTCCATGGGAGTCCCGAGGCCACTGGCCGGTGAGGTATGGCCCTGTGATGGCATCCAGGGAAGATGTCCGCCGGATGGCAGTGGAACTCCGAACCTGTAACTTGGACCTTTCTGCTGTGGGAAAAAAATAAATAAATGAGATGAAGCACACACACACACCCATCCAAAAGTCAAAACTAAGTGAGCAAACTCCCTGACACCCTTAGGCTCCTTCTAAATTCAATGTGCCAACTTCCCTGATTTTGCCAGTAAGTAAAAAAAAATACAGTTTTAAAATGCAATTGTGTAATCAATCACTTGTGCAGCCTACTGGGGGCAATAGTTAACACTTAATGGTTTAATCTTGAAGGAAAAAGCAATGTAACTCTGCAGTAGTGGGGGGCATCCACTGGATTGCAGGTGGATTTTTACATTAGAATAATACAAATATATTTCAGTCAATCACAGAATGAAATGTTACTAAGGTCCATGACATCAACACCTGACCCCTCACCTCTGTTAATAAGTACAATACCGGTGTTGAATTGAGACAAGACCCTGCTTTGCAATCTCTCTTCACTTTCAACATCTGGATATTTCTTCTAATCTCATCAGTATTGGTGCAGGGCAAACAGCAGGCTCGAGATCTGAGGCCTGTAGCTAATGTAAATGGTTGAGCAGGAGTATCTGATGTTATGAGAGCAGTCTGCTGTGAGCCAGAGCAGTTAAGCACACACCACCCACATAAGAACTCATAAACAACCACAACACAATGCACATCAATACTGCCTGCATCCACTCAACATTCCTGCACTGACACGCAGTAAAGAAAAAAGAAAAGTGGAAAAACAAAACATGCTAACACAAAAACGTAAGCTTAAGGAGAGCATGGGACTGCAGTGAGAACTGGATTAAACATTTTGGCCTCAATTATACTTGGTGTGATTCCTAAAAGTAAATGTAAGCCTCTTTAATTCAGTTGCACAGTTGTAATAAAAGGAATAGCTTAATGACCAGGAAACTTGTTCATCTACTTCATTCCTTGTTCTTGCAGGCTAAGGTTGAGGCCTTTCCAACATAAAAACACAAACTAAAACCAACACACACAGACTTACCTATCTACATGAGGCACCCCTCTCCTAGCAGAACTACACAGCCATTCACTGTTGTTCTTTGTCTATAGAATACACAGGCCTTCCTACCCAAAGGTATTGCCTAAGTAAGCTTACTGGGCTACAGTAAAATTCCCTGAAGCATTGTAGACAAAGGAAGCAGGCTAAATTTCCATCAATATTGATATAGGCCAAGCCAGTGCTCTCAGAACTGGGATTGCGGTTATTTTCCATCATCTCCCCACTTGCTAGACTAGAATAATCTCCTGATGAGAAAAAAGAAACAATGTCAAAGAAGCCAAGACATCAAAGCAGTCCATCTGCCGATTTCAGGGGTGAGAGGAGTGGTGTATGTGATACTAAAGGAATATTCACAGGTTGAATTTTAATGAGAGCTTTCCTTCACGGGGCATTCTACAAGCTGGGTAAAAAAAAAAGTCTCTGCATAAATGGGTGGTTTATTAACAGCATGGCAAAGGCAAACGTGAAAACAAACATGTAGTCCGAATCAGTAAACCATAGCAGCGTGGTTTCCTGTAGGTTTTCACAAGATTGCATGACATTGGTTGACACTTCTGGTATCTCAGAAAGGCTCAAGTAAATGAAACCCGGTAGTGCTTATGTATCGACTTAATAAACAGACACTTTAAACAGTCTTAAAGTGTTTAATTTAGTTCTGTTCAAATCAACTGCTTAGACTACCTACACAGTGAATAATGAAAAATCAAATTGGCTACACTCTGTGCAAGCTTGGTCACTGTTATAAAGAGGTGTGGGGAGAAAATATAAACAATGACTACAGTGTCAAGTATTACCGACACTATTTAATACTTAATCCTTTTAATTCTTAATTGGCAGGGCGTATCGTTTATTATTTTATTCACTGTGTTATACAACCTACTGATAAAACTGATGTGATTTTACATTCAAGGCTTTAAAATACTTACGACAATGTGTGTTTGTATATCAAGTAACATAAATAAAGCACATTTCTCATCATCATTACTGACTTGAAATCAAACACTTGATTATACAATTACAGATGAATTTCTTTAACCACTAGGCCAGCTTGCAGTTTTTATTCCAATAATGTCAAACATTTGTTGCTCAAGCTTCACATGAGGGTAATTGCAGGCAGTAATTTCAGCAGTGACTTTCATTCATGCAATATAAATGATGATTTATGACATTAATCTTGGCCGTGATCCTCTTTAGCAATGAGTTTCAGTATCAGTCCCTCAGCTGGTCAGGAAATGGCCTGTTAGCATTTGTAGCCATCAATCAGAGACTCCAGTGGGTGCCTCACACAACAAGCTGGCCTTGACTAGTTTAAGTGCATCACAATGGATTAAGAAGGAATGGGAACCATGCAAACGATTTCAACTATCAATACTGAGAAGTGATAACTGAGAACAAGTTCACATCAAAGTTGAGGTTCAACCAGATGCGACACAGGCAGTTTTGTGCAGCTGATTAAAGTATAGAAAACACAGCACAGTTCTACCAGAGTCGACTCATTTGGACAACACTCATTTTCACATTTGGTCCTAGTCTGCAGTTTGAATGGGTGACAATGAAGCAGGGCTGTTTCAGCACAGCTGGCACTTTGACAGGGAGCGGGACTTCATTGTTGGGACAGTGTGGTAAGAGAATGATGTCATGCTGGTGAAGCTAAAAGGGTCATGAAGTGGAATATAATACTCTTCACACTGTGCTTCATCATCATCAGGCTATGATCTGAACTGTTTAACACAAGTGTGGTCCATCGCCAGCGGTGACATTGACTGGCACTAACACAGATGATACTGTGAGGCACTTCAAACTGAATTTCCCAACCAAATGGCATGTATTATGTCTGTAAGTGGGTTCAAAGTACCAGGGTGAATGAGAAATTACAAAGTGCATAGCCCACTTTAAATTGCCTTGTTTCTGAATGGTGCTGTATAAATAGTCTTGCCTTTCCTGCTTGCTTCAAACACATCAAACTGAGCCACGTGATGAAAGATGAAGATGACTACATCATTCTCACATTTGTTAACACTTGATTGCCTCTTGACAGATGTACATCTACTTGAATTTTAGCTGCTAGTAGCCACCAATCCCACACTGATGTGACGATCGTCGTTATCTGAAGCTTCTCATGCATGTTTGGGCTGTGAGGTCACAGCAATGAAAGAGGGTCATGTCTCCATCATCACTACTGACAAGGGACACCGGCCTGGGTTAGAGGTTGCCTCTTTCAGAGGACAGAGGTATGCATGGCATGCCACTTGGATGGTAAATCAACACCAACCACTGGCCAAACACGAATGAAATTAGTCGTGGCTGGTAAGTCTGCCCACTCAGTTGTTGTGGAAGAGACTTCATTTCCTGCCTTGCATGGTACACTGCTCAAGGTTGGAGGTCATCTCATTCAAAGAACTGAGGAATGTGAAGCATGTCACAAAAATCAAATTCCACACACAACTCCACAATAACCACCATGCTGCCATGAGACAAGAGGGCTGCCATTTTGGCTAAAGGTAAGAGTTGGAAGCTGTGAAATGTGACTAATGAGGGAAGCAGTGATCCAGTTTTATAGCATGTTGTGATATATGACTTAAATTTGCTAAGTACCGCCACTAATTGTGGTGGGAATACCTGGAGTTTTTCATGGAAGCTTTACAGGGTGTCTGAAATAACCAGTGAGGTTTAAAGAACAACAATGAGTCTCTTTTTGTCTTCATATACTGGAAAGGCAAGCTGTATTTAGATACTTCCATTTTACAATGTGTCTCAAACACTAACCAGATAGTGTGTGGTTATGTGTGTTATTTGGACATAAAATACAGGGTTTGGAGAAGGAAAAAACTAAGCAAAAAAATGCAGTTCTGGCCTATGAATGGATACTTCTACCAGTTTGGAAGAGTAGCCACAGTATCAACATTTGGCAGGAGAGGCTTTTAAAGTTATTTGGAAATATGCATTTAGGGCTGCCTTCCTCTCATCCTGCTTCAGTTTCCCTTCATATCGCCTCCAAGGAGCAGCTGAGCGTGACATGAAACAACATGTTAGCCATGTGTAAGGCAACATGGAAGGACTCGGCAACTGTTGTGAATATGCTGAGTACTCTATGTTGCATGTATACAAGTGAGCTCAGAATATTCGACACCTGACGATTCGCTCAGCACTGCTCCTACTGGGACTGACGTGGCCCCTTTTACAACTGAAAGCATGTCTTTCTGCCAATTCTCTCCTCGCCCTCTCTCTTGTCAAAAGTCCATAAGAAATAAGAGAGCCAATAGTGCACCCTATTCTCTTTATGAGTGCATAATTGTGTAAGTGGATACAAGGCTAAATAGTTAATGAATCAACCTTCTGCAAATCAAGTGCCAACCTTGTTCCAGACTTAGAGGCCACCACTCATATATAATATCAGAACCACGTTTAGTGCAGTTAAATATTCAAATTTGGCTGCTTAAGTGTAAACTTTATAGTGTTACAAAAAAGTTATCATGACAAGTTGACAACAGCACGTGGTAGCATGGTATTTCTAGGCCTATTTGAGCCCCCAAAAAAGTTGAAAATAAGTTATTTTACCTCTGGAAACTGGAGAGTCTGGGGGACAAGAGGAGTCCTTATTTTCGGGAGAGAGTCTTTGCTTAGCATTTGCACTTCCTGAACTGAGTGTCGGGCTCGAGGGGGGACTTGAGCCTCGGCTGTTCGTGGTCCCTCCGTAGAGAGTCTGCGCCCGCGTCGGGCTGCTCTGACCCCCACGCAGGAGCTGGTAGGGCACGGTGGCACGGATGGGGTGCAAACGGCAGCTGTTGTTGAACGAGCCGGGCGAGCCCGCATTGCTGCGTCTCACCCTCGGCTGCTGGAGCGAGTTGCTGGGGGCTGACATCCTCCGAAACTGGCTGTAATTCCTATCGCAGTGAGAAAGACGTACTGTCAAAGCTGCTGCTGCTTCTCTAGAGAGGAGGAGGAGGAGGAGAAGGAGGAGGAGGAGGAGGAGGGGGGCGGTAAGATAAACATTAGCCTGTTAGCAAAAAATGTTAGCTTCCTTTTTAAAAAAATTTCAACTCACGCGCTCGCGAAAAAAAGGCTCCAACACGCATTTACTGGTGACAACTTACCTGGAAGATACTAACACATGCCGACGTAAACTCTAAACGTTACTCTGGTAACTTTAAAAGTTTTTTCGATACTTCTTGAAACGTTTAATTCGTGTTTTCCAGCTCTCGCTCTATCTTCCCCATAATGACTACTCAATCTAAATGACAGTTGTTTCGACCAGACTACTGGCTGATGCATGTGGGCGGGCTACGACGCTCACTTGTGACCCTGTGATTGGACAGCGGCGTGGTACAGTAGCGTCGCTGATTGGTCAAAGCTGGTCTATGGATCGTACTTGTACCCAATCATACTTGGCGAGTTTAATTAGCATGGGTAAAGTTTTTTTTATGAGAAAATTAAGATGTATAAATGTGTGTAAACCAAGATGGTGATCCTTGAGTTCGTCCGTGAACTGAATTAAATATATTTCATAGTTCAATATATGACCGAATAGATTATACAACTGAGGAGGTAACACTGTTTTACCACAACGATCAATAGAAACATTAGCTCCTCTGGAGTTTTTGATCTTTATCTTAAAAACCTTCCACCGAAGTTAGGTTATGTCCAGTCATCATAGAAATGTTGTTGTTCAATTTCTTGTTTTTTCATCGATTACAATTTATGGACCTTGAAAAGTGAGTTAAAACTCTATCAAAACAATATAAACTCTAGCATTGTATACAGGGTTCAGTAAGCCTAACAACTGAACCTGCACATGAAAAAAGCTAAACTTTAAAGCCTTGCTGTACTTATTTGAGCTGTATTTTTTGTGTACCTTCCTATACATCCATGCTATGTTGTATTCATATTCCTGAACATACTTAGTCAACACAGCTGGGTCAGGTTGTGGTGATAATGTTGAATAACTGTTGCAATCTAAGGTCAAGAGTAAATTTCAGTCTGAGGGTTTCAGACAACATGGACATAGTTCCCATAAAAAGAAAAAGTGTGAATCTGACACTAGGCCAACTCCATTTGCTAAGAATGCTACTAATTTACTTTGTGGTGAGACTGTTGAGTCAGTCGCTGATTACATGACAAGAAGGAACTTTCATCTTAATAAAAGAGATTTATTGTTTATCTAGTGCTGAGACCTAAAACCCATTGTTTTTCACTGCTGCCCATCTATTTGCCCTCATTGGTCTGTGAATAATGTGTGACTCAATGTTTTTCAAGCAAAGATAAAAAATGCAAATGGCATAAAAACCCACACCATCTGAGTCCGCGAAACATAATATAAATAAGCTATGTAAACATATGAAAAAGACTCCGTTCAGCAGTGCTCCAATTTGTCAGTCGGAATTTATTTAAAAGGCAAACACAAGAAACACTGAAAGGATGAAATTCCAGCCACCCTGTTTTTTGGGGACGCTACACGGCTCGCCAATTTGTCAGCTCCACTCTAAAATAGTTCACAAAAGGGCATGTAGGCCTATAAAACCTCCCACAACGGGAAGAGATCCTGGTGAAAGCGGCATACAGTAGCTCCTGTGCCCCCACCCCTCCTTCACCTCCTCCCTACTCCATGACTAAGTGATTTAGCCAGCTCTGGTGCAGGCCGCCTCTTACTTACAATGCCTCCCTAGGTTAGTGACAGAAGCGGGGAGGGTGGCAGAGAAAGAGAGAAAACCCATTTACAATGCAGCTTACACACAGCCGTCCCCCCACAGACGGCACCCATCCTTGGATTGATGTGTGGTATGCATAGTTTTTTTTTTTTTTTTTTTGGGTGCAATTTGAGGAACAGACAGAGGGAGAAAGAAAGAGAGGGCAAGTCTGTGTATCTCGGAGGGTGTCGGAGGGGGAGTGAGGGGCTCAGGCTGTCTGTTCTCTCGCCCTCTCTTTGAGTCAATAGTGTTCCGGCAGCTGAGGTTCTTTATGAGGGGAACAATCTGGAGGGTCTTGTCAGAGTGCCGAGCAGCTGCTGTTTTCTGGCGAGCTCCTTTCATGGACCACAGGCCTGGAGTGGGCTGGTGAATACAGACGCACCCTCCCACCCTCATCCTCCTCATCACCCACTGCCACCCCTTACCTTCTCCAATCCCTCATCCTTGCAACCCCACCTCAAAAAAAAAAAAAAACACCCCTTGCACTGGAAGCCCCCCCTTTCCTGCACAATGCCAGAAGAAGAGTGGCGCACAGGAACACGAAGAGAGCAAGAGAGTGTTGTTATTGTGCGCTACAATCCGTTCCGTCACCCGGGGTACCGTCGTTCACCCCGAACAATGCTTTCATGAGGTATGTAAAGATATCCTTCCGTAAGACAAACAGACATTAAATAGCGTTTTTAAAACACATAGCTCAGACATATTGGCACCTGTGGTCACACCTTCTCAACCTGATGTGTGTGTGTGGACATTTTTTATTCTTTTTTTTTTTTTTTTTAATTGAACACAATAAAACCATAATCCTGATTCAGGTTAGATTGTAAGAGGCCGACTACAACTGAGCCTCTTGTGTTTCTCCTGAGTGGAATTTAATAAGCAGAGCAGTGAGTTTGCATTTGCTCCCTTTCTGTCGTTGATTCAGTTAGTGAGATCAGTAACACACACTGCCTCCCTTCTTCATATAGGGCTCTGTTACGACGTTACATTCACTAGACTATAACTTAACAGTATGTCTTTCTATTCAAGCAGCCACTCCAGAGAAGGAGCACTGCTGGCACCCTTTGTCCCTTGGCCAGCTGTCAGTGTGGCGGGTGCAGCAGTGAACCTGCACTGGGCCCCAATTCTCAAGCTTAACACAGCTAATCAGGGCTTCCCATTTCACATATACCCATTATGTCTCATATGATTGTACTCGTATTTTTTAACTGCGTTGTGAATAAAGCGAAGCTGAAGTGAAATGAACTGGTTGGCTCCGGGGCCGGTGTTTGGCTTCAGTTTCCGACAGGCGTCTCCTGTTTAGCTGCTGTCTGAAGGCACCAGGTTCCCTGTGGTGTCCAGCTGCATGCATTTACACGTGCAGGCCGACACTGGGCACTCTGTGTGGTCTCTGAAACAGACACATGACGGTCAATTAAAAGAGGAAACACCACACAGACAAAAAGAAATGTGTAAACAATAGATATCTAAGAAGTTTGTACGTCCTTGTGACAAAAGACTGAAAGGCATAACAGGTAAGTGTGCCTTCCATTCATTGAATTTTTGGTTCTGATTTAAATATCAAACAAAGGGATTTCACAAATATCTCAAAAACCCTTTTTCATGATGCCAAAAATGTTATTTATACTCTATTGTCTGTAAGTTTGTCATTTTTAAACTGTGCTTGCGTCACTCTAAAATAATAAAAAAACACAGGAAAAAGTGAAGCAAAGAGAGTTTTGTCACAGGCAAATTATTTCTACCTTATTTTGCAATGTTCTTAATAGATAATTAAAGGTAACCATCACAGCAAAACAAGAGGGATTAGTTCTCAGAGGACACCATGATGGTCTCTAACCAACCAGCTGACACAAGAAAAGGGAAGCATTCTTCTTTATCAGGATACTAACATGGACAAACATTTACAATATATTATTTTTCTTTACATTTAAGTGACAGGTTATAAAGTGCAGTGACTTTAATTATCGTCAGAATCACTCAGAGGAAAAAAAAGTTTTGTGCACAACATGTCCACCTGAGTTTAACTGCAATGACTGGAGGGTTTTTTTGTTTGTTTCAGAATCAAAAGTCCAATAAAATGAATGTACACAAGCTGCAGCAGGAACCAAGTTCACATACACCTGAAACCTGTGTGTGCAGCATCCTGTGAGGCCCACCTGAACCAGCTGAGCATGTGGCCGGCGTGGCCGCCGTGTCGACAGTTGTGACACCAGGTGAACCAGTTGTTAAACTGAGCCAGTTTGTTCTCCCTTGTCAAGTCCACTTTCTCATCTGACTTCCCTGTTCCTATCAGAAAAAAAGTTATCCACAAGTCAATATTGACAATCTAAAAAAAAAAATTTGACTATCAACGATGGCATGAAGGACATCAGAGTAATAAAGAAACTGAAATTGCTATTGGACTTCCAGGTGCAACTACCCTTAAATGTTGATCTTTGTCCCATGCAAATGCTCAGTTAAGTATTAAGAACACTTGAGCTCATCCAAGATGTCTGTGACTGGAAATATCAGCTGAGCATCTGTCTACACACTCTAAAGAGGCCAGTTTACCTGGGCAATTAGAAACAGGTGTGCCCATGTTCATGAGGCAGAGGGCACAACGTGGCAGCGGTTTCCTGCAGCCAGGGCAACTGGTGACTTTTGACTTGGTGGGCGAGCCGCTGACACCGTACTGGCTGAAGCCGCGGCCCTGGTGAGGCATTGCCGAGCAGCTGTAGGAGATAGACTTCCCACAGAAGTTACAGCTCACAAACACCTGTCGCACAGGAACAAACACAAAGGTCGATTGATAAGACGATGGACATTAAGGTGAAACTAACACGTACACGCTCACCAGCTGTTTGATTTTTACTCCAACGGAAGAGGAGATAAGGATTAGATAGCAATAATCCCAACGTGCTTAACTGTGAATGTTGGAATGTCAGTGATGCAGTTAGACATTGGCTGACATAAAAATATTTTTGCATTAGGTTCTTTAAAAGGGCTTATTGATGTACAGTGTGTGTGCTGTCTGCAACAGATTTCTTCAAAGAAACAATAAATAAAAGAGGAAACAACACAGATTAATAACTAGAACACAAGTTTATGCTGAAAATTAGATATTAATGAGGAAAGTTACGTCTAAGACATTAAAAAATGAAACAAAAAAATTGGCCAAATTATTGGAGTCTGAACTTATTGTGTAAAGTCACTGTAAAAGAATAACTGATCATTTATTGACCTACATTATCAATTATAGGTATTTCTAGCAAAATTTTATGATTATTTTCACTACTAATTAATAGATTAAAGAGTAAAGAAGGTGTCTAAAAATGAATTAATTTATATTTCAACAGTCCAAAACCTGATAATTTCATCAGCAGTGAAACAGAGAAGCAGCACCTCCTCGCAGTCAGTAATCAACATTTTTCCATTGATAGATTTATACATTTAACTGATACTCAGACCTGTTTGCATCTTTTTGTTCATTATGTTTGATTAAAATAATGTTGCTTACCTGGGCCAGCGGTTTGGAGCTCGGGTCCAGTTTCCCCCTGTGGATGTCGAACTCGGCCCGTTTGTGCCAGAACCTCCACGCGTCCAGCAGATTGCGGTAGTTTTCAATCCAGCACTGAACACGAGGGTCTTTCAACACATCTCCAGGGGAACCCTATTAAAAGAATGTTTTTTTGTTTTTATCTTTGTCTTACTTCACATTATCAGTTCAGTTACACGCAGCATGGGAAAACACACAGTCTCACTGTACTTGAACAAATAGCTCCTTGAAGTCTCACCCTTCCTGCCTCTTCATACACCCATCCCTCTGGTGCAACCAGTATTTGTGTCAAAGTGTGTGAGGTGTATGAAATTATTGCACAGGTGGTGGATGCTTAAACACTGCAGCGCTCTGCTCAGGAGCAGGTCAGAACAGGAAAGGAACAACAAGAAAACCAAGCGCTGTTCTGCAGGATTTAACAAAATTACAAGTGTCCCACAAGTGTATTTGTTCAGTGTTTCCTTATAGAAACGAGTGCATGAGAACAAACACAACTTCAATAAGATTTGCTTCATATTATTCTAAAAGGGGGCAATAGTGTTGAGAATGACAAGCTGTGACCTTTAAGAGATAACCAGGCAAGTTTCGACATGTGCCTTGATCTCTCTGAAGGTGCCAACAGACCTCCCTTTTGTCCTTTTAGCCTTTGCAGTTTTAGAAATTGTTGAATCAGGTTACTGTTTCAAACTTGTCTCTTGAGGTCACCTGCTGTGGCTTGTTGGAGACGTTCCCTGTACTTTGTATTGATAAGGAGCCTGTGTGCAGTTTGCATGACACAATGTTAGGCGCAAACAGTTTTTTTTTCTCACCTCTTGCAATGAACCCAAATTAAACGATCAGGTAACAAGTTCAACCATGCAGTAGTTTTCTCTGTTATTGTTTATGGGAGAGGGCAGTGTAGGTTCACAGGCGTGGTGAAGAAGACAGTTTGAACAAGTTCAGCATTTGTTTTTGTTTTTTACGAGTATTTTTTGAATCTTACTGAAAATAAAGAGACCAGATGTCATTTTTCACATTAGTCCATTAGCTAACAGAGTAATAGTAGCTTACTGTTACTGTAAACACATTTGCCATTTAAATGACTCGAACAAGCAAATGTTTGTTCTGTCTTGCACTATGAGACACGTTTAATTAATTAGTTATCCACGAGGGATAAACAGTGATCTGCTTCAGTTATGGTTGAGTTAATATGATCATACTAGGTCATGTCACTGGAGGTTAAATGAGCCTTTTATTAAAGTTATTATCTACGGCAGATTTGTAAAAGTAAAGTATGAAAAGTTATAAAGCAAACAGCAGTTGAAAACTTTTCTCACTGCATGGCTTCATACTTTTTTGGGAGCCTCGATTTGACCTACGAAAGGCTGCACCTTTTTTTTTGCACCTTTTGATTTTAATACAAAAAAAGAGTAACTTTGATCAATGTCTGCGTCTGTGTACCTTGAGCATGCAGAAGCTGGCAGTCTGGACGTCTCCGGTGCGGTCCACATAGCTCTCCATGAGGTCTACGCCGTCTTTGGTCAAACCTGTCAGCAGGATGCCCTCCAGGTTGCCCGCCTCCTTCATCTCGTTGGTCAGTTTGTCGATGTATCGAGGCAACTGGAGTCAAACACCCACAGAAATTCAGTTTATCAACTCAGAAGAAAATGCAACATAATCCAGCTGTAACAGAGTATGACAGCATATAATCTGCTGCTAAAACTGGCTCTGTATTGTGTTACCTGGGCGTCGCTGAGAAACATGCAGGCGAAGGCAACACGGTCCCGCACAGCAACACTGCTCTCATACTGAAATACAAAGAAATTCAAAACTGCTTGGTTATTTTTTTAAATGCATATTGTACATAATTATTTAGTATAAAGGCCTAAAATTGTTTGTTTTGTTCTCTTGGACACGGTTCTGCAGGAACACCTAATTGATTCTAAAAGCCAAGATAGCAGAGAAAAAAATAAAGTAAAAGTGACCAAATGCTCATAATGTGCAGTCATCACTTCTGGCCAGCAAAAGGTCTGAAGAGATAAATAAATGTCGCAGCAGCTGGCGGCCAGAATCTGATGCAACTGAGGGAGGAAAAAGCAGAAATATACACTCTGTCCTTGGCACAGGTTCATTTTCTGTGAAGTGTTTTATGACTAACAGCACCGATTACAAAAATGTAAAACACATCTCTTCCTGTGTGCCAGGAGACCAGTGGAGTATTAACTACCTATTCATCACAGTTTAAAGAATATACGGGCATTGGGAACGAAACTGCTACTGTTTAATTTAGCTGTCAGATTTTATTTCCTTTTCACTGACTCTCCTAATGTTTGCAACAGAGCCATGAAATTCCACGATAGCGAGGGATCCATTACCAGCACGCCATCATAGGCTCCAGGCTCACTGGTGAGAAAGGCAAACATGATGCAAAGGTAGGGGTTCTTCAGCTGCAGCCTCAGAGAGCTGCACATCTCCCTCCACAGGGAGGACTTCTCGTCGGTGTAGCCTGACAGAGCCATGGCAACCACATTCAGGTTCAGGTCCCCTGCGGATAAGAAGAAGCACGTTTATTTAATATCTGTAAAGTTTTTCTCTCTCAGCACAACACTGCGGTCAGACACACAGAGAAGATATTTTTTGAGGAGGTTCTGTGGCAATTCTTCATGGTGAGCTTTGTGGTCAAATGAAAAAGTTCCAAAACAAGGGGATTACTTTTAAAATCCTTTTGTTTTATCATGTGCTCACATCAAAAACATCTCTTTCACCACATGCTGCAGCCTTTTAAAACAAAACTACAGAAAACAGTTTAAAGCACCTTTGAATGGTGCCATAAATGCATCTCTTTTTCAGGCACAGACAGCTTGTTGGCAGTAACAGTCATTTATGGATTACTTACTCTTTCTATTACACAACAAGTTAATAAAGGGTTTCAAAGTCCAAAGTGGTGTAAAACTCATTTAACCACTGACATCAAATCAATAACATACATCAGGAGTTTCTTCTTTTGGGAACTACACTTATTCAACAAGGTATCCTTGTGCAAGAATGTAAATTTTTTATACATTATATTTTATATTATTCAGTCCCTCCAGGAATTCGCGATGTTGCGATCGCAACAATTCACGCGAATTCAACCAATCTCCGTGAATTCTGCGCGACCTTGCAATTTTGTCCAATC
>JAPZDY010000025.1:3539468-3551005 GCA_029783645.1 Ctenochaetus hawaiiensis
TCACTGCTCAGCAAAGACACTATGACTGAGTCATCCGCAAATTTCAGGATGTGACACCCCACATGTTGGCCATGTTAGCATATTGGGATTATCATAGTGGGCATACTGATACACTGATGTTGGCATTCAGCTAAACATTAGCAGGGTAGCTCTGTGAATCAGCATATTAGCATGCTAACGTTAGTATTTAGCATGTTAGTGTTAATGTTAACAATCAGCATGCTAGTGTTGCTACAGTGGGCGTTATAATGTGTTGATTTTGGTATTATGCTAAACATCAGCACATCATCACCGTCTTATTTAGCATATTAGCATGTTGATGTCATCGTTAAGTTAACATCAACATGTTGTCATCGTCATAGTGAGCATGTTATGAGCATATTAGCATGTTAATATTGAATTAGCTGACGTAGCTCGTTAGAAAAGTCATGGTGGGAATGGTAATCTTGTGATGTTAGCACTTAGCCAAACATCAGCTTATTAGCATGTCACAATGAGTTTTTAGCATGTTGATGTAGGTGTTATGCTAAAAGCATGTTAGCATTTTCACAGTGACATTATTAGCCCGTATCTGTTAGCATTTT
Organism: Ctenochaetus hawaiiensis; assembly: GCA_029783645.1. NCBI lineage: Eukaryota > Metazoa > Chordata > Actinopteri > Acanthuriformes > Acanthuridae > Ctenochaetus > Ctenochaetus hawaiiensis. The sequence continues at coordinate 3,540,053 of JAPZDY010000025.1, forward strand.
GCTTGAGGCACATTTGAGTATAAATAGCCTCACAGACATGTTAGCATGACTGTGGCTTCTTGTTGAAAGAGAAACCTCTGTGTGTTTATTTTCTCAGTGTCTTAGCATTAGGTTCATTAAATTGATTAACTGTTTATTATTTAAAGACCCTTTTTCCAATTCAGAAGCAATTTTAGGATTTTTGTTGTGACTAAATTTTAGTTTCCATCCTTCACGCCCATGAACATACAGTTTGCCGGCTGCTGTTCACATTGATACAGACATCACTTTACGTCAACATCAGACATTCCTTTCACTCTCCAATATGAAAAATGGAAGTGGAATTTGTCTCTTATTCATCTCTGCACTAATGGAATGTGAATATTGGATTATGGCTAATCCTGATACCAATGTGGCTATCCAAAGCAGTGAATCCAGGCTTGCAGGATATTATTCTTTTGCAGGAACAGACTTTGTGTGGTGGGATTAGTGCAGGGACCTGGCCGCCCAGCACAACTCTTCCTCCTCTGTGCTACTGGCACAGTGTCAGTATAACCTTGTTATTTTGAGAGCTTGCCCTGAGAATCGAAGGACATGAAAGCCATGACCGTTGATTTTAATCCTGTTGTATTTGTGTTCGTCGGTGTTGGGTTGGTTTGACCTGCAGTTCGGTCATACAACGTGGGAGCTCGAGTAAAATTAAGATGGATAAATTAACAGCAGAAAGAATTCAAGCGTTTTGTGCTGCTGTATTTAAAGTTTTTTTGTCCCAAAATGAAGAAAGTCACCTCAGTTGTTTTGGTAAAAATAATGGATACTGTGCAGTATGATATTAATGTGAAAAAAGCAGAGATATATGTTGCATTGATGGATTAAATAAGATTTTAAATGTGTTTTTCAGGGTGCGGTCGGACCGCCAGGAGACATGGGAGCTGAGGGCCCACCAGGGCCTAAAGTAAGTTTCCCCAAGACCCCAAGATGCATTCAAGTTTTTGTGAATTTCTGACCTTTGTGTTCTGTCATTTCTGGCCTTAAAGTTCCATTTAAGCTTCAGTTTTACCTCAATGTTTTATTTAAGTTTTAGTTTTATTAATTGGATTTAAGTCTGTTCATTGGTTCATTGGATATGATTTGGAGAGTATGATTTCTGGTAACTCATAATACTTCATTTGCCTTCTCATCCCCATTTTTTGAAAAATTATAAAATTAGAAGGGGAGAAAACAGCGAGCTCAACTCCATACCACCACTTAGACTTACTAAGTAATAAATAATTAATAAGGGATTGTTATGCCTCCATCCTGGTCCCGTCAATCACATGGAGGCCATGACGTACACTGACTGCCATGACTGCTTTATCATCTGAAAGGGACCAGAATCTACAAAACTAACATCATGCTGTGTTAAAGAAAACTTGAAACTAGCAATTTTTGCAGTAATCTTATCAGGAAACTTTTTGACTGAGATAATACTTAAAGTGAGAACTATTGTCATTTTCCCTTTAGCTTACATACAGTACAAACATCTTTTTCTTGAAATTGAAGGAGCTGCCCCCTGCTGGCCTTTAGGGCACTTTTGCATTGGCTTTACTGTTGAGACCCAGAAGCTCTAACCCCTTTTTATACTGTGTTTGTATGAATAAAAACAGAAATGAAAAATGACCATTTGTGGTATAAAATGGAGTTTAATGCTGGAAATATTCCCTTGTGTCTGTTTATCTAACTGCTTCTGTGCAGCATGTCCACTGGTTGTCCTTGTCCTGAAGTGAGGTCACATCTCTTGTTTTCCAAGAAATATGGAAAACATGCAATTCCTCTTACCCATACTTCCCAAAATAGTGAATTGATCCTTTGAGGTTTAAAGAAATGAAGTGTCTTCATATTTTAATCTAAACTTCCTTCCATCAACATCCTGAAGATACAGAGCTCTCTGTCATTAAAAGCATGATGATCTTGACAACCAAAGATGAGGTTATTTGAAATCATTTTGAAATTAAGGGTTATGTTTTCTCAGAAATATCGAATATCCCTTAATTCAGATGCAGAGCCACATTCCCACGCAACATTTGTAATGTCAGAAAGCATCTTTGGGCAAAAACACAGGCAATATAAGAGTGACCTTTTAAAGTTTATGCCCAGGGCCAATAAGATGCTGATGCCAGCTGTCCTGCAGCTTTGCAACAAGGATGTCTTTATACGCAGCAAATGTTATTTGATTTATAGCACTTCCAGGAAAAAGTTTGGTTATTATTCAAAAGTTTTACAGAGGCCACAAAGAGCTGGTATTTATTTCTTTGACGCCACAAATAAAGGTCATTTGGTTTCCTTAATAAAGATATGCAATGATTTTTTTAAAGAAGATCTTCTGATCTTCCTTTAAAACTGTTGATGCTAATGATTTTATATCAGTGTTATTTAGTGATGTAAAGACTGGACGTGGACGCTTGTTAGTTTGCGTATATTCTTGGCTTCAGTTGAGTTTCTCATCTCATTTCACATCTTTTTAACTTATTTCAAGAACTGAATCATATAAATCTCTAAACTTTACCTTCACAGGGAGACAGAGGACCCAGCGGTGCTTCTGGACCACCAGGGGACATTGGTATCGGATTCCCAGGAGCTAAGGCAATTTTTAAAAATTATTTAATGCAATGAAAACATCTTTAAACTCTCTTTAAACAAAAGTATGCTAAAATGCATTCTTAGAGAGGTAAAGATGGAAGGTTATCCTCTGCAACGCAAATTAAACTTGAAGTTTGTGGATTTGAAAACTCATGAACAACAAGATAATTTCTTCCTTTGGTCATTTAATCTTCGTTGTCCCTCTAATTTGTTCTTCAGAAGAGTTACACAACATTTTAGGACATTTTGAACCGCGACTTCCTGATAAGATCATTTTAGAAAGTTTTTTTTCTCTGAAAGTAAGAGACTAACAAACCTGAATTGGCACCACACATTGAACAAATATCATCACTCTTTATTAAATTGCTAGAAAATGATGAATGTTTATTTTTGAAAGCTTTTAACTGGTGCTGTTTGATGCTTTCAGGGTGAAAAGGGCATTCAGGGAAGACCAGGTCCAACGGGTCCGGTTGGGGTTGGAGAACCCGGACTGCCAGTGAGTATGAAAAATTATATTGTTTTATTTGGACTGTGATTGCGTAAAAATCTCATACAGTTCTTCACTTTTTAGCACATTTAATGCAGCACAGCATCTTGGGTGAGTGTCCAATAAATAATTTATATAAACAATAACTGTAAAGTTGTCAGTATTGGGCAACTAGAATCAACAACAACAACGAAAAAAAATCAAAAAATGTAAAATTCTTTGTAGCTCCTTTTCGCACAAATATTATTTTTATCGCTTTGCTAAATTTAAGATCCTTGTCAAGTAGATATTGTAAATATTGTAAATTTAGGAATTGAAAATTGAAAATTAGAATCAAAATACAAACTTTTTTCTCAAGGGAGAAATTAGATTGAAACATTACACACTAGCCAAGTTGTAGACAGGTTTCCTTGGATTAAAGGTTTATTTATCATTTTCAGCCCCCTGCTGCCCCCTGCTGCCCCCTGCTGCACCAACATGCAAAACTGCTCCTTCACTCTATCTTATGTAGAAAATCACAGACCTTTAAAGGCCTTCGCATGTCTCGATTTTTTTACTGAAAGTTGTTTGCTTGTTCCAGGGTCCTCCAGGACCTCCAGGGGCACAAGGAAACCCTGGACCTCCAGGAGAGGGGTTTCCAGGGCCGAAGGTGGGTCGAGTTTGTAACCATGACTTATGTTGAGAAGCTTTATGTATTAATCCAGAGAATTTACATCATAAGCCTTAACATCTCATTTAAAACATCTTGCAAACATGAGGACATTTTGAGATCATAATCCTCACCTGTGTTTCAGGGTGATCGAGGTCATGAGGGTCCCAGGGGAAATCGTGGACCCTCTGGTACCGGGGCCAAAGGTGACAAGGTAGATGATGTTCTTAGATGTTTTCTTGACTTGAAGAAACTTTCTACTGATACAGCAACGTTTACTACACTGCAAGTGTTTTTCTATTTCTCAGACACAGAGGTGGATCTCTGATTACTGTATTTCTTTAATGCCTTCATGAAATTAATGTACAGTAAACCTCTTTTCTCAGGGGAGCTTGGGGCCACCTGGGATTACAGGTCCAGTTGGTCCTCCTGGTTTAGGACTTCAAGGAGAAAAGGTAAGAAAAAAAACAACAAAAAAATACATAATACAGAAACTTAAATGGCGTCTCTCACCTGCTCTTATTCGATGTGTTGATTCGTATTTAACTCAGTCTTCTTTCACGCAGGGTGACATCGGCCCTGTCGGACCTGCAGGTCCCAGAGGACTTCCAGGTATCGGAATACCAGGACCGAAGGTAAGAAAAGATTAAAACATTACTGACACTTTTTTTTTTTTTAAATGAGGCTTTACATTTGTCCTCCGACATGTCTTTAGTTGGAGGTGATTTACTTGGAGATAAGTGACAGAGACAAAGTTGGAGCAAACAGTTTTGGTCTTTTTAGGGGATTTTTTATTAATAAGAAAAAATGAAAACATTTATTTACCTTTTTTCCATGCAAAATTATCCTCCTTTGATTTTCAAATAACAAACCACATATTTCCTAAATACATTATTAATTTTGCTTGAATTTCCCTTGTTAGTTTTCTGAATAGTAACACTGAACATTCTTTCCGTGATCGGTACCTGCAGGGGAATCAGGGAGTCCCAGGTGAAGCAGGCCAGCCAGGTGAGAGGGGTTTGGGAGAACCAGGACCGAAGGTAAGTGTGCTGTTCCTGTCGAAACACTATAAAACTACTCATTTACCACAGTGCAGTATAGTTCCCTTTAAAGAGAGAGCTTGATATTTGAGAAAATATGTGGATTCACTTTATCTTTTCAGATTAGAGGACTGATATCATTTTAATATCTGTAAATAAAGATTAATCAAAAAGGAGCAGCCGGTTAGCTTAGCTTAGCATAAACACTGGTCATAACATGTTCTCTATGGATCAAAAAATCAAGATATAACATGTTTAAAGATGGAAGTTCTTCTCATAGCTGGTCAGCATCAAGCTCTTGTTCAGACTAATGACATAAATTATTAAGAAACAAGCTTTGATCCACGAGTCACTGACTTTACATGAAGCTGTAAGAAGGTTAAAGGTCAGAGCGACGGCCCGAACAGTTCAGTGGGATTTTAAAGTGTCTTTATATAAGTTGGTGATTCCATTTTTGCTTTCAGACATTTGTTCATAAGTTTACTTCATTCTCCATCCATCTGCATCGCTTCAAAGCTTTATTTTCCTCTCTCAGGGAGACCCGGGATCTGAGGGCTTGCAGGGTATCCCGGGTCAGCCGGGAGAAGATGGAGCCCCGGGACAAAAGGTGGCATCATAAACTGAACCAGTTATCTTCTTTTGAATATATTTCTAACGATTCTCACCAGTTTGCTGACTTTCTTTGGATGATTGCAGGGTGACATTGGGTTACCGGGGCCAAGGGGACCTGACGGGGCTCCTGGCAAAGGCACACCTGGAGAGAAGGTAACAGACATTTTTGTCACAGCTGATGTTTAAATAAAGATAATGTTTAAATACACTTTAACATGATGGTTTCCAGATCATCTTCACATGATCGTCTGGATGCTGAACTCAAAGTTTATGATTCACAGGGTTGTTTGGAGGAAGTTTTGTTTTATTTTGGCAGGGAAACAAAGGGGACAGGGGGTCCAGAGGGCAGCTAGGTGCAGTCGGCCCTGTGGGGCCAATGGGGGCAAAGGTACGTACAGATACATTTTTTAAATGAAAACGCCATTTTACAGTTTTACATGGTTGTGTGAACAAGTTTAAATGACGCCACAACATCTCTGGATCTTAGAAAAACTGTTTATTAAAGAGATGTAACAAATACATGAACTAATAAAAGAACTGAACTGTTAGGAATCAAAAGTTGTGACAGTGAAAGTAAATTACACCACAAGTTATGATGCAAAATTAACTGTAAGAAATACACTAAATATGAAGAATTAAAGGTCTATGTTACATTAATATACTACTGTTTTAAGTATTAATACATCAATGTATCTGTGATGTTCCAATACTGGTGAATTTTATTGGTCCATCATCCGTCTGCCTCTAATAAACACATAAATATTAAAAATAAACAACAGTCCATGCTGAGTTATTTTCATACTAAGGTTTTTAATTTTAACAGAAGTTTCCTTTTGTAACGAAGCTGCAGCTGCCAAAGTTTCTCCTTGTCTGATAAGTGTTTTTCTTCAAGGGCGAACCAGGAAGTATTGGGCCACCAGGAAAAACCGGACCATCAGGGAGGGGGATACCTGGTGGAAAGGTAAGCTCACCTGCTGCAACAACCAGCTGCTGTAACTGTCAACAGCAATAAGATTTATTCACAGTTTCACCTCTCTTTGGTTTTTACAGGGAGAACCAGGACCCAGAGGTGCAGCTGGAGCTGTGGGAGAACCAGGAACAGGTTTACCTGGACCCAAAGTGAGTCAGTTCAGGTTTAGCTCTTCACTGATCCTCCCATGAAAAAGTTCTGATCAGCGTGTTGTGTTTTTGGTGTAAAGGGAGACAGAGGGTCACCAGGTCCTGCAGGACCACCTGGACTGAAAGGAGACGGTCTGCCCGGCCCCCCGGTGAGTATCAGGTGACTTACAGGCTGCTTTATCACTTTACAAACCTTTAGAGACCACGCTGAGCTCTGTGTGTTGTATTTCACACTGTCTCAGGGACTTCCTGGGCCTCCAGGTGTGACAGGAGAGACCGGATCAGATGGAGTCGGTTTACCTGGACCGAAGGTAAAAATTCATCCAGGAAAAAACAGAAACAAGGAGATCATCATCTGCGAAACTGCAAAACTGATCACCTTTGTTATAAGAGTTACATCTACTTCTTATTTGAGGTGGTGCTGTTTTTGTTTTTATGCTGAATATTTTTATTATCTTGTCTAACAGCAGCAGTTCTCATCACAAGAATTACTGATTACTGATCGTTGTCCTTTTTAAAAACATTACTTGAGATGAATAAACAGATGGAATATGTTCATTAATAGTATTTGGTTTTTACTCCCATCTCCACGTGAATGACAGTATATCAGGTGGTTTTTCTTGCTGTGTTGTTGCTTTTTAAATTTGTGTGTTTTCATCCCAATTTTTTTCTGCTGAGATGTTTTTTTTTATTTGAGTCTTTGAAGTTATTGTATTTGTCGTATTTCTGAGATTATATCACTGTGATTGTTGATGTAAGTTAATGATTTAAACTCACGAGTGGTTTCCTGTTCAGGGAGACAGGGGCTTGCCCGGACCTCCTGGACCTGCTGGACCACCAGGGATTGGCCTCCTCGGTCCGAAGGTGATCCGTCAGTCCAAACGTCGCTCGTATGTGATGTCTTTAAATTCTTCTTGGCATCCAGACAAACATACAGGTTTCTTTTTCTTGCAGGGTGCAGTCGGCCGGTTGGGACCACCTGGTCCACAGGGGTCACCTGGAGAGGGCATCCAAGGACAAAAGGTATCACTGAAAACAGAGAAGTTCAGACTTCACTGCCCTCTTCAGTTTCAGAAACCAATTTAGGTTTCAGCTCCGTCCTGTTTAAGTCCTCACTGATATGGACTGTGCTCCTTGTTTTCAGGGGGATCCTGGTTTTCAGGGGATCTCTGGGCCCAGAGGTCCTCCAGGACAAGGTCTGCAGGGGGACAAGGTAACGATACACAAACATGAAATGTGAGCGACAGCAGCATCGCATGAAATTTAAATTAAAACACAGAAAAATGCAAATATGTCAATGGTCTCAGACTTCAGTCGAATATTACTGGATTAACATGACGTCAGTGGCCTCGACACAACATTCCTATGATAAACCAGCCCATCTGGTCTGTGAACATGTGAAACAAATGGATAAAAAAGCTGCAATAAATATAAAAGATCCAGTGCTGCTCAGTCTGATTAATCTGGACTCACTAGATAAATTCATGTCTAGAGAAACTCCTTCAGAGGGGATTAAAGACCCCTTTTAATCACAGCCTTCATCATGTAATTCAGACTAATAACTCACTTTCCTCCTGCAGGGGGATCGAGGGTTCAGAGGAGAAAAGGGCAAAAAGGGAGACAGAGGAGAACCAGGAGAAATAGGACTCATCGGACCTTTGGTACTGGATTTTTTTTGTTATTTCAAAATCTGTCTCACAGAAATCTCACATGTTAAAACAGCTGATAAATGACATTTTCTTTTTAAATCCCAGGGCAGAGTGGGACAAAAGGGAGAGCCTGGACTCACTGTGAGTATCACCTATTACCCTGCAGTCAGTAATATCGGGACAGTGGGGTAGATTTTTATTTAGGGCCTTGTGCTTTAAAAATGTATTGGATCTGAAATTAAAACTGTGGTTCAAGGTGTTCCCATTCATTTTTGTACAGAGGTTTTGTCCAGAAACACACTGCATTTTTGAATTGGAGGAATTTGCACAAGAGGGGCTCCTACTTTTAGACTTTTCAACTTTTATTTTTACCTTAACAGCTTGAATTTCACGCTAATAAACACTGATTCATTTCTTAAAGTTCTGCAGAGTGTTGACATGCTCATGTGTCCTGGTTATGATCAAGTTTTTGAAGTAACTGAGTTATAATCCCCTTTGTAACCTTCATATCATGGTTGTAGAAATCTGGATAAAATCTTAACTCTTGAGAAATCCTGGATATTCTACCTGATCCAGGTTTTCCTAGATTGTTTCTTGGTACAGATTTGAGTGACTGAGGTGAGAAAAATAAAAACAAATCTGCACAAATGGAGATCAATAATGTTTTTTTTTTCCTGTTTAATATCCTGAATAAGGCTCAGTGGTTTGTGGTGTCACAGTTTAATTTGACTCCTAAACTGATCGATTAAATGCAGAAAATAATTGTATGTGACAATAAAAAGACTTTTTCCTGTCATATCCCCCCTTAAAAGCAGGATACTCGGATACTTGTACTCTAAGTATTGTCCTTTCTATCTTTCACAGAGGGAAGAAATCATCTCGATAGTGAGATCCATCTGCAGTAAGTGATGAGGACCTGTGAACTTGCATTTTAATTGTTTTTTTTATTGATCCTTGATGCCCATAACGTGGCTCCTGTCTCTTCCTGTGTCCTCAGGTTGCGGGGTGACTTGCCGTCAAACCCCGCTGGAGCTCGTGTTTGTGATTGACAGCTCTGAGAGCGTCGGGCCCGACAACTTCAACGTGATCAAAGACTTTGTAAACGCCCTGATCGATCGAGCTTCGGTCAGTCCAGACACCACCCGCGTGGGCGTGGTCCTCTACAGCCACATCAACGAGGTGGTGGTCGCCCTCGGACAGGGAGCCACCCGGGACCAGATCAAGTCCGCCGTGCGCTCCATGACCTACCTGGGCGAGGGCACGTTCACGGGCAGCGCCATCCAGCGGGCCAACCAGGTGTTCCGGGCGGCGCGTGCAGGTGTGAGGAAGGTGGCCATCATCATCACGGACGGGCAGGCGGACAAGAGAGACGCGGTGAGTCTGCAGAGCGCCGTGTCCGAGGCTCAGGGAAACAACATCGAGATGTTCGTGATCGGGGTGGTGAACGAGAGCCACCCGCTGTACGAGGAGTTCAAGATGGAGCTCAACCTCATGGCCTCTGACCCCGACAGCGCCCACCTGTACCTGATCGATGACTTCAAAACGCTCCCAGGTGAGTGTGATCACATGATGTAGCCACGTGTTAAAGAGCTAGTTCTCTCAACACCCCAAATAAACTTATATATTTTTATCATGAGGATAGTTTTGGTTTTATTTGTACATATTTTAAAAAATACAACCACAGTGGTAGAAAGTACATTACTAAGTAGGTTTACACAAGCACTGTACTGTGTTTAAGTACTATAATAAAGTACTTACACTTTATTTGATGAAATCGTTTAATAAGATGTATTAATTTTAAGACTTTAATTGTACTAAAACAATTACTGTCTGTAAATTATTAGTTATGATGTGTTATTATGTACAAAACTGATATATAAAGAGGCATAAAGTAACTAAGGCAGGCTGCAATAATACATTATTATTCATACAATATATTATTCTGAAATGAACTACTCTGTATAGTAAGAATGTTTACAGTTGATACTTTATATGTAGTACATTTTGATTGCACTACTTTTGCACCTTTTTCTTAAGTAAATGTTTTGTGCACAGAAATTTGTAAGTTGAAATTTGAGTTTTACCCTTTAACTTTCTAAACAATGTTAAGGGAGAAATCTAGACTCAAAAATAACAGGTAAACCTTCTCAGCAAACATTTTTCACTTTCTTTACCTCCAATAAGAAAGAAAAAATTCCAACAGTTTATTTTTCTGACACTTGGTGGCAGCAAAGAGCAACAACTGATGCTGCACTGATTCATCCTTTTCCCACTGAGAGCATGAAAGAGAGGCAAACCCACGAAGTTTGGATGTGCATCTGAGAAAATAAATCTTATATAACATCTGCTATCATGCTGCTCTCAAAAGACATTCAAAGCTACTCACACTCGATCTGTGCAGACCGTGTTGTATTCATGCAGTGGTGCACAGTATGTGACAATGTTCATTTACCGTTTTGTTCTTCTGGTCTTGCAGCTCTTGAGAGGAAGCTGCTGAGTCGTATCTGTGAGAACGGAGACGGACATCTGTTCAGCTCCATCCCGAGCTCCAGGCTGCCTCCAGGAATCCCTGAGGTGTACAGCAACGTTCGAGAGCCTCCATACAGGACCGACACCGACACACCCACCTTCACAGGAGACCACAGGAGAGTTCACACGGTGGTGAGGAGAACAAATCAGTCATTCTTACACCTCCTGCTGCCCCTGCAAGAAGTGTTACAGTGGTTTATGAATCAGTAAACATCTGGATTCAACTAAGCACAATCAACATGGCAGCATGACTTCATCAGTCTGTCAGTC
>JAPZDY010000025.1:3564042-3575038 GCA_029783645.1 Ctenochaetus hawaiiensis
GCTGTTTTTGGTTAAAATCAGAGTAACTGGGTCACATGTCAGTATTCAGCCTCTTGTACACAAAGTAAATGTAAAGTACCTAAGTTCCCATCTGGGTAGTTTCTGCTTGGGTCTTCACTTCCTCTTTTACAGTGAGGTGTGACTCAGTTTGGCAGAGTTTGTTTGACAAATATTTTTGGAAGCATTTTTAGATTAATTCTCCTAAAAAAAATTGGCAGCAGCTAATTTGGCATCCAACAAAACAGTCCCAGTTTTATCGTCTTCTTTAATGATTAATTTAATTTAAGCTGATTTAAGTGTTTTTGTTTTTTTTTCAGAGTAAGTCACAATTTTAGCTGGTTTCATTTCCTTTTTACTAATAAAATATATAAACATGATAATGATCTTTGCTGTGGTTTGTATAAAAACAGCCATGTCCCCTTATGTTCAAAGAACATGATTTGTGGGACAGATGTCTCTGTAGCACCATGATGCTTCATTTATATATGTATGGTGTGACATATTTTACATGGAAAAAAGGTGCAGCTTTCAGGTTTTGTACTTGGCCTTACAGCAATTTCAATTATATTGCAATTAAATGTTTAACTCTAATATAAAGCAGATAAAAATGCAGCAGCTTTACCAGCTAAGGCAGGAGAATTATGATACCATATACACCATTAACAAAAACTTAATTATAAATACACTGATTTGTCAATTACAACAGACTGTTTTCTGCAGAATGAGTCCTTTTTGCACATTTTAATTAAAATTGTTATTATTAGTAGCTAATAAGGATTGATAAACTACCTTGCGCCAAAATACTTCTGTATTTTTTCCTAAGTAAATTTAAATGCACGGTTTTCTTTGTTGTTATGAAATTATTTTGACATTGTTGTATTGCATCATTAACCACCGGACTGGGCTGCATTTTAACGCAACACTCTGCCCTTAAAGCAGTGGTTCCCCTCCGGTCACCTGTGCGCGGCCACCCGGTGCACCTGCTCCCTCATCCACAGAGCATCAGTGGCCGCAGAGTCGTCCAGGGACAGAAACAGCACCTGGGTGCTGTTCGGCAGCTCCTGCACCAGGCTGGTCAGAGACGACTCGGAGGTCCACATGCACTCCATGAACGCTGACTTGTTGGTGAAGGCGTGGATGATGAGAGGTCCCCGTAGAGAACCGGGCTGGTAGGAGAACTCTCCATCCAGAGTTCGGACAGTAAACGCGGGCGCTTGGTCGCCTGGCTCCGGCCCGAGGTCCGTGAAGCTTTTAGCGGATCTCAGGCTGAGCGTGTTATCACTGGGCCAACAGGCCGCTTCATCCCCGATTAATTTCGGTTTCCCTGCAGCTCCTGTCAAACCAGCTGTCAAAACAAGGAACCCCAACACCGTCAACTTTGGACGCAACGAAACCATGTTTCCGCTGACGGCGAGTGACCCTGAACTCACCACGAACTGAAGAGTCTGAGCATTTCTTTGAGTTTACCTGAATTTCAAAGGTCAGATTGCGGATTTGACTCTGTCACTAAGCGTTTTTTGTGAATCCTAATCTGCTCTCAACACTTTTGAGTCGGAGGCGGGCCATGCTGCTGTCTACGGCGGCTCAGAGGAAACAAAAAGCTTCAGAAGCGCGAACCGTACACAGACAGAACAGTTGATAACTCGAAAACGAGCGAGATTTCAGTCAGTAGTTTAGCAAAACTCTTAATGACAAAAGTAAATACATTACGTTAAAAAAGAGGCTGGGAATCTTTAAAGTTTATAAATATGTTGATATATAGTAAAAAAAAAAGTGTCATTGTGCAGAAATCATAGAATCAATTCGAAATTAAAATTGCTAAACATGCTAATTTACAACTACCGGAGCTAACGGACTATTTCTTAAAAAAGTCTTTCTCGCGAGATTTGGTGATACTTGCGTTTACAAGTCACTTCTGGATCTGAAGGCTGTCTTTCATAATTTAATTTCTTTGATTTTTATTTGCAAAGTAAAAACTTGTGTTACTTTTAATATAAATAAGTTAGTTTTATTTGATTTTAATAAATGCACCGGGATATTTTAGCCAACTGTTAACCTACATTCACTCATCAAGTAAACAGTTGTTTCTTTTTTACTGTTGAGATATAGAAAAACATACACTTCATCCATCCCTGGATAAACTGTTGTAGTTGGAGTGTATTGAATGAAACAGTAACACGTCTCACCTCTTTATCGTTTTAGTTTAATAATACCACTCGAGTATGACACCATTCTTACAGCCATGACGTCGGTGTTTTGCTCTTGAGTTGAAATGTCAGCACCAGAGTTGGTCAGCAAATCGATCTCAGACTGCCTGTCGGAGTTTAAGAATCTCAAAGTCCATTATCATCTTTCAATGGACTCACATACTAATTACAAAACTGTGTAATAATTAAACCTCATGACTCACGCAATGACTGCCGGAGACGACCGACATTATCCACTCAAACTGTGCGTAAAAGCCCTTGTGCGCAAAAGGGGAGCATCAATGGACCCCCGTGGCGCAATGCCTCATCACAAGGAAAGTTATAAGGTCTTCATCAGCATTGAAACAAGGTGTAGACTACCTACTCTCATGTATTTATAATCAACTGCAATCTGGAAAAAAAGACTTAGGTTTTATATTTTTTACAGAGGAATTTGGGTGAAATTGTGATGGAGGTAGTTAAACTTGCTCTAATAGTTGTGCTACTTCTGTCAAATGTTTTGTGTCAAGAAGTTGATGTTGATAACTGGAGAGGAGGCATCGAAATGGTAAGACCAAATCAATTTATTTACCTTGAATCTATTAGAATTTGCAGTTTATATAAAGAAAATGTGTCAATGCCAACTTTTCGCAAAAAGTGCTCGGGATGAAAAGTGTTTACTGACCCTTGGAAAACCTAGTAATGTTCTTTTTGGTTGTAACTTATATGATTCAAACGCTGCCTAGGATCAAATAAATTTTTATAATAGAAGAGAAACATTCTCATTTAATCATTTAATGATTTCCTTTGCATTATTTGTCTCTTGAAAGAAAAAATGTCCAAGCTCCGACTTAATTAAGGACATATTACTGAGAATGACACGAAAACCAGAAACGCACCAATCCCCTGAACTCATGAGGAGGAAAAGCTCAGGTAGATCTTTTGACAGTATTTTATGACAGTTAATACTGTGTTTATGTTGAAGACAGCTCTGATATTTTTTTTAATTTTTCTCTCTCAAACAGCGAGATCGCAGACAGGACGTAAACGTAAGTGTTTTTACTTCGCTTGTTTTCAGCATAAATGTCACTTTCAGACATATTTTTTAAAAATACGAATTGAGTGTTGCATTATTTTTTTCAATTCCAGGATACAAATTTCATACCTTTGTGGGTCTGATGGGTAAAAGGAGCTTTGATGATTAAGGTATGATTAGCTTCACTCTTGATAGTGAAATTACAGGTAGTTTGGGTGAAAGTCTGCCTGGTAACAACTGATTTTATTCCTGCAGGAGCTGCAACGAAGAACGAAGATCTGCATTTGTTTTCCTTCTTTCTACGGAAGAATTAATGCAAAAAGTGTTTTACTGTTCAGTCAGTCGGTCATTGCTTCAGAAAAAAATCACATTTAACAGTTAAGTTGGGCGCTGCTGCCGATTCTGAGAATTTTCGGGCACTTAGCGCCATCTAGCCTTGAAAAATGGTTAAAAACAATCTGTGACACTTGTGACAAGTTAAAAAGTAAAATTTGAGTGTCATGTACAAACCATGAATCATCACTTCACACCAGTTTCCCATAATAAAGTCCTCTCACTCCTCAGTATCATCACAGGTTTATTAAGTGACTTTGTACAATACAAATGAAAATAAAATTAAAAATACAGAGATGGAGTACATAGCCAAAGCAAAAAATTGCGGTGTTGACTCTTCATTTCCCACAGATCATTTCCGCAGAGTGATTGAAATAATGTTTTCATTAAGCGTCCCAGCTCACTGTTACATGTGAAAGTATGTTTCTTCTCGACAGTGGACGCTGCTCTCAAGTCTCTGAGGATTTTTTTTCTAAACATACAAAAGAAGTTATTACTTCAGCTGGCTCGGTATATATAAAAATAAACTAAAGTGAAATATAACACTTATGACATTATAAATGGTGGTCCAAGGCTAGTGGAAATAGCTAAACACAGAGGAAAAAGAAAGCATTACATTTTTCTTGAAAAAAAGAAGCGTTAGCCATTTTTTTTTTAATTCTATAAAAAGGCCCAATGTGCATTTTTGTTGTTTTTTCTTGATTTCAGTTTTTGTTTGTCGACTGTCGCACTGAGAGGGGAAGGATGGATTAAAGTTAACTGTATACACTCGAAACAAAACAATAAGGATTAGTTAATGCCTTGTCTTCTTCTTACTTTAACACATGACGAAAGATCAGGTTAATGTTCATATACTGTCACTTTCATTTTTTTTCCTGTAAACAAATAAAAATTCACCAGAACTTGATTGTACAACAGTCAGACATGACTCATGGGTAAATTTTTTTTTTTTTTTTGTCTGCAGTGCTCTCCATTAAACTGTACACATCAGTCATTTAAAAGCAACCTTAAGATGAATATAAGAGAGCAGCGAGTGGGGGAAGGGGACAGTATTCAGTTAACAACAATAATAATAATAATAACATCAATAATAATAATAATTAAAATAATAATATGGGTTTGGCCTTTCTAAAACATGGTTATTTTTTTTTCTGTTAAGGGAAAAAACACATTCTTCGATGATGATGAGTCCCGAGGCAGCGAGGGGGCTCTGTGGTGGCGGCTCTGTACGTACATGAAGACCCCATTCACCTCCTCATATACCCACAATACCCCCAGCACCCCCTCTAGTGGCTGGGAGCAGGAGCACAGCTGTGCTGGCAGACAGAGCAAGAGCAGGGGACAAGGAGGGGAGGAGGAGGGGAGGGAAAGGGAGACAGGGGAGGAAGAGGAAGAGGAGGTGGGTGATGTCAGTGCCATACACTGGTGTCCTGACCGGCAACGTTGGCAAACAATAATAACTCGAGCTGGGGTGGTCCTGCCGACTTCTTCTAAAAGATCTTGCCTTTCTTTTTGTTTTTCTCCAGAGTCCTGAAAGAGAAAAGACACACACAGAGTGAATAATCAGTTACTATAAATACACTTATAAATATTAAACATTTGAGCTCTTCAACTCTCAGATCTGCAAAAACTAAATGATTGGTTTTATTGTAGCCTGAAGAAGATGGATACGAGTTACACAGCGATCGGTACATACGTGCAGGTTAGCTCTTTGACTTATTTTTGCAGAAAGTTTGAGGCTGATAACTTCTGTGGTATTTCTGTTTTGGGTAATTGAAAACTGACAGGCAGCACTGTGTGAGAAACTAGAGCACACACGCCTTCCTACAGTCGTCCAGGACTGAGGATTTGAAGTGATCAAACACTCACCCTAATCCACCGATTTGGCACTCTTAAACTACTTCCTGTTCTCCAAGAGCTTAGTGACTGTTAATTTAATACTGATAATGTCATCATCGCTGCTCTGGACCCATGTAAGCAAACGTCTGAATGCTTCAACACTGCTGAACAACGAGTGGGAATCTAGGAGGGGAATATGATGAAAAATAAATGTGCCACATTTTGTAATACTGACTCCTTCTACCCTCGGACATGAACTTATCAATCACCTTCTGTTTGTCTGTAGGAAGTTAGATTAAAAAGTCCACTTAGTATTGATGCATTTATATGCTGTATACCAAAGTAAACCTTGTGTCCACTGATGGTTTCCAACATTTTTGGCTTGTGAATCCTCAAACAAGGCCTGTAACCTGTTTTTAAGCCAGCTGAATACATCCGTTGGCCTAGACTAACTCATCCAAATGATTTTCTTCATACAACAGATTTCTTGTTTGTTTTTGTTTGTCTTAAGCTCTAATTGCTTTAAGTAGGTGGGCTCTGTTGGAAAAATGTGTCACAGGCTGATCTCTCAGTACCAAGATTCAGACCCACAGAGCAGGGATGAGGCAGATTAGCTGAGTTAAACTCTTAATAATCTTGACAGCTGGTAGCTCGGCGGCGCATGATCTGCGTCGGTGGAATTTGTTGTAGAGCAGTGGAGAAAAACATGCTCAATACTGAGAATCAGCAGCACCACATACAGGCAGACAAAACATCTTACACAATAAATTAAAGGCTATTTTTTTCCAACTGAAGGGGCTGTTTGTTGGTTGTTTTTATTTTGACAGAGTTCAGCATCCAGAATAGCAGAACTGCACTTATTCAACCATAAATTGTCTGTTTACTTACAGATTTTCTATCAGTGCATTTCTGATGCACTTTATGAAAATCCATTGTATCATCCTGCATGAGGGTCACATGGCCACAAGATGGCACTAATCCACTACTGCCCACCATTTACCCTCCACTGAAACTTAAGGTTAACATCCACCCCTGACACAGATCTCTTTTACTTTTGTAACTCAACACAAACAGCTCAGCCTTTAAAAGTGTGACAGTGGGCTTCAGTTGTACCTGGAGGCCTCCAGTTTCTGCTGCTCCAGGCGCTGCTGGGCCTCCCAGTTTGCTCTCTCCTCCTCAAACACGCGTCTCTTCTCCTCCAGCTCCTTGTGCTGAGCCTCCAGGTTCTTCTTCATCTGCTCATGACGCCGCTGAAGCTGCAGAGACACACACACACACAGGACAAATAAAGATGTCAGCATGCATGTACAATCACACATACAGTCAGACACCTGAACACATCCCACAGACTGCAAAACCTTTTCACTCAATGCAAAAACCCTCTTTTGTTAGAGTGAATGCAGATCTTTAAAGAGATATTACTGAATCAAAGAGAAACCAAAGGGTCTCATTATGTTGTTATAAATAATAAATAAGACTCTTTGGTGTCAAAAGTGGAGACGGGAATGTAATCAGAGACAAAATTATCCTGATAAAATTCACGAAAAAGCAACATTGTTTTAATAGTTTTATGGTTCAGTTCTGATTTTGTCTTTGTATTCCATTCGACTGAGTTGATCTGCTTTGCTTTTACACACTCTTCATGTATCTTTGTCATAGGAAGAAAACCTTCATATCAACAGCTGAAGTCATAACGAGACATTATTCAAAGCAGAGGTACCAGCCAGCCTGATGGTGATGATGTTCTCGTGACAGAAACCCCCGCTGACCACAGGACGCTATAATCGGAGTTACTATGTTCAGAGGTAGTTTTGTTTTCCTAATATAACTTTTTTTTCTTCAGTGTTTCAGTCATAGTGCATATTTATTTTTGGTGCATCATCAAGAAATATTGTTTCTTTGTTGCTGCAACAGTTTCCATGTTACGCAGCTATAATTTTCCAAAAGTCAAGTAAATAAATCACACAGGTACAAAACGGGAACTTGAAAACAGAACATCCATTTCCACAAATCGATGACACACTTTCATGAAGTTCCCTCGATTCTAACTGCTGAAACACGTCAGCATAAGAGGAAGAAGACCAGAGATGAGTAACTTGACAAGGCTGGAACTGCTGTATCTATTAAACCAGGTGTGTGTGTGTGTGCGTGTGTGTGTGTTTTACCTCAGCTTCAGAGTCTTTGAGCTTCTGTACTTTTTCCTTGACTTTCATCTCAAACACCTGCTCCATTTCCATCTCCATCTTCTTCATCTTAGTCACATGCTCTCGCCTTTCCTCCTCCATCTGGGCCAAAGGACTCCTGCAGGGACGCACACACACACAAACACACACACAAACACATGCACACACACAAATTTAGAGCAGCACTTCACAGCATCACCACCAGCACCAGCCTACTCATCACTTTGCTGACACATTGTGAACAGTAATTTCACCCTTTATTAGACTTTTGACAATAACTGAGTAGATTTGCTGCACTGAGCTTTGTGACGTATTTCAGCATTAAAATAGTACTGCTCGGTCATTTCTGGTCTTCTAGTTTACTGCACAATAGCTAGCTTGATAGTTATTAATAGCCCTAAAGTTTCTAGAGAATTAACACCGGAAAGTACACAGTATTATCAAACTTTAGACAGTTTATAACTTAGTTAATGTTAGCAAACCTGCACTGTTTACAGCAAAAGGTTTGCGTCTGATAGTAGCTATCGTTAGCAGTTGTCATCTTTTCTCTGTAGTTGTAAATATGTTAATAATTTATAACCTTTTTTTGCTAAAATTTGCTGGTTGGGTCTTCAGCTGTTACAAATCCAATGAAAATGATGTTAAACTAAATGGCAAACTTGATGTTGCAGTTGTTAAACTGGAAACTATCGAGCGGTACTAAACAGAACACCTAAGTGACTGTGCAGCTGACCTATTTACTCCGCTCAATTTAGAGTAATTAAACTTAACCTGACTTGTTCTGCACACAGAAATCTATATTCAGTAGTACTTCTTCTCCTTGAAGGCGAAGATGATAAAAATCAAAGGATGTACTTCTACCTACTGATTAGTTAAAAGTAAACTGTGCAACATTTTCTCTCAAAGAGCTGAAAAAAGACAATAAATGGACTGAAATGTGTGCAGAAGTTTGCCTTAACTCTGTACAAAACCCAAACTGTGCTGTGACAAAATCTGTCCTCATTTCCCAAAGATATACATCAGGTCAGGGAGCAGGAGGGAGCGAGAGGTAAAGTTTTAGGAAGGACGGGAACGAGAACAGGAGAACAAACCCACCATGAAACATCTCTGAGAGCCAGAAAAGGTAAACATGGCTAATGCAGGGAACCTGTGACACTGACTGTTAGTGCAGGCAGCAGGTTAAGTGTTAGTTAAGCTCACCAGGATGTTTGATTGCAGTTTTAGTGTAGAGAGACCTGACAGGAAATATGTGGAGACACGTAAGTTGTGAATACCACAAATGTTTAACTAGAAATGACGACATGAGTGAAGCCTGATTTACTTTGGTTTGGTGCAGTGACAGATTAATATATTATTACATGGTAAAAGAGGGGAAAATTAACTGAGACAAAGGACAAAACAATACAATCTTAAAGGGACGGTGTATTATTTTAAAACCAAGATTGATATTAAAAATATGGGGTTTAGTTTCTCAAAGAATCTTAGGCATATTTCTACATCTCCAAATTAGTTCTAAGTCTTAAAATTAGGCTTTATAACAATTTACTAAAAGAATTCAAAAACTATTATTTTTGTTTGAGCTTACCCAGGCGAAGTAAGTAGCTCTTTAAAGCTGTTTTCAATAACAGCTGTGGCAAGAAAACAAACTACTAAAGAGCTGATTCTGTGTTAGCTCGTGGATGGTTTGTACTCAGAGCTTTATTCATCATTTCATCAAAGGACAAGAAATTTCATTTTCTCTATCAGCATATTGCAATGAGCAGTGGGCTCTGCAGACCACATTTAGTGCCAAATTTAAGAGATTTTCTGTAATTGTATTTTAGTAAATTAAAAATTCCAAACTATTATAATCTTAATGACATCAGATTATGAATTTTTGAGTGTTAAACTCAATAAATAAAATCTAAGGATGCTTTTCTTGACACTTAACCACTGACTGCATACTTAGTTCTGAATATTATGGGTTTTAAAGGAATAAGTCACGCACGAAACCAAGTTTTCTGGCTGTTTAACACAAATCTAGTTCAAATAAAATTCAGCAGAACTCTTGGTTTGGTAGACAAATGTTGTGCATGTTGAACTTGATGTTATTAAGATGGATCGGTGATGACAGACTTGAGAGTTTTATAGATAAGTTGCCTTTTTAGAGGCTAAAGTTGGTTTATGGATGCCGGTTGCTTTCAGCTCAGGTCAGATTTCAGATTAAATTTCTTGTCAAGAAAAAATAAGTAAAGTTGGAATACAGCGGCAGTTGCAGCCTTTATATATTTAAACAAAATGTTATGTTAATGTTTATGCATCACATCACTATTCATGATCCCTCCATAAATTTCATGACCAGGTCTCTCTTATAACTCCAAACAGGGCAGTAACAGCAGCAGCAGCAGGTGGAAACAGCGATAAATACACCAGTGGAAAGAATTTAAGGAGTTTGTTTCTGGAAAAAGAAATAAATGCATCTCATTCATGGCAATCACACTTCATAAAAGACTGTGGCGATCCACAATTTTTCTCCAGCTGTTTCTGGAAATATCTACTGACGGAGGAATCGGGAGGAAAGAGGACCTGAGTCGACGTGGGGAAAGAGAGAAAACACCCGAATGCAGCAAACGAGGGAGAAAAGAGGAAGGAGAGAGAGGAGTGAACATCATTCACAAGGGTCAAAAAATAAGTTAAAAAAATGACCACTTACATTCCTTCAACTGTGTCAAGTCTAAAAAAAACAAAAACACATACAACCAAACACAGACACGCACACAAACACGCACACACACACACACACAGCATGCTATAATGAGATCATGCACTAAAATATCTATTAGACCTGTTGAGTCAATTTTTTTAAACTGCAAATGGAAAAAAAACAAAAGCTTGGCAAAAAATAACGATGTCTGCTGATTGTTGGTGTCATAAACGTTAGCAGAGTTGATCAAATGTTTAGCCATGTGTTAGCATTAGCATCGTGAGGCCTTTGTTCGGCTGTAGAATTAGAGTTTTAGCTGAGCGAGTTAGCCATGTGCTAGTGTCCACATTAATGAGAGCAGAATGGTGCTTTGATTGCAAACTTGTGAAAATCAGTGGCATGTTTTTTAAAAAAAATTAGTACAGTGAGAGGCTACGAGAAAAGCAAAATCATGGAGTGTTTGTGAAACATTAAAACATCACAAACTGAACAAATGGGTTATAAATAAACTCCCCCAACACAGACCTTTCCAGGTACCTGGAACCTAAAGAGCTGAATAAATATAGAAGTAAATAATGTAAATAATGTGACAAAAGCTCATTTACCAACTAGCTGCTAGCACTCTTATTAAGTCCCTCCAGGATTTCGCGGGTGTTTTCCAAGATTGTTGCGGCCTAAAATGCCTGAATTCACGGCAGCTTTTCTAAAAAATTGCGATGTAAGTTGCGATGTTTTA
>JAPZDY010000025.1:3581282-3598779 GCA_029783645.1 Ctenochaetus hawaiiensis
TCAGGGGATTTGAACCAGCAACCTTAACTTCCAGCCATAAATCTGTTTCTCTGACCTCTCATTTCCATCCTTTAACCATGTTTTCTACTCATTTCCTCTCACTGTTTCCCCTTCAAACCTTTCCTTACTCCAAAACTATTCTTTCTTCACTTCCACTCCCTTTATTTGTGAGGAACGAGGAATTGACAAAGTGACAAGTTTGATTCACACTGGGTTGGTCCTTACTGACAGCATGAAGGGTGCAAGTTGCTCTGAACAAAAGACGATAATTGTGTACTAAATTGTTTTTTTTTAGACTCACCCATGTCCCGAGGGGGCGATGAAATACAGGCAGCAGTGGATTCGGCTGTCAGGCATCTGTCGTCTATTCACCCGGGATTCTGAGTTCAGGTAGTCCTCAAACTTGCTGTCTATGTGGTCGATGATTGGCTGCCAGCTGCAGAATAAAAAATGACAGCCTCCATTAAAAAAACAAATCCCCACAAAGACCCAGTAATATCCTCTGAGTTAAAAATGTCAGAGAATCGCTGAGGATTATAAATGAAGCAATATTATCTATGATGAGCTGAAGGCTTGGCGATCCTTACCAGTTGCTGTTGTCGACAGCATCTCCAAACCCTGGGGTGTCAACTATTGTGAGCAGCAGCTGGACGCCACCTTCCTTTATTAAAACTTTGGACTGCTCTACCTAATACAGGAGAAAGAATGAAGGAACACTGTGTTCATATCTGCCAAAAAACTCTGCATTAGAAGATAAACCGCTTCATGAAATCACAGTATGGAAAACAGGGGCGCAAAATCATTAATACTGTAAGCTGATGGCATCACAGCTCATGTATTTCACACGGAAAACACTTGAATCGTGTAGCAACACGCCATCTCACGCTATGCTATTAGCTAACTATGCTGAGAAACCAGAGAAGCAAAGCATCTGGAGAAAGAAATGCCATCAGTCAGGAGCCAGACAGATTAAGTGCAGCACTTGAGGCACTCAGGCTGCAGGACAACGTTGTGTAATTAGGGAAGATGGCGTTTATGGCAGGAGCTGACAGTGAGTCTGACTTGTTTAAACCACTGACTGAAACTATGGTTTAACTGCAGCCATTAAAGAGTCAATCAAACCTCATCGCAGCCTGACGAAATGATATTTTTTACAACTCAACAGAGCTGGATCAGATTAGAGAGTCACATGAAACTACACTTAAAAGTTACAGATACTTTCTCCTCTCAAAATAATATTCAGATGTCTTCTAATGTTAAACTTTAGGGGTTTTATTTCTGTTATTTGTCGATCAGCTTGCATGTGACCTATATATGGCAAGAGACATGCAGATAATATTAAACAGAGGAAGTTCTCAGGCGCTGTTATACTGTAAATCACATCTTTTAATGGTCCATTTGCTGCTCTAAAAGTGAACTTGCATGCCAAGGAGTTCAATGTTACTATATTCATCTTAAAGGACTCTCAGGCAGTTAATCTACTTGGAGCTTCATAGCTGACAACACACTTAAAAAAAAGATGAGTAGGCAATTATGACAGTAACACAGATGTGCTAAATGCTAGAGAATTGGTTTCGTTTGTTCTGTGGTCACATGTTCAAATAACACATTAAAATGACAGTCTGGATGGCTGCCAAAGCTCCAGGTGGGTTGAAAATCTAATGCTGTTGTGGTCTAATCATAACAGGGTTTCAGTGTTGTTTATTTAACTGGGCCATTTTTCAAATCTCATATTTGATTCACTTTTTAATACAAAAAAACATGTGGAAATTTATCCTCTGTATGTTTTTTCTTCAGTGCACATGCTAACACTGTGGCTGTGTTTTTCACACCACATGCAACATCTCAGCTAAGAGAGAATTTTTACTTGTAAAAATATACCTGCACAGTCTTTTTGATTCGATGTGAAGGTCCAGGATACTCTGCTGAATAAAGGTCTGTGAGGAACAATGAGTTGATCAACGTGGATTTGCCCAACCCTGATTCACCTGAGAAAAGCCAAAGCAGAAGGTAAATCACTATTTCAGGAGCACTGAACTGTTTTAGTTAGAAAGGTGATAGATGGTCATGCTTTGCTTTTCTTAGGAGAAAAAAACAAAACAAACAAACAAAAAAAGGGTATAAAAACACATTCCTATCACTAAACACAACGCCTTGTATTTTATCTACACAAAGATCACTGTTGACATCCAAAACACAATCAAAGGTCATGCGGCTATTCAAGGATGAGTCTGACATTTATCTAAGACATTAATCTATTTGGGTTAACAGTTAAAAGTCTAAGGAAACAACATGGACAATGGCTCTTGTTATGTGCAGCTGACTGGCTGCGTGGTCCGGGAGGCTTCTCAAGCTTGGCTGGCCATTGTGTGCCCAGTTTCCAAGCTCCCAATGAAAGGGATCATTAGTGGAAATGACCAGCGACGCTGCCTGTCTTGGCCGATGGCCACAAGTCAATATTTAACGAGCCACCATTTACACCAGAGCAGCAGCCAAAGGGGAATGAGTGGAGTTTGTACTGTAGCATTTTGCTTGTGATGCATTTTATGTGTGGCATCTATGCCCTTGTTAAGTTTACAACAATAGGAAGTGATAACAGGCATTTGAAATCAGCGGCTCTTCAATGTGGTTTGAACAAGTTGTAGGGTCATTTTGCTCTATGAGGCATGAGGAAGAAATGCCAGTCACTACTGGGAATGCCAGTCCCATCTCTCTCCTTCCCTTCCTTAATCTTTCATCCTCCCTTCCTCTCTCACACCATACTGGTGACGCATTGCGTTGCACGGCAGGGAGATGTGGGCCCATAGCTCATCAGAGCCAAGTAAAGCCGAGTATTGTCTGTGTGTTCGTGTCAATGCAAAAGAGCTATATATTAACAATTGCAAGAAACTTGGCTACTTTCCTTGTTGTAAGGTGCAATGTCAATAATATCTTTTCTAAAGTTACTTCAAAAATGAAGCAATTTTCACAAACACATCAAAACATTAGCATGAGCCCGGAGGACCACTTGGTCACAATCTGGCAGCTTTTAAAAAGGCCACTGCAGAGAACAGGAGCAAGCAAAGCCCAAGTGCCTCGTTGTTAGGAGGATGTTCTAATGACAAAATCTAATGACAGCAATGAAAAGACTGCACACCAACCAAATGTTATGGTGAGCTTAAAGCCTGCAGAATCGCAGTGCTGTGAACGCAACGGGACATGCGCTATTCTTAGAGGCATGCTGGGTACGAATTCTGTTGGTCCCACCACAGGAAATGGTTTTGACCCGAGGAAACATTTTCCCTCCAAACAGGGACTGATCAGCCAAGGAGGACCTTGGCCCCGTGTCAACTACCACATCCAAGCATTTTAAAAGAATGTCTGCATTTCTGATTTGCTGAGTGCAGCTCTAGATAAATCCATCCCACATGTTTCTGTTCTGGGAGACGTTGTCAAGGATCTGACATCAAGATTAATTCAAATAACAGCAAGGCAATAGTTCCCTCCTCTCTGACTCTGCAATTAATTGTACAAAGCTGGGAGCATGTCCCTTGAGTATAAATATGGCTGAGCACACACTCACACACAATCTCACTCGCTCTTTAAAAAAACAAACCACAGCAAAGGACAGTAAATGCCAACTGCAATAAATACAATGAAACGATTCATATAAAGCAAAGGCAAACACAGCAGCGTGTGTTCTTACCAACAACCATCAGGGTGAACTCAAAGCCCCTCTTGACAGACTTCCTGTACACTTGGTTGGGGAGGCTTGCAAAGCCAACATATCCTTCAAGATTCTTTTGTTGCTGTAAGAAAGTAAAAAAATACACACAGAGAAACGATACAGAAATTTAATCTTGCACCCCCACATTGGCTGCAAAGCTTAAAATAAAAAGTTTCATCCTCAAATTCTCACACTACAAGACCACCTGAACCCTAATTTCCCCTTAAATTGATTCAAAGTACGACAGAACATTTTTACGCCGCTGAATCACAACCTTTGGATATTTAGTCTGCATCTGCTAATTCCAGTTTTCATTAAAGTAACATATATCTCACTGAAACTGAGTTAAATATTCACATTATCAAATCACCATTTAATCATCAAGGAATCCAATGAAAATATTCTAGATGTGTCACGCCTCATGTTGATTTCCTTAAAAAATTGTAATTTTACAGGAAATGGTTGGTATACTGGAGATTAAAATCTTGGGTAAAATTCAAATTTACATTCCGGAGAGCTGAAAGATGCTTGTCAATATGTAATGGTTGAAAATTATATCCTTATTTATATGCACAGTATGCAATTTATGTCATTAAAGATATGTTAATCAAAACAATAAAGAGAGATGCTGTTTGATCACATCTTGCAACGTAGTTAAGTAACCACGATTACTGTTCAAAATCAATCTGACCTAAATGAATCAGAAGTGTGTATGGAAGAGATTTATTCTCTATAGGTATAATCACGTTCACTAACTTCCTTCCTCACTCACATCTAGCGTGACTGGTGTGTGACAGGAAATCAAATGAAACACACCTTTACTTTGAATCAAATGAAAGACTTCTCTGTTTTTAGCAATGCAAGAAACATTTGTCTATTCAGTTTAAGACATTTTCAAGTGGAAATGTTGCATGTAGTACCTTCACGGAGGCACAGAGATCATTTCAATACTTACAGCTGTTTCGTGCAGATCAATGCAATGTGGTCCCAATGTGCATGGTGAGTGTTTCCAGGGTCAGAAAGCAAAGGGAGAGAACACACACACAAAAAAAGCAACAGAGAATCAAACATTTTGTCTGCAGAGTCAGTTTCCCAAGCCGGGGAAGCCTGGGGCAAAATGATTCATGATCTGGGGTACTGCACCATAACAGACAGTTGGCTAGTTTGGTGCATATTCCACTCCACTTGCTCCTTTAATGTCAGCAGCACCATAAAGCAATGTCATTTCACTGTTGCAGCTTTTTCTCTTCGCCTGTGGAGCATCTCCTGCCTACAACAGCCCACATGTCTAATGTGTGATGCTGTGACTTAATATGCTTATTTGCCTACAGTGAAAGACTAGCACCATTGTACTGCTTCAGTTTGCATGCATTACATGCATTATTTTTCAAAGTTGCATTATTTTTCAAAGTTACATGAGAAACCATCACACATGATTGAATTTTTTAAACCTAAACGTTGAGGAAGAAAACGTTATTAACTGACACTTTTAAAATGACAGCTGTCTGGTCTCTTTCCGGATATGTCTGTCAGCTCTGATAAAGGAAGTGGTTACAGGTGGATGACTAAACTACAGTTTTGCTAGCGCAGATTTTAAACGGTTCTCTTTAGCAGAAAACAATTAATTGTCCTATTTTGAGGGAAGCACAGATATTATATAACACCAGTATTGACTGAGAGATCACTGTGTAAAGCCAATAATCTTAAAGAAACAGTCAAAACATGAACCCTGAGGTACTAGATCCACTGTAATCCAGATTAGATGGCAGCCGTAACCTCCCTATCCCTAACAGTGACCCATCTTCCTTGTTTGGCTTTGACTTTCTAACCTAGATACTGAAATTATAGCAGTCAAATCAAATGCTCGATCATAAACTGATACAGTCCCCATATCAAGATCAAATACACCCAAAGGTGGTTGTTCACCCCATTTTCAGACGCATTTTGACAAGACCCTTATGTACAAAGGTAATGCTACATACAATGACTGTACTGCAATAATGAGGGACTCTTATACGTTATCTCACGGAGAGAGAAATTTGTAAAGCAACCACAGCTCACTTGCAGTAACATAAAATGATTTTTCTCCTGGGTTAAAACAAGTTAGCCTAAACGAGAGCTGTTAATCCAACGTACGACACTGAGTTAACGTTAGCTAGCGATAGTTAGTCAAATTGCTGCTATGTGGGGATAAGCTTTAAAGTAACAGAGTGTCTTCAAAACCAGTGTGTTAAAGTGGTTCACAATGCTCGCTTGAAATTCACATAGAAATATATGTAAAATAATACTTTGCTTAAGAGCTTAAGGCAGGAAATGACACTCCCGTTAGATCATGCAGGCTGCTAACGCAACCAGAGCTAACAACTAGCTAACTAGCTAGCACCCAATCCAAGTGGAGGCGGACGACTGGGCGTTGGTTGCTCAGACAACTGCAGAAGCTAAATAGCGGCAAAGCCAATTTGTTCCACTATAGAATCAAATCAAACACAAGTCATTAAAGTTGGAGTTTACAGAGTGTGTTTCTAAGTAAGTCGTGACAGTGCCTGAGTGCAGCAGTCTCACCCATAACGTTGACGCTCCCTGCCGCCTCAAAAACCGATCATTCACAAGCCGACATTCCCCTTCTCGCTGCTTTTGCTTGAGCTACGCACAATGAGGCACGCAACGCAAAGCGCGCTCACAGAATCTACGCCGTAAAACCTACGTAAATTCTACGTGAATCACAAAGGGAGGAACTCTCGAGCCTCGCGATAACTGTTAATTTCTTTGAGTCCCTTTGTTTTCTCGCGATAACAGATCATTTTAACTGTTTTTTTTTCCATGTGGGACACTTCTTTTTAAACACCTTGATGTAATTACACTTCCCTCTCTGTCTCCTTGATTACATAGTTTAATTAAATAGGGATGGGTGTTTAATTTTTTTTCGTAGCATTACTTAAATGAATAAATTTAAGAGTCCAAAACACTTTAATAGATTTGACCAAATTAAAATTTTAAAGGCAATTTAATTAAATAAAATGTTAACGTTAATTTGTGTTTATGTGTGTTTCATGTTGCTCAACGGCATTCCGGTGTGAAAATACTCTGGTGACGGAATGCCAATAGCGTCTGTTGTATCCATGGCGACCAAGACTATAACTTTGCGTACATGTTTTGGTTATAAATGCAGCGAAACCGAGAATTTATCCCCGTATTTTGTAATGTAGGGTCGTCTGCTGTTTCAAGAATTAACATTCTATCGCCTTTATTCCCGAACAAGGATACTGAATGAGGCAAAATTCGTATTCGTCCAAACCAACTGTTCACTGCTTGTTGAGGAGAGGGTAAGAGACCTTTGACTTGTCTATTTTAAAGTACCAGTTCACCTGACAAACAAGGCCAATTCAGTTCAACAGGTTCATTTTTACACACATAAATTGTTTAGCAAACCCTGTTATCATAAAAGCTAACTGTGTTTCTTCTGCAGGATTTTTAAAAGCCAGAGTTCAGAAAGCTAGCTGTCACTTTGTGCCTAAAATGTCTGTAGTTGATTCTCAGGTCACTCATGGCAATAAAGGAGAAAACTGAAAATGTCCAATCCAGTTAAAAAAGGGAGACAAGGAGAAAAACTGCCCCATAAATCCAGAGGGATCCAGATCAAGTAAGCTGGGTCATGTCCTCCTCACAGTTAATTCAACCATCAATGATACAAAATTTAAAGGGATTTTTCCTGATTATGCCAAAAACAAATCACCTGATAAGCCTTTTTTTAATTTGTAGGGCATCTCATGATCTCAGGAGGCTTCAGTCCCTGCTGGTCAAAAGCGGCCCCAGACAAGAGGTGAACAACAATAAATGACGCCGCTCTGAGGCGGTGTGTCTAGACATTATGATAAGGATACAAAGCAGCTCATATTTCTGCAGGTCTGTGTACATTTTTGTAGTTTGAGACTGTTTGTGTTGCAGGTGGCAGCGTTGAGTCACAGTAAAGCACGCGGCGGTGGAGGCAGCAGGTCACAGGGCCCACATCCTGCAAGAGATACCAGCAGACACAGCAATGACAGCGACTCCACTGGAGCCTCTGAGGCCGCTGAGCTGGAAAAATTCAGGTTTTTAAACAGTTTTCTGACACTTTTCCTACATATGATCTGAAACTTATATCAAGTTTTAGTGGCACAGAGCACACAGTGAATATGTTGTAATAGTTGCATGTAAAAATTCAATTTGAACCAGTAATTTTAGCATGACCATATCCAAAGCTTATCTATCAAGATCTACATAACTCAATATTTGCACCATGCATCAAAAAATCTGGATTTAAGCCCTACCTCAGATGTTTTCTGAGCTAATAATCATTAGTGTAGTCTTGTGTGTGTGTAATTAGCACTTGGTTTTGTTTGGAACAGCTCAAAACACTGCAGATGCAATGATACAAAACAATATTTTTTGTCCCCATACCTCAATTACTTTTAATATTTTAAGACCACAAACAGTCTCAAATGTTAGAATTGTCTAAGATGAACAAATGTAAAAGATTTAAAACTATAATGGACTAAAATTGGCAGCCTTGTGATTTAAACCAGGATCTGTGTGATAAGAAGATAATCAAACAAGGTCTTGACAAATGTTGGATGCTTTCTCTTCATGAGAGTTTTTAATGTTCTGTGCCATAAATACATTTCTGTCTGATATTCAGCCTTATACAAAATGTGACAAGAAAATGGTAGGTGAGAAAACACAGGTGAGAATTAGAAGAATATTGACCTCACACACCCACGAAGAATCCTATATTATATTGTATAAGTCCCTCGAGATAAATTCAGGGCCTTTTTTGCATCTTGAAGTTGTTAAGAGGATCCTGTCACATTTAATTCTTAGAGGATAGAATCACAGAAGTTAATGAACTCATTATGAGATTAACTGTTTCTTTAATGAATAAAACACACTCTGCACCACCTCATTAAGGCTGTGTTTATTTTTCAGCATCACATACAGAGACCAAAGATGTTTCAGCAGCCACCCGCTGCACACACTGTTCTCCGACATCCTTGTGTCTTTGGTCAAGAACCGACTCTGCAGGTACAATATCTCTGAATTTTCTTTCAACATTTCTTTTGTCTCACATGAGGCTGATGTGAATGAGAATATTTGTTTTTTTTTGCCAGTGAATGGCTTGAACATGCACCGCCCGAGTCTGTCCTGAGAGTCCTGATCTGCCTTCGGTTATTGATCAGAGATCCCCACCATCAGGTACAACTGGGACATTTTTTAGTGTTTTCTATGAAAACTTCACTGCATAAAATGCCTTTTTTCCTTTTTTTCCCCTAGAAAATCTTCCATAAGCTCCAAGGCATCAGTTTACTTGCCAGGGTAAAAGCTTTCTACTATTTTCTCACTTTTGTTCTGTGTTTTATCCACATTGATCTCATGTCATCCTCTCTCTTTTAGTATATGGAGTCTGTCTCTGCCATGTACGTGTCATGTGGCGATCAGGCGTTTGCTGTGCAGAAGCTGGTCACAATGACCTGTGAGTAATCTGGAGACAACGTGGAGATAGTTTGAGCCTTGAGTGCACCGTCATCACCAACTCTGTCTTTGCTGATTGTTCTGCAGACATGTTTCAGAAGCTGGCCGCTGCTGAAAATCAGAGGGTCTGGGTCATCGAGAGCGGCGCCCACAGGGCAAGTGATACGTTTGGATAAGTTTATCTGTGATCATGTGCTGCTCAAACAAATTGGTGTCTAAACTAAACCTAATAAGAGGAAGTCAGTCCCCTTAATGTGTTGAGTCATCTGTGACCTAGTTTTAACATTAGTCATTAAGATATTTTGTGATTTAATGCACAGGTTGCAATGCAGTTTATTAAAAAAAAAAGTCCTGCTGTCAGTTTTGGGTGTATTGTTCTTTTTGGGTGCTAACAGGTGTTCCCAGTGTGCATTTATTTTAAAACAAGTACCAGCAGTGTTGAAATGAAAACACTTATTGACAGTTGAAATGTCTTTGTGAGATGAAGGACAGTATCAAGTCACATTTCTCTTGTTGCATGGTGGCCTCTGGTGTTTTAACTCTCAGCCTTTATCACAAAATCTTTTACTTTTCTTGTTGAAAAAATATTCTCTGTTTCTAATTAAGTTTGTTCTGATGAACCATTTCCAGACCCTGGTGAAGCTGCTCTCCACCACAGACAGCAGCGTGCTGCTCGGAGCCCTGCTGGCTCTCACCACTTTGGCTGAGAGGTGAGAAAACATTTTATTAAATGCACTAATTTCATATTTAATTTAATCTGCTGCAAGCCATTTTTTTTTTCTGCAGCCCAGAATGCAAGGAGGAGATCGGAGAGCTGCCGATAGTGGAGAACCTTCTTGTGATACTGCAGGAATACGACCTGCTGTCAAAGAGGTTAGAGATGTTTTTTCAATGGATTTGTCTCTGTCGGATAAAGTTTGGAGATCTTCATTCCTGCTCTTAAATAACTAGACCAATAAATCAGGTTGCTGCATTTTGTCCCGTCTCAGCTTATCTTGTCTCACGTCGTCTTATCTGAAAGTACACAGACACATTGAACATATGACCTTTTGCATAAACTGTAAGTCCTAATTCCCACAGCCCCTGAAGTATTCAAAGAATAAATCAACAAAATGCACAGTAGAAACATGGAGGCTGAGCTGAGCCTGATGTTTTCTCCAGAATGAGCGCGGAGCTGCTGAGGCTCCTGTCGCCGGTGTGGCAGGTGAGGGACCAGGTGAGGGAGCTGGAGGGTCTGCCGGTGCTGCTGAGCCTGCTGTACGCTCAGCACCTGAAGCTGCTGTGGAGCGTCGCCTGGGTCCTCGTCCAGCTCTGCGAGGATCCCGACACCAGGACGGAGATCAGGAGCTGGGGCGGCGTGCAGCAGCTCCTCCGGCTGCTCAGCAGGTTTCTGAGTGCCAGCAATTAATTTATTTCAAAGCTGTATTAAAGATTTAAAAAGAGCATCTTCATTCTACATCACACATCTGTACATTTCTCCCCCCTGAAAGTTACTTGTGGAAACTGGAACAGGTACGAATCTGACCAGACTGAAGCGATTCGTCATTTTAACGAGTCATTTAAGAGATTAATGCTGCACTTTTACGAAGCTGGAAGACTCACAAGAGACAGATTAAAGAAAAAAGTCAGCATATCTCAGCCTCTTCAGCATCAGCTTGAACCATACTTCTTTTTTTTTTTAATCCGTCTCATGTGAGTCTCCCAACTTTATGGAAGAACGAAGCTAAATTCCTGAAGAACCTCAAAATATTTGAAAAAGTTCATATTTAACACAAAACATACCATGATATATCTGCAAGATGCTGACTAGTAATTGCTCAGCTTTTCTGGCTTTCACCTCCTGTGAAACAAAAGCTTCACACCCGCCTGAAACACAGTCAGAGGAACCTCTAAGTATTTTAACAGCTGCAGTTTAAAGATGCAGGAGGATTCAATCACGACTGAGTTACCAGCATCACACGTTTAAGCTCTCACACTTTGTTTTCAGGCAAAAACACACTGTATTTAGTATAGTGAGAAGCTATATCAACTGCCTAAACTGAAGAAATAGCTCTTAACTCTCAGTGACAGGCAGTACGTGTCTGACCGCTCGTCCATCGAGACGCTCTCCAGCGCCAACGCAGCCGGTCGCATCCATAGACAGCACATCAGAGAGGAGCTGAGCCCGCAGGAGGAGGTGGAGAACACCGAGGCCCTGCAGTCAGGTCGGCACACAGTGCACATGAAATGTTGCATTTGCTGCACAGATTCTCAAGCGTCAGGGATCAGCCAGTGAGGTTTTGTGCTGTTAATGATGTCGGGTTGTAAAAAAAGGCCACTAAATTTTTACTTGTTCCTCCAGCTGCTTGGTAAATCCTTTTTACAGGGGAGTTTGGTCAGTAACTGAGAATGTAAACAGATCTTTTCTGAAGCAAGAATGCAGACCACTGAGCTTTGACTTACTTTATCTATAATTATGGAGGAAATGGTTGTAAATATTCTGTTTCTGAGTATCTGACTAACGCCATTATAAAAAAAAAATGGGTAAAAAACATAAATGTAGGCAGAAAAAACACACTGAAATCTGCAGACACTTTGGATTTTACTGTCTAAAGGCGTCAGTGTCGGCCTCTGTTCTTTTCGTGTCATTAACGTCTCAGCCGTCTAAGTCTTTATGATTACAGGTAAGAACTCTTGAATGAACTCATCTCCTCTTTAATCCCTTTTCCAGCCTGCCTTACAGTTCTGACTGAGCTCAGTCTGGATGACACATCTGCTCATCACATTGTGCAGGCAAGGAAAAGTCCTTACTCACACAACAGGACGGTTAGGAGGACGAGACGTAAAACCCACCATTATGTCTGATTAATACACATAAAATGCTGAATTCATTTTACGTTCTTCTCTCAGGAAAATGGGGTCTTTATAATCGCAAAGCTGATTTTCCCACAAAACTCTCAAACAAAGCTCTCTTCTTTACAGGTAAATGTCGTCATACATGTATAAAAATACATCATGATGTGAATTAAGATGCTAAAAAGCTAAAAAGTAAAATATCTGTATCATTGCAGTGCTATGCGTTTCGAACCCTCCGGTTTCTCTTCAGCGTGGAGAGAAACAGACATCTGTTCAAGAGGTGATGTTACAACTTATATTATGGGCATAAAACATATAGTTTGGCTACAGTCGGACATCTTTTTTTTTTTTATTTTAGGGTAAAACAAAACTCCAAATGTTCTCCGGTGCTGTTATATAATGTTTTATCCGTTTCAGACTCTTTCCCACAGACCTCTTTGAGTTGTTTATTGATGTTGGACATTACGTGCGGGATCTCTCGGCCTACGAGGGACTGCAAACCAAAGTTTCACTTTACACTGTAAGAGAGCAGCTTCTTAATGGATTCATCTGTTTATTCAGCCGGTTTTGGACGATTAAATAAAAAGAAGTCATAATAAATAAAATGAAACAATGCAGACTGACAAGAAGCGTTCTTTACCTGGATAATGGATGAAGTGCTTCGTGTTTCTGTAATGCAGGAGGAAGAACTGGACGGTCTGAGAGAGAACATCGAGGCTGTGGACCAGAACCGACCTCCTCTGAGAGTCATCAGCGGTTTCTCCATACTGGACCATCTGGGCACCGGGGCCTTCGGGAGCGTCTTTAAGGTACAGCGAGCAACCCTCATCCGCCGTCAGCAGTGTTGGTTTGGATCAGTTTTGCTTCTACATAAGAACTAACATGCTTCATCCGGTCCACGTCAAGTTGTTTCAGTAAATGTTCTTGTTGACAGGTGAGAAAGCAGAGCGGTCAGAACCTCCTGGCTCTGAAGGAGGTGAACCTCCATAACCCGGCGTTCGGCAAAGACAAGAAGTCCAGAGACAGTAACGTGGAGAAAATCATCTCAGAGCTCACGATCGTCAAAGAACAGGCACAAAGTTTCAATCTCAATCACTGAAGTTAATAAATTAATTTGAGGAGGTGCGGCCATGTTTTATGTTGCTAACGTGTTTCTTTTCTCTAGATGACTCATCCAAACATTGTTAAATATTACAAGACGTTTGTGGAAGGTGAGAATAATTATTCTTACTGATCCTGAAGGAATACAACAGAAAAAAATCAAAGCAGAAACGTCTAATCACAGTTTTAATTTCAGGCGACAGGCTGTACATTGTGATGGAGCTGATCGAAGGAGCGCCGCTCGCTCAGCATCTGAACTCTCTGAAGGAGAAACAGCAGCGGTTCACTGAAGACAGAATATGGAATATTTTCATACAGGTGACAACTTTCAAAGATCTCCAGTGAGAAATTTAACTCTTTTAGAATTAACTTTTATTTATTATTGTGAATCAAAAAGCACTTCCTCCATCAGTCAGGTAAAGAATAACTCCTGTGAGTCTGCATTGTTTTTTGTTTTTTTATTTTATATATGTTTTAAGTTGCTAAAACAATTCAAATCAACCATCTGGAACATGGATTTGTGTTGATCGAGGGGAATTTGAGCTCATCAGATCGGAAATGTTGGAAACTGCTGCAGTTCAGGACGGTTTCCAAAAAGATCAGAGTGTGTTTGATTCTTCAGCAGTTCAGGAATTTCAGTGTGTTCAATGCCAGCAACCTAAAATATGAATATTGTTAGTTTCTGTTGCCAGAAAGAATATCCCAAACACTCTCTTTTCAAGTTGATTAACAATCCCTCTCCATGTTCTCTCAGATGTGTCTGGCGTTGAGATACCTGCACAAGGAAAAGAGGATAGTCCACCGCGACTTGACACCAAACAACATCATGCTGGGGGAGAAGGACAAA
Organism: Ctenochaetus hawaiiensis; assembly: GCA_029783645.1. Taxonomy (NCBI): domain Eukaryota; kingdom Metazoa; phylum Chordata; class Actinopteri; order Acanthuriformes; family Acanthuridae; genus Ctenochaetus; species Ctenochaetus hawaiiensis. The sequence continues at coordinate 3,595,277 of JAPZDY010000025.1, forward strand.
GTGACCATCAGTGAGCTTCCACACACCTCATCATCTCCATCCACATCACTCTCAGCTCTGTAGAAAAGGTTAAAATGTGTCCTTCTTTCATTTGAAGCTGACTTCGGCCTGGCAAAGCAGAAACAGGAGAACAGCAAGCTGACATCAGTGGTCGGCACCATCCTTTACTCCTGGTGAGGAAGTTCAGTTTGTTTACTGAAGGTTCCAGCTAGAAATAAGAAAAAATGTGTTTTGTGTGAACTAACCCTTTAAGGCAGTATCACAGAGCTGTTTTATGTCATTATAAACTGTTAGAAACTCAGAAAAAACAGCAGATATTTATGTGTTAGCTCAAAGCTCGAGTATGTGTTTGACATAGGCTGTGTGTGTGTTTTGTGTGTTTGTGTGTGTGTTTGCACTTATTTGTGTACAAATATGTGAGAATCCATTAAAATTGTCCGTTAAAGACCTTCAGAGTGAGAATGTCAATGAAATATTCCCTCAGATCCTCACCTTGTTTTTTCTTTATAAGGGTTCTTTGCAAGTTAAGACATATTATATGTGTGTGTGTGTGTGTGTGTGTTAGTCCAGAGGTGGTGAAGAACGAGCCGTATGGAGAGAAAGCTGACGTCTGGGCTTTGGGCTGCATCCTCTACCAGATGGCCACTTTACAGCCTCCTTTCTACAGCAGTAACATGCTGTCGCTGGCCAGCAAGGTTAACACACACACACACACACACACACACACACACATTACATAAACTTACAATCATTTCCATTTCCATTTACCCAAAAGTCTGCAGTATTCAAAATTGGTACATGATGTGAGATTGCACAGCCATCCTGAACTAACTGGCCTGCAACACTAATTCTATTATTAGTAATATTTCTTCTCCATTATTTCTATCGTGCATCTCTCTCTTTCTCTTGTTCTCTCCATCTTTCTCTCTCTCTCTTTAAACCCAACCGGTCGAGGCAGATGGCGCCCACCGAGAGCCAGGTTCTGTTTGTGGTTTCTGTTTGTTAAAGAGAAGGTTTTTCACTCGCCAACATCGCCAAGAGCTTTGCTCACCGGGGTTGTGATGTGGTGCTGTATAAATAAAACTGACTTGAATTGACTTGTCCTCAAAATAAACCATGCACACACACACACACACACACTCACACACACACACAGAAAGGACTTAAATTCTCATCCTTTCTGTCCTCTGTTGCTTCTTGTCCTGGTAGATTGTGGAGGCCGACTACGAGCCGATCGAAGGAGGAGTTTTCTCCGAGCGGGTCACAGACGTGATCAGATGGTGAGACTTTGCTTTTGAAACAAACGATGTTTCATATCGCTGCACCTGCAGATGGCGCCTTTAAAACGTCCATCTGTCGTACTGATTTTGAACCCTAAAATAAACTCCACTTGCATAATCATCTATTACAGATATTTTATCCCATTTCTTTTATTTATTTCTTTTTTTTGTTCTACACAAAGGGAGTGTTAAAATAAAGCTGCAGACTCCCTTCATGCAGTGTATTTTGTTTTATAACTGGACGTCTTGTCAGGTGTTTGAGTCCAGACGCAGACCAGCGGCCCGACATCGTGGCCGTCAGCTCCAGGATCTCTGACCTCATGATGAAGCTGATGGACAGCCTCTACACTACCCAGAATGCACTGGAAAGAAGAGCAGAGAGAGACAGGAAACGTGCACAGAAGTACTTCCTGGAAAGACACAAAAGCGGGACGACCTGCTGCCACTCAAGCCTGACTTTGGTAAAACTGAAAGAAATTACTTTAATAAGATTTCTTTTGCACAAAGAGGTAAAATAAATATTTTTGTTGTTCTTTTTCCAGGAAAAATCCTCACTAAACACTGAATATGTGACTCCACGCTCGTCAGCAGCCTGCAGCTCAAACCACAGCGAGCAAAGTATCAGTCCAGGTCAGCATTGAACACAGATTGGAAGAAAGTGGATTTCAGAATGATAACATATGTTAATAATTATGTGTGTGTTTTTAGATGACGTCCTGGACGGTGATGCTGAACCGTGCAATAACAAAATGGATGCCTCTGCCTTTGCAGGAAGACACGGTCAGTTCTCTGCCAGTTAAGTTGAATATCACGCATTTTTTCCATAACAGACAACTTGTTCATTATAAACAAGAGGAGGCAGTCTGGGATTTTAACTGGCCGGCATTTAAAAGCCAAAAGTTACCGTTTTCCTCTTGTTGTTGCTCACAGTTTAAGTCTTCTGGCTCTCTGTTAGTTTTCTGTTAATTCACTGCGTTGTGTGATTTAAGGATTGAAGTCCTCTGCCTGTGTTACACCTGAACAAATCTTATCTGGGTGAGTGAAAAAAAAAAAATCTCACATTTCCTTCAGTGAATTTGTTTGAGTTGTATCATCGTTTGCTGTTTTCTTGTGTTGTAGCACTTTGAGCTGTTGAAAAGCTCTGTGTAAATGCAGTCTGTTCCATTTAATTTACTTAAACACAAAAAGCAAAACAGTTTTCTGTAAATGGAAACTGATGTTTGTTGATACACAAACACTCAAAGTTTAACACAAACTGTTTGTTCATATCTGGCAGAAATATATTGACTGGATTTTCTCTTTGCTTTCCTTCTCAGTTGGGATCAAGCTGCTGCAAAAATCAAACCGAGACCAGGTATCTTTTCAGCCTGATGCGACTGTTAACACTCACTGTTATCTTCATTTAATATGAGCAGACCTCACAATGAAAACAACCGCAGCTCTGCAGAACGCGTCTGTCCTGTTTGTTTAGCCTCAGTGTCAGCAGGGATCTGCGTCTCTCAGAAGAAGCTTCGGCAGATTGATGATCCCATCCAGAGGCTCCTCGTGCAGCTGCACAAAGTTATTTACATCACTCAGGTACAGTAACGCGACAGTTTCTGTCAGATCTAATCAAAGTTCACTTTAACACTGCAGACACGTCTTATCAGTCCCCCTGGACTGAAATATGGGATAAAAACAAGCTGTTTTTCATCCGGACAGAGTGTGAATATGAGGTTGATGTTAACTCTGCCCTTTTTTTTTCACCTCCAGCTTCCTCCAGCTCCGCACAACAGCATCAAACGACGGGTCGTTGAAAGATTTAAAAAGTCTCTGTTCCACTGCGGCAGCGATCCGTACAATGTGAAAGTGGAGCTCAGCAAGGTTTGTTTGTGCAAGTCAGATCACTTTAAAAAAAATAAAGAAGAGAAACACGTCCTGACAAATGAGGAGCTGGGACAAAGGAACATTTGCTAGCTTAATATTTTAGCTGTTGAATCAAGTAATGTAGTTACATATTCAGTCTTTTTTATGGCAGAGCAGATAAGGATCTTTCTTTTCTCTTCTATTTTTCATGTTTCCCTTCCCTTGTCAGATTTAGTATGTAATTGGTTTGTTTATGTCTGAAGGTCAGGCATTTGTTGCTTCAAATTGTCTGTTTCATATCCATGTTTATTACTGGAGACAGATGTTTAAACTGGAGTTTATAATCCCACATTTTAATTTTTTTTTTTTTTCTTTTTG
>JAPZDY010000025.1:3623751-3640085 GCA_029783645.1 Ctenochaetus hawaiiensis
AGACCCCCCCCACAACAATAATTTAGACAGAAATGCAAGCTCAAATGCAGTGTAATAGTTTCGGACTAGCAGTTTTTTTTTGTATAACATCTGTATTAAGATATCCAGATTTTTAACAAACTTTCAGATACTCCAACAAACTTTAATATAAACCTTCATTTTTTAAAGAGGCGGAAATGCCAGAGAAAATTGTAAAAGTAGGTTAAGAGGAAACTGTCATGCTTTTATAATAGTGCTTTGTTTTCATGTGTGCATTTAAAAAATGCCACAAAAGCGAAAAGTGTTCATTATCAATTAAATTAAGTCTTGAAAAATGCAGACAGTGAAACCTGAAAGCAGTGATATTCCTAATAATAACTCACAAATGTTCCAAATATTTGTTTTTTAAAATGTCTTCTTAACTTCTTAAACTCTTAAATTTCCAAAGTTCATAGGAATCACAGAGTTGTGTTGACCTCAATGTGTAATACTTAATTTAAATATTGAAATGCAGAATCTGACAAAGGTCGTTTTGTTTGGTCGTGTCCTGTTGAAAAAACTCCTATTTCCATATGAAAATGAGGAAACCAGCAAAGGTCATTTTAAATCTTTGGCTGAATAATGAATTAGAAAGTAAAATGTTTGGCACGGCTCATGAAATTTAATCCATGTTTTGTAGTTTTTAATCTGAGTGAGAATCTGTTTTGTGATTCACATTTCTGAAATCTGTTGATTAAACTTAAACTATCACTCAGGGTTTCAGACAGAATCTAATGAGTAAAATGGCTAAAACTTTGTTATAAACAAAAACTAATAAGTTAACAACACAACAAAGTTACAATTAGGCAGAAAAGATGTATTATATGTGCAGTGTTATTTGCCAAATTTGTCACCCAATCATTTTATTTTATTGATTACTGAAACATGGTTTGCAGACAAAAACATTAAAACAGTAAAGTGCATTCATGTTGCATCCTAAGTTTCTGTTCCTGTTTTCTGGGTCCAATATTCCATCTCAGGTCAATTTCAGGCAGTCCTTGACTTTTGAACTTTTCACTGAGCTGAAAAGAAAAATAGTGCATCATCCTCTGTAATTTTCCTTTTTTTAAAGAAAAAGGGAAAAGAGTTTTACCTGTTGGAGGATCTGGTTGCCAATAACTGGATCCGTCATGTCGGCATCAGTCTGAATCTCCATCCTTATCATGATGCTTGCTCTCAATTTGGAATCAGGAATTTCTAACACACATATGATCACAAACAAGTAGACACTCTGCAGATTAAAATAAAATGGAAAAAGGTCAAATAATTTCTTTGTTTTGTAGTGAACAGTCACCTTCTTGGCAGATAAAAGTGCGCTTGTCATCACAGTCCTTGGCAACCCATTTATCCAGAAGTGACTCAGCCACGCACTCGTCACTGTCCACGTCTATTTCACTTAACCAGTTTCTGAACTGGCTGTTGCTCTTATCGGACCAAGCCCATGGCACTCGGTACAGACCGATCCACGCTGGGGTGCTGGATGGTATTGCAGCATGGACTTTTTGGTTTTCTCGACTGTTCTCGATCATAGCCAGTTCCATGTAGTGTGTTTTGCAGTATTTGCGGGCAGCAGTCCATGTTTTCAGAGACTGGATGAACACATAGGTTTTCTCACCTTGTTTTGTCTCTGCAATGAATAGAATAGAAGTCAGTGTGTAAATTTTAGGGGGTTTTGAGGAAGTGCTGGTGCATGAAAAGCACCACTACATACTCTTCTAAAATGAAAGGAATAGTTTCACATTTTAATAAAAAAACTTCTTTCCAGTGTCTTGAATTTTAATTTGTTGCAGTCATCTAAATTTGCATTTGATAAATGTTCTTTGTTTCCAGCTACTTCAGTATTTTCTACTTCTCTCTGTTTTATGTCTTTGTAAATAGATACATTTTTTAGGGACAAAACTAACATTTTGTAGATGTCACCTTTAACTCCCGATGGGAATTTTCCATTACTTTAGGATCATGGTACAGTCCAAATGATAAATTATTCAAGCCATAATTATCATATTGTTTTTAATGGTACTTTTTTCAGACTCAGACAAGTAAACCAGTGAAAAAAACAGTCAGATGGTACCTGACAAAGTTGTCGGGAGAACTAAAATGCTCCTATAAAGCTCCAAAATTGTGACAATACTATGACTTTTTTTAATGAACTTATTCATGGACAGGTGTGTGTCTTTCAGTCTGCATGTCCCTGACACGTGAAGTCAGTGGGTAAAACCCTTTAAACAAATCTTTTCTTACCATTATAACAAACAAAATTGCTCAAAAAGTTACAGTTTACATCCTTCCATTCACCATCAGGCGCCATCTGACAGCAGTACTCTGCATTTTTATTATTTGGTTCGCCATGAGTCCAGGTATTGTAACCAGTTACACTGAAGTCATCAGTTGCCGACCACTTCCAGGAGTTGGAATCATGTCCCATAACTTTCAACCAGGATCTGGGATCATCCCTGAGTCCTATCCATGCCCCCACGCCGAAATAAGCAGGTCTGGTCACGCTGCGTACATCATCCATACTTTTGAAGGTAGCCAGGTCAGTATATTTCTCTCTGCAGTATTGCTGAGCAACAGTCCAGCTCATTTTCAGGTTGACATAGTGGAACTGATACAGGGTTTGAGAGGAGGGAACGCAGAATCCTGGTTGATAATCAAGAGCATGTAAAAGAGGTATTACAACCATTATTCCCCCAAAAGTATGTTTTTATTTTATGACCCTACTTAGAGCTGCATGTATACACATTCAAGTTATCTGTCCTCTTTATAACTTCAGGCATTTTGGTAAACCTATCATGCTATTAGCCCCCAGTATGTAAATTTGTATCACACTTAGAGAGTGGAAGCTAGCAAGCCTGTATGCCAGTATTAAGAGGAGGCTGGTTAGCTAAGCTAGATAAGATCAGTTTTTCCTGGTCTCATATGATTTAAAATCGAATATGTCTTTTCCAAGCTAATATATTGGCCAATAATATTAGCAGATATGTCAGTATTGGTGTATTTACTGACCTATGAGTCACAACACATTGTTATACAGAAATGAAAAGAACAAAAATCTAGAAAATGAATCACATTTTAACTGTAAATTATTTTAAAAAAATCACTCCTGACCTTACCAAAGAAAAAGAGAATCAGAGTCACTTTATGCTCCATTTATGACTCCACTGCAGATAAACATAAAGACAAGACATGAATATTAATAAAAATAATAAAATACATTCCACAAACTTTAAAGACCCAAAACAACCACATGGGTGTTTTTGAGGTACTCTGACAAAGATATGCAGCTTGTTTCACAGCATTAAGGGCAGGGAAAAATTCCGAAATGGGCACAGGTGGCAAATAAGGTGACAGGTATGATAATGAATCTTTATCGACTTATAATTAAACAGCAGTAACAACTTTTGCTCTTCCTTATACACAAATGTGTGTCAGTCAGTCAAAGAAACCTCTTAAGGATAAAAGAGGGATAAAACCCTCTGCAATGACAGAGGCCTCAATTGTGCAATCAAATAACATGCATCATTAAAAGAAAAGGTACAGTGGTGACCAGAAATGGGCCCAAATGTTCTTGAGAAAAAAGTTAGCAGAAACACAACACATCTCACCTGGCTGACAATACACAGCACTGTAGATTAAATAATTATTGATTATTTTAAATGCTACTAAGGTTATATGTTCCATTTTAAATAAAACCATTTTAAAAGAGGCATGTTTAAAAAGTTTCAGATTTGAACTCATGTTTGTAGCAGCCCAGTCACCTTTTTTCACTTTTTAACACTAAAAATTGCATATAAGTTTAAATAAGAATTTAATTTCTGGCTTTGCTAAGAGCATTGTAAACCTGCAGTTATATTTCATTATCTGACAGACTCTTCAGAAATATAAAATGCTTACCTACAGGTTCCAGATCCAGCTGTTGATTGTTGATCTGGACTCTTTGAACACGAAGACGTTTGCTAATGCCTTTTAATACATGATGCAGGTTATAGTGTGATCCTGCTACTATTTTCATATGCAAAATCATGACCTTGGTAAAAGGTTATCTCCTGTGGTGCATTACATGTTTATGTTAATGTAGCCTTCATTAGCATTATATGACATTCAAATACACATTTATGACATATTTTCTTTGTCAGAAGAAAACAAGCTTGAAAGTGTGACTCACTTTATTCTTTATTCAAGATTTATTGTAAATTTATTTATTAAACGTCATTTACAAGTAATTTATTTAAAGGGCATGTAACAGTGCAATGAAAAGACAAAACTCCATGATGTAACTGGTGATAGAAAATGTAAATAGTAATGATAAACAATGATGAGACACAAGAAGACACACCTGTACAATGTAAAGCTGTTAAGTACATTTAATCTATTATATGTTCGACTTAAAAAATTTAGAATGTTTAGTTGCTCAGAATGTCAAAATATGTAAATTTAATTATGTCTAATACTGGGGTCATAGTTATAAAGGTGAATATTTAAAACACCACTCAATGTAATGAAATACAGTCCTGTATTGAAGGCTTAGATAAATTAGGGTTTAAAAAGCAACTAATTTGGATTAAACTCCTCTTTAGTTTTTGTTTAATCAAATTATTTAATGTAGTTACTAACCCACACATTTGATTGAGGGAAACACCACATAATCAAGTGGTATATTCAAATGATAGGTTTGGTTTCAGCTTTCAGATTTGAAGCAGTCTCGCTTCTGTGTGATCAAGGCTGTTACTTCTAACCATCACGTATGAGAATTTATGCCCTTTTTGCATTTGTCATTTTATTTAATTCAGCTCTTTGGACAATACTTCTTAAAGGGTTACTCAGCAAACCACATCGCAAGTCAGGACACAACAAAAATCTGAAATATATCATACACTTATATTGTTTCCTTTTTTTCTATGTCACAAACACGTTTTCTTCAGTGACGACACAACAGAGTGATTATATTATTTACTGAGGTTTACAAACAAACATATGTAATACATGTGAATTAAATCAAGGGTTCAGTGAGTTTCTCTCTCTTCTGCTGTCTGGGCTGAATTTTCCATCGCAGATCGAAGTCAGTCAGTCCGTGACTTGTTAGCATTGCACCAAGCTGAGGAGAAATAAAAGAAATGCATGTTATGTATACACTTTTGTTGTAAACTTTGGATTGCTCCTCTTTATCCCCTATCTTTCTACGTCTACAAAAAACAAGAGAAAGAGAGAGGATTTTACCTGTTGGAGGATCTGAGTGTTAATAGCGGGGTTTATTATGTCAGCATCGGTTTGAATCTTCATCCTCACCGTGGTCTTCAATTTTGAAACTTAACAGTACAATAACAAGAGACACATGCTCTGAATTCTGATTGATAAAGCCCAAAAGAAATATCTTTGTGCTGCTGAATGTTTACCTTGTTGACAGATGAAAATGTGCTTTGAGTAACATGCATCATCATCCCAATCATGCTTAGGGAACTCCACTGCACAGAGCTGGTTTCCACCTAAGTTATTTGGTCTGCCTGCTGCCCAGGCCCTGAAGGAGCTTCGGGTCTTGTCGGACCAGGTCCATGGCACTCGATACAGGCCGATCCAAACCTGAGTATGGGCCGGTTTTGCAGAGTTGACCTTGTTGTTTTCTGCACTGCTCTCGATCACAGGCAGGTCCGTGTAGTGCTTTTTGCAGTATGCTTGAGCAGAATCCCACGTTTTCTGAGCTGAGATGAACACGTAGGTTATTTTATTTTGACTTGTAGCTGCGAAAGACAGAGAAGAAGCCAGTGTCACAATTAATGAAGTTATCCCTTTTGTGGCATTACAGTTATCTTTTCTGTGCAGTGAGGCAACGTCAGCAACTCACAACTTGAGCTAAAAGATTGTGAAATTAATATTAACTCCATGTTTTCTATTTGAATGAATGTTCACAATGTGACAATCAAATTTTTGTTTGTCTGTGTCAAGAGGGAACCATGCCTAAAACTGCAGTTCCTTAAACGGCCACTTGAGGCTGGCTCCAAAAACAAGTCAATTGGCACAGAGCTTCATATTAAAATGCCCAAATTTACAACTGAAATTGCATTTAATGAAATCAATTTTAACAAATTACATTTTTCTGGCAAATACACAATAATTGCTTTTCTTTTAGCTGCTAATTTTAATTTTGAACCATTTGTAGCATTTCCACTAAAAAAAAAGTTTCAGGACTCAAAAAGTTGAATCTGATTGAGAAAAAATATGAGTTTTTTTGGCACTGAAGCAGATGTGTCATATTGATATACAGGTTGTTGGGCTTTATGCAGTGCCCCCTGTTGATGATTAATCTTTCAAACAATGTTTCTACTCAAAACTGTTGGGAACATTGGCTGGTTTTGATAGATAGAACCAAAGTTTCATTAATCCTGAAAGAAGTTGGTTTGAGCATCAGAACTAATTTGGCAGTAAAAAAACAAAGAAAGAGCTGAGATGCAAAGTGAAAAAAAATCTGACAGTCAGTAAATAAAGTTTATGAACTCAAAACTTTTTTTTTTACCAGTGTAACAAACCACACTCCTCCGTGAATCACAGGTAGCATCAAACCATTCTCCATTAGCACCCATTATTACACAGTTTTCTTTTCCTGCTCCACTTGCTGGTTCCTTTATATTCCAGTTTTGGTAACCTGTTTTGCTTGTTTCACCGGTCGCTGACCATCTCCAGGAGTTTGTATCGTTGCCCATCGCTTCCCTCCAAGATTTTGGATCATCTCTCAGTCCAATCCATGCTACTGTATAAGAAATAGTGGGTTTTAGCCTGCTTATGTCAGCCATGCTTTCAATGGTTGCCAGGTCTGTGTATTTTGCTCTGCAGTAATGCTGAGCTTCGGTCCAGTTCATTGCCAAGTTAATATAGTGGTACGTTTTCACAGGGAACTGAGAGCAGGAGCTGCAGCTGAATCCTGAGGGTTGATGATAGAGGATACGTTCATATGATTAATTCAAATAAAAAAACTTTGTAATTTTCTGTAATTGCTTAAAACTGACTCAGCAGTTTTGAAGATATTTTTAAAAACTATATTGCGATGTCAGGGCAAATGATGTTTTTGTCCTCCGCAAAAAATAGCTCATAATAATCCTTCGTTCATCTTTTATAAAAACATAAATCTCTGCCCTTTGTGCATTTATTCTCTGTTTATAAACATCTTTCAGGCTGTATGAATTAACAGGCTCACAATAATGTGGTGAAACTAAAAAGAAATAAATACATATTATCCATAAAGTTACGTAGCTGACACCTTTGACCTTACCGAAGAAGGAGAGGAGAATCAGAGTCACAAAACAATCCATCTCCCATTTAACTGTAAACAAAGAGAAAAATCTGTAAATAAAACATGAAAAATCACAGCTGTTTTGAGGTATTCTGGCAGATGTGGACTTTTGCTCTCCTTAGAACCAGGCAAGGCTGGAAATTTGGATAAAGTCACCAAACTCTATGGATGAATTATTTTGATAAGACACAAGTCCTAACAGGTAAATGGTGATTGTGTATTTTGTATTTCAGAGACCATTATATTTGATTCTCAGTAATTATGATTTTAGTCATTTACAAGTCCAAAGAATTTAATATTAAAGCTGCATTAAATTTGTTTTGACAGGAAACATAAAAAAAAAAAACTTTTAACCACTGTTATTATATGTACTCAGGACTTGCTTCCTATTAAAACAATGTCACTGGAATGCTGTTAAAATAACTTTAGATTCTTTTGGATGTCTTACTTCAAGTTTTTGAATTAATAAAAAGTTTCAGATTTCAACAGCTTTGCTTTAATATGTAAAAACTTTTAAAAAATTAGCAACTTTGAAAAAAGATTTTTGAAACACGAAAGCAGTTAAATGTGTAATTTTAACTGTCTGCCATCTCTTAGCCAAAGTAAACAGTTTGGTAATTATTCTCCTGCAGTCAAAGTTTATTATAAAATCATTTTACTTCTTGTTAAAATAGCTATCCTGAAAATGTCAGAAAGTACTTACCAGTTTATAATCCAGCTATTAAATATTATTATAAGGATGAGATCCCTCAAATCTTTGAATCTTTTTCACATGTGAGTGTGAATTTTGGCTTTAACTTCCTGAGAAACATGATGTGCTCGACACTATTTTCATATGCAAAGTGTGACTTTGGTAAAAGTCATTCGTTGAGATTGGTTACATCATTAATATTTTACTCCATGCAGACAATATAGTTGATTTAAAAAGTCCTCCTTTTCTTCCATTTTCCATTTCTTACATAACAACAAAGTGTTAACACATTTTGTTACAGCTGTTTTAACTGATTTTTTGGCCACTGGAGGGCAAGTTTATTTGCAAAGCTCTTCTGAACAACAAGGCAACCCTGCAAGACACAAGACATTAAGGAAGACAACACAAGGCAAAATAAAAAGGTGAATGATTAAAAAAGAGGGAATTAAATAGAAGATAAAATATAATAAAATAGATAAAACAAGAATAAAAATTACAGTCCAGTAAGAGTGTAATGCAAGATATGAGTGCACAGTCTCTAATCAATGAAATACAGTGCAAACAGATGTTTTAATTGAGTTTGAAGAGATGTCAGGTTTTCTCTGAGTTTGTTTCAGATACAAGGCATAAAAAGTGAAGGCTTCTCTATGTTAAGTGATGACTCCAATGACATTAAAGAAGCTGTTTTTGATGGAGACAAGAACTTCAAGGATCTAATCACAGGTCACTTAGTCAACTTTGCTAAAACAGACAAAAGATGAAAGATGAATGGTCAGGATACCCAGCAACCACTGCTCTTAGGTGAAGTCATGTAACTCAAGTCCTGCAGCAGCCCTCTGATTGGCTGAGAATTTTAAAACACACAGGAAATGCAACATTTTCATTCAGATAGAGATTAAGTCTGAAAATTGTGTGTCTGCTCACCTGTTGTCTGTTATGCAGTCGATTTTGATTTGACAACTCAACATCTCATGGCTTTACAAAGTCACCGTCAGGCTTATTTTACATTCTGCAGGAATCTGCAGCTTTATGCAGATCAGATTTTCAGCTGTACTGACATTATCTGGGCACCAAAACTTTACACTCATATAATTTTCTTGAATATTTAATTCTGACACTAATAAACAGGAAGTGAGCAAACAAATCTTTTCGGGTGATTTCTTATTCAAAACAGTAAAATAAAATGTAAATGGATCTGTACTGTCTCCGCTGCATTTGCCTTTAAGTTAATCCTCCCACTGAGGTTTGGTTAAGTCATATTATAGAAGGTGTTTTAATGTGTAGATCCTGCTAATGTGAGTTCCCTCAGGCTCAGACATGAACATTGTGAGCTGCACTGTGTTGTCCGGCTTCAAACAAACGATTATGTTACACAAACACAGTTTTAGGTCACTGAAAATGGATCTTCAGGGAAAACTCTGTCCAGGGTGAAAACAGTGAGAAACTCTGTTTGCATTGTTGATGTGCTGGCAGAGAAAAGTGTGTTCTGTTATCGCCTTTGTTAACATGAAGAAGGAGTGGGAAAACACGTGGAGTAGAGTGGAGAAGCAGAGTGAACACATGAGCTGGTTTATATAATCTAAGAGCCCAGGTGAGCTCAGTCAGCTGAAGACCCTCCCATGTGAGCATAACTGCCTGCTCAGGTTTCCTGGAAAGCATCAGAGGCTCTGGGTGAGGCTTGACAATGTGAGAAATACTACAGTGACACGTCAGCCATAGCAACAGTGTGATTCATTGTTGTGCTTTTGAACAACAATGGAGCTCCATAGAAGATGAAGAAGAAGACATATCAGGGATTGGATGCACAGACTTGTTAGTGGTACCAATTCATTCAAATGTTGTTTATGGACTTTCAGTGAGATTTTCTGACAATTAGAAAAATATGGAATATTACCAGACTTATTCTTTAGTTAATCTATTATTTATGATGGATGAATTTATTGGCAGTTTTATGTCATTACTTAAATACCTCACAACGACAGCATCATGAGAACAGCAAAAAGAGCAGTGCAAGATACTGAAAAAAGGATAACAACATTCAGATTTATTAGTGATGTTAAAAGGAAACTAAGTGTTTCTGAGTTTATATAATCATTTAAATTTACTATATCACTCAAACATGCTGCCATCTGAAGGTATAAGAAAAACTGAAACCTTTTCACTGCAGTTGCAACACTTAATTTAGTGTTAAAACTACCAGAAAAATGTGTTGTACATGTCGATGCTTTGTGTTTCTGGGTCTATAACCTAAAGGAGGACAAACATGAACATATTTTCTGTATTTCCTGAGTAATGAAGTTCGATACATGCATCAAACTTCCTCTGCAAGAACAATGTCATCATGGCTCATCTTCGTAGGAGTGGTTCTCACATTGCAAAAAAGCATCTAGCCTAGAAAAGACAAAAGCATTTTTTAATTTTGAGAAGATATATTATGGGTGAGTATATGTGTGTGTGTGTGAGCGCTTGTGTATTGTGTGTACCTGTGCTGGTCTCCGCTCTCCGTCTCTGCCTGCTTCTCTGGTGTTTTTTTCCAGGTAAGAGTTAAGTCAGTCATTCCTTTTTTAGCAAACATTGCATTCACCTAAAGAAGGAGACGATGATGCTGTAAATATTTTGTTTCGGAGTCAAAATCAACCTTCCCAGTGACATAACAATTGTCTGTTAATATCATTTCAAGAGATGCAAAGGTTTGTCAACCCTCTGTTTAAGTGCTGATTCTCTTGTGAAATACTTTTGTGTGATGATTTGATTAATGATGAACCTGCTTGCTGACTGTTCTGATTGTTCAGATTGTCTTTAATATTTTACAATTAGTTTACCATTGACTGAGTCCTGCTCTTGGACCAAGCGAGCTATTTAAATATGATTATATGAAGGCTGAGATGAAACAGACATAATGATATCAATGTATGTGCCCTTTTTATGAATGTGGAAAATGTCAAGAATCTTGGTTCAGGGGCATTCATTCACAGACACATATGCTTGTCTCTTGATCCTTGTGAGGACCCACATCCAGATAAGTGTTCCTGGGCCCCTAACTTAACCTCAATCCAATTCAAACCTGATTGGTAAACTGATTGGTTTACCCCTCAAATAGTCATATAAAGTTGTGAGGATCCACCTTAATGTTCTCTTAATGCAGACATGTCCTCACAATGCAGTATAAAGCTGAAACTGTATTGCTCAGAGAGCAAAGTAAGTATATGCACACACACATACAAATGCATACACATTTAAATACACGCATACTACCTGCTTCAGCAGCAGGTGTGCATGGAGGGCATCTTCAATGTCTGTCCTGGACTGGATCTTCATCCTCACCACTGTTTTCCATGAAGTTGTGACTGCTGTTATAATCAGCAAACATTTTAAATCAATAACATAATAATTAAAACAATTGCTTAATCATTTAAGTAATTTTTAAAATAAATAATGGCAAATATATTCCATTCCTAGTTGTTATTTGTGAGGATGTGCATATGTTTTTTGTGTTATGTGATGGTAAATGTAACATTTTTGGACTTTTGACTGTTGGTCATCAAGACAGGAAATTTGATAACATCGCACTGGGCTCATAGGCTAACAGGCTAATAATAGGCAAATCATGAAATAATCATGAATTGCAGCCCTAGTTTCGAGCAGGGGTTAGTAAGAGTCCACAGAGAAAATCAAGAATTAGAGATGTCACAGGACTTGCTGCACTGTGACATCCAAAATAACAAGACAGAGACATGTAAGTGGATCATCATACTATGTGTAATGAGGTAGCTTTGCATATGTAACTTAAATACAAATGAAATGTTTGAGTGTTTCATACTTCCATAGCAGAAGAAAGGGAATGGTGTGTTGCAGTTCTCATCAGTCCAGGTTCCATCTTCCAGCGCTGCAGCTGTGCAGCTTTCCCCTCCACTCAGGTTGTCAGGTTGTCCACCCTGCCAGTTTAGAAATGAGGAGCTTTCTCCAGTATCTGACCAGTACCAAAGCTTATGTCTACTGAGGCCAATCCACGCTTCTTCAGCATCATCTTCTTCACTTGAAGCTACAGCTCTTTTAGATATAGGAACAGCTTCTTCACTTTCATTGTCAAGCTTCTCCTGAATGATGTCGTTAACTGTTTGATTAGGGACGGTGGCCAGGACTGAACCATGTTTCTCACAGTAGGATTTAGCATCTGTCCAAGTCATTAATGTCTCAACAATGTAGTAACCAGTTTGGTTGTCGGCAGTGACTCCGTCTTAACAGAAGTGGAAGAAATAGTTATACAGTTTTTTAATAAACCATGAACAAATATGTGAAATGTGTTAGCAAAACTGAACAATTAGCAGCGGAACAAATGCAGCCTGAAAATCCAAAGTCGAGAATTATGTGTTGTGAAAAACTAACATGTGACTAATCTAATAAACTTTTATCCATTCTATATCAATAATATATAAGGGGTGGTTGATAAGGTTGTTATTCATTTTGGAAAACAAAGCACCTTTTTTTTTTTTTTTAACATAGTACTTATACTTTTAGTCCAGCAGTTGAAAAGCACACAGATCCTCTTTTTCTAGAAGTTGGCGTCTTGCACCTCCAGAAACAGAAACACTGCAACAGTTTTAATCTTCAAACTTGCTGCAGTATCACAAAAAGACTTGAACTGCTTGTTCATGTATAGAGATCTCAGTAACTCTTCTCCTTCTACTTAAGGCCTTGAATTTATTAATCATGTTTCAATTGCGCTGCTGGCATCAAACTCAGATTAGGCACGTATTTACAAAAATCTATGTAAATTGGGTTTTTACCCACCAGTAAAGCAAACAGCAGGTTTCTTGTCAGAGCAGCTGTAATCCATCCAGAATCCATCTTCAGTCAGGGACACACAGGACTCAGAGTCAGTGTTCTCCGGCTGACCGAGTTTCCAGTTGGAATATGCGGCCGGATGTCCGTCCACCCAGGTCCATTCAGTGTAGTTCTCATACAGTCCGATCCAGGCCTTCCCTCTGTAGTCACCGGTTGGAGTGCTCATCATTGTGTTCACAGTCTTCTTGTCACTTATTTTGGCCATTCCAGTAAACTTAGAGGTGCAGATGTCTTTGGCTTTATTCCAGGTCATCTCCATTTTTACAAAGTGGAGGTCTGGAGATGATGCAGAAAGGACGCAGAGACCTGAGGAGGGAGAATATTTGTTTTTTACTTTTTTACTAAGTAATTAGTATTTATGTATCCTTTGTTTTTAAAATGGATACTCGTTTGGACAAAAATTTCAAAAAGGAAATGTAAAAATGTCTTAATAAGACTGAGTAAAGTTCTCCAGGGGGCTCAAAGTCCTTTGTACCAGAATAAGCAGAACAGCAGGAGCACCAAAGGCATTCAATGCATTTTTTTTTAGGGAAAAAGTTGAGAAAAGAAGTATTTATGAGATTTGTCATATCACATAAGCATTACATGCAGGGAAAGTAATTGTCTACCACGACGGGGTTTTTTTGAAAAGACTAACACGCAGGAAACACAAGGAGAGGAGAACAATGACTGAAAGATTTGCTTGATTGATCCATGGATTGACCTGTCAGGAGGAGCAGCGCACACACAGTCTCGTCCATGCTGGCTTCGATTAACTGTGGATGAAATAAAGATCCAACATAGCGACTGAGCACTTGCACATTTGGAAAACACTTTAACATGATCCTTTACATGCTTTTACCTTTAACCCTTGGTGCAAGCCTGATACAAAAGTAATTAAAAGACATTTGACAGGTGAATGCACAAGTAGTGTGAAGAAATTTACTGGATTTTATGAGATTATTTTAACATTTCTATCAACATTGACCTTCTAATTGTTCCCAGAATTAAATCCAAAATTGGTTTAACTGCTTTCAGCTCGTACGCAGCACAAAACCTGAAGATCTCACCTTTAAAATCAAAATTAAAGGATCAAGAACTTACTGATTTAAATTGGAAACTTCTGTTTTTGAGCCCAAGATGTTTACCTCTTTATTCTTTAGTCAATTCTATATCCTATATTTACGACAATTTGCCAAGCATCATAAAAGAAAGTTTCTTGCTGTTTCTGCTCTGTTCAGAGTTATTTTAGTTTTTTTCTGTAAGCTATTATATCATACTGCAAACATAAAAACAAAGAAAAAGTTTAATTTTGCAAGAAATATATGATGTGACATATTCACAAAAAATATTGACTTACCAGACTTTGAATTTTTCTAGTTGTAAAACACAAACAACTGTCCGTCCTCTGCAGTGTTCAGTCACCACCGTTGTGTTTTTATACGATGTAAATCAGGACATTATGAGCTTAGTTGAATGATTTACTTTCAACGAAACAGATTGGAGAAGAAAACCGTGACACGCCCTCACTAGCTTTTTGAAAGCCCCTTTTTTAGCATCTTCTGAGCTGAGGGAATGTTTATATTGTGCGTTCACTCGGATTTGAATGATAAATTTAAAGAGATTTGGATACAAAGACAATCTGTGAAGAACAAATCTAAACTGACCTAAAAAGTGCTCAGGTATGTGTGTGTGTGTGTGTGCGCGTTTGTGTGTCAACTGATCTTCATCTTCATAGATGTTTTCACCTCATAAAGATCTTGCTTCATTGGCATCTCATTTGTTCAGTGTTGGCAGGATTTTGTTGAAACTTGAGCCTGGTATAAACCAGTTGCAGTTGAAACAAACCGATCAGCTCACGGATCATTAAACTTCAAACTCGTTAATATTTGGTAACTATTTGCAACAATTTACATTTGGAGATCTTTGGATACAAACACAACCTCTGCTTGTAAAAACACTGAACCAGTATGGAAAAGACCTTTAGATACAGGAATAAAATGTATCTTCAGCTGTTTCAGTGATTTGAAAGCACAGTTTCCTTCATACCTCTCTGCTCAATGTAATTTGAATTTTTTTTCAAAAATAACAGTGTCTGCGTGTGTATACTGTATTTTTTTCTATGTATTTTGCAGATTCTCACGAGTGACATATGTTTTATGAGTGTTAAGTTTTAAACGGTGGTCTTATTTTCCCTTATATCAAGAAAAACCTTAAATCTCTCTCCCTCTCCTTTTTCATTTACACTTATATCTATCTATGGTTAGGGTTAGGCTTATCACAGCTGAATGTGTCAGATAACAAAATCAATACTGAAAGTGTTTCACATGGATGCCTGCACGCGTTAGAAGTTACTCTGTAATGTTATTGTGGATCAATGGATCAATATGACACAACAGTGTGCAAAGACAAGCCAATAACATGAGAAAGGCATCTTTTAAAAGTAAAGAGGTTGTTAGCAAATAGCTCCACCTGGTGGTGAACGATAGCAACTGCTTCTCTGCCCACTCATTAATGTTGACCTTGCAGTAGCTTTTTTTCATTCAAAAGACTTGGACGACAATAAAAACAACAACCAGACAGATTTTTCCTCACTTGTATTTATTCATACTATATCATATTTATATACTATGTTCATCAGATATTTATATATTTATATATATTTATATAGTTATTTACATATGGCAGTGTTGCCAGTCAAAGAAACTGATATTTCAACAAAATGGATAACAAAAACAAGCGTCAATTCAGTGCTGTGCCGACAGCACACAAGTTTGATTTAAAAAAAAAAAACCCAAACAAACAAAAGAACAAACTCCAGATAAAAACCAGAATGTGGGGAAACACAAAAAAAAACCACTCGGGCGTGACTGTTCACATGTTGTCTCTAAAAGATACTGCGTCACAGTATTTGTGGACTCTGTTACTTGGTTTTTATTTCGCTCCAGAACACGAAATGTAGTGTTGCTGAAAACTGCGTCATCAACTCCCCCAGAAATCACCAGGCAATGTGCAGGCAGCTGACATGGACTTGTACAAGTTTAAAAAAAACAAAACAAAATTAAATTACAAGATAAGAAAAAATACAACTATACACAAAAAAAACAAAGAACTGATGCTTTCTGAGGCAAGGGGAGAAGATCCAAGTAATAATTGTTCGCATTAAGTACAGCCATGCATTAGCAGCGATCGTCACACATTCTTCGATACGTCTTCTGATAGCTTGCCTTCCTCGCTGACGTGTTTCAGTCAAAATATTGGACCAAACAAACATGCGGTATGTAAGGTTTATATAGTCTCTCACATTCAGCCGCTCGTCAGAGAAAACACTTTGGAATTAGATGGCTTTCTTACTGGTTGGTTTCTGCTCTGTATCGCTTTAAAAAGCCAGTTAAGTACTCTTCTTTCTCTGAAAATAGAAAAGCGCCGCCAATTTTGCAAAACTAAGAACCTCTGACACACGTGCACACTTTGTGCGTGTTTCTGTGCAACAAGCATAAGCTGTCTCGTCTATAAATA
>JAPZDY010000025.1:3640107-3651351 GCA_029783645.1 Ctenochaetus hawaiiensis
TTCTGACCCCACATGGTCTATTTAACAAAAATAGAATAAAAAGAAGAACTTTGAATACATTCTAGAAACAAACACACAACTGGGTTGGTCGAATACAGAAGGGCGTGGGGGCAGTAAGAGGCAGGTCCTGGTGGAGGTGTGTGGATTAGGTGGAGGGCACAGGTGTACCCCCATCAGGAAGCTTTCACGGGTGAACCTTGAAGGAGAGCAGTTCTTCTGAGTGCATATTGTTGAGCGATCGCAGCTCGGGAAGCTTGAGCAGCAGCTTGGTGAAGGTGGTGGACGACTCCTCGCCGTGGTTCTGCATCACCAGGTTTCGCAGCGCTCGGATCAGTTTGTCCTGCAGGGCCTCGACTGCGTTCAGGTCCTGGATGCCTGAGCGATCTGAACCACAACAAAAAGGAAAAAGGTTAATGCTTGAGGACAGAAAAGGCCTTACACTTGTTCTAAAAGCCATTTGTTTTGGAGCTCATGGTTTAACTTGAAGTCTTTTAACAACAACATTATCAGGCTAAAACATTCTTACCGGCTGAAACGAGCACCACGGCAGTGAAGAGGCTCATTTCGTCCGAGTCGAGCCGCAGCGCCGCCAGCTTCTCGCTGAACTCGCACATGGAGTTGAGCAGCTCGCCGGCGCCCAGCGACCGGAGCGTGTCGAGGCTGTAGCGCTTTCCGCTCAGGAAGGTCACCGTACGCTCAACCATGTTAAACAGAGAGGCGAATCGGACCATCAGCACCTGGGAGACAAGAGAGGAAAGGCAAGAGGAGTTTTAATTTAAGGTTTGACATGTGCAGGTAAACAGGACTCTGACATTTTATGACAAACTTGAGAATCCAAAGGATCCTGTAAGTTTCTCTCTTACAACTTCTCTACCCTTTAATTTTTTTAAATCTAATTTAAATGCAGAATGGCACAATTTTTGACGTGTTGCTAATCCAGAACTTTCTTTTGCGTCATCCTGAATAAAACTCCACTCAAAGGTTTACAGTATCTACAGTTCGTGCTTTAGGAGCAGAACATGATAATAACTGTGTGTTCAAGCATCACACACTCGAGCCTGAACAGAACAATCTGAGCAGAAACAGCTACAGAATGTTTATCTAAGCTTCCCACAGAAGAACATCATGTTACAGTCTCAATCCCATATATAGAGAACTTAAGAAGGTTCTTTCGTTTTCTTTCTAACTGATATCAGAGTTAATATTAGCCAGCGCACACGGCTGCCAGTGTGCTCTGTTTGGGAACGCCACAGTGGATCTTGTATTCAGGCTGTTTGACGAGGACGTCATGTTCGACTTCGTTTGTTTGCCTTCTTACCTCAAAAGTTCCAGCTTTCAGCAGGCTGACTTGGTCGTGTTCGGGGAGGTCGCGGAAGCCCGGGATCCTCTTGGCAAAGTCGACCACCTCTCGCACGGCGGGGGTGAAGCTCATGGAGAACTCCTCCCAGATCTCCTGGCTCGGCTTGCGGGGGTCCACGTATGGTGTTGTGTTCATTGGACACACCTGGGGAAACACCAGCAGAGGGTCAGAGATCAAAAGCCTAACTCTGTTTTTTTTTTTTTTTATTTTAAAAAAGAGCAATATGAATTTCAAGGTTGGAAAAAAATCAGTTTCTCACCAGGTGTGCTCTGTTGTTCACACCGTTGGTTGGTCCACTGTAACCACTTGAGGCAGTTTGTGTGTTGTATTCATGTTGTCTTTGGCTGTCTTCTGATGGATCACAGCTAGGGGCGCTGTTGAGCTGCTGATGCTGAGGCTGTTGCTGGTAAACTCCCCTCTCCTCCCTGTAAACAGTGTTGGTGACGTGTTGGCCGTTACTGTAAGAGCTTTGCTGGTGTCCCCCCACAACCACGTTGTTGTTCCAGGAGTTCCATCTCTCCTGTTGCTCCTCCATGCGGCTTTCGCAACCCGTCTCGGGGGCGACCGGCGAGGGCGAGGCGTGGCCCTGTCTCTGTGACCTCTGCTGGCTGAACGTGAAGGCATCTTGGTGCTGCCTGCTCACCGTGACGACGGCCTCGTCCTCACCGCTGTCTGACGCGCAGGAGGAGGCAGAGCTGGAGTTGGTGTCCATGGAAACCACTGACTCTGAATCCTGGTTGCATTGCGGGGAGGAGGGGTTCGAGCACGACGGGGAATTGGAAGCAGAAGAGGAGGAAGAGGAGGATCTGGAGCTGGTGTCGCTGTTAATGGCCTCCATGGGCAGCGACGGGCTCTGGTGGCCGTGCAGCATGCTGTGCAGCTGGCTGTTGTTGCTCATCATGTTGTTCATGGCGTTCTGCATCTCCAGCAGCATCCTCTGCTTTTCCCGCTTTGGGATGCGACCAAATCTGACAGCTGAGAGAGGAAATCGACGGCTATTAGATTGTTTTCACATTAACAACACCAAACAAGGAGAACCGAAGAAAAAACAGCTGTACACGGAATGAAATCACATTTTTGATTTAAATGTATGATATCAGACGTCAGTGTAAAGTAAATGCCCTGCTCACCATCTCTGGACATGCCGACAGCCAGACACTTCTTGAACCGACACTGCTGGCAGCGGTTCCTGTTGATCCTCATGATGGTGCAGTTTTCCATCTTAAGACACTTCTTGTACTGGATGTTCTGCTGGATGCTTCGCCTGAAGAAGCCCTATGGAACAAGAACCCCATGAGAAACGTTAGTCATGGGCGCATGTGCAGCCAGGAAGAGACGTTTAATCAAACCTGCAGAGAGGCAACCCTTCATTGCAGGAACTCGTCTCACCTTGCAGCCCTCGCAGGCATGGACGCCATAATGGAAGCCAGAGGCCACATCACCACACACCTTGCATAACAGCACCATGCCATTGATTTCTGCAAGAAAACAAAAAGAGTGTGTAACCAATGTGCACCACATCAAACATACAAAACTTTCTCGAATACTATTATATTCTAATAACGTGAAGATTTGGATGTTTTGCTTACTGGTGATGCTGCTCTTGGCAGATGTTGACGAGCGCCCAGTCTTCTCTGCACCATGACTGCGCTGGTTCTTTCCAGGTGGAGAGATATCCACCACCATGCCCACGGCCCTGCTGGGCAGCGAGGGGCGGGAAGGGGTTGGTGATGTCGACAGGTAGCTGCTGCTGCTGCTGGGGCTGGTGCTCATGCAGGACTCTGGGCTGGAGGCAGAGCCTGAGGAAATGTAGGCGATGACCCCGCCTGTGAAGAGAGAGACAGTGATGTGTTAGAGAAAGAGGTTTCATCTTCACGTTAATGGCTGATGGTACAGTTACATACACAGTATATGCAATACCCCTTTTTGCAGACTTTTTTATTGACTGAATATTATGATGGCGATGTAGATATTTAGAGTCATCATACTGCAGGAAGCAAACACACCGCAAAATTTGCTTTTTCTGGAATTGTGACATCACTAAATCAATCAAAAACTATCTCAACCTTTAAACTTTATTAAATGTTTCAACTGAACAGTGAGCTGATGACAGGATTTTAAGTTTCGACTGAAATAAAAAAAGCGAAAAATTAAAAAAGGAGAATATACCAGATTAAAAAACTCTTGACACTAAGGTAGCAACAGGTGGCTCGTACACGCCTTTGTCTTTGCTTCCTGGTTGGTTTGTGTGCTGCTGTGATTGACCTGCTTTATCACCTCCAGTGCCTGCTGGTTGGATAACACGTTACATAACATGCCTGAGATGTTACCACCAGACAGGGTCACTGAAGCACTGGGGCAACATAACAGCTGAAGGAACAAAAGCATGCAAAGGGAAAGCATCTACCATTTGGTTATGTAATGACATGTTAAGCCAAAAAAGGGGCTGGCAGAAATTAATAAATTGGTGGATCAACAGCTCGACCAGAAGCAGCCTGCAGCCATTAAATGACAATGAGGAAGTGCTTTTAAAAATTAAAACAATGAGACACACCAAGTGATGAATGAAGTAGTTTTAAGAGTAACAAGTGTTCACTGTAATATAATATCACATTTATTTCACAACACTTTTTTATTTTTTTTTATATTTTATCTAAGTGCCTTTTGGCAAGGCAGCATACTGTGACAGTAAACTGCTCCAGTGTGATGTGTTAACATGAGTCACTTTAAAGTAGGGCGGTGCAGTTTTTAAAATAGAATACACGCTGAGTCAATTTCCATTTGAAAAAAAAAAAAGTACACGAAAACATCTGTGTATCTTTGCTGGAATATTCGCGTGAAAAAGTTTCAATGTTGTTTTTTTTTTTACTGTATTTACTCGAAAACACTCTGGATTTACAGGCAACAGTACATGATTACCTAACCCCGACCATGACTGTTCTCTTTCACGGCCCACCCACACGTGGACCTGTCATGAATGTCTGTGAAAGCGGAGCGCGAGCAGGAAGGGAAAAAAAAAAAAAACTAGGTCAGTAGCTGCTGTCTCCCTCGAACTCACGTGTACCTCGCAGCAGTGCCTCGCGCCGGCACTGCTCTGCACAGTGCGGATTATGCAACGTGCTGCGTCACGGGCTGCTTTCAGACCAATCAGAGGAGAGACCCGTTCAAGCATGCTTGAGGAGAGGAACGCCCCTCGACCAATCAGAGACGTGTTCCAGAAGAGCGTGTACACAGAGGCACATGGCTAGGTTACGCTGTCCATGTGAGCGAGACCGGGGAAGATAAACACTGTTGTTGTGTCAAATGTAAATGTAGCATTGACGCAGCGCCGCACTGGCACTCCTAACCCCGTTTAAGAAAAAACACGGTAACACGATTAAAATACAGTTTTAACACACGACAACTTAGTGAAATAATTTCTAAAAATATATGTTTGTAAAGTGACACAGTTAACGATAACGATCCTGCACCAGAGGAACGGAAAAAACACCGAAACGTTCAGTCTCAGGTCACCATTCATTTGCCATCAGCTCTTCTTAAGATACTTCTCTATTGTCTAGATCTATTAATTTATAATCAATATGATGCATTTACAAATTTTAAGCCACAAATACAGTTTTATAGCATTATTTAAACTTGGTCACATTTAATTGTGTTGCTCTCCACAAGCAACATACCCGAGACAGGAACTGTAAAACTTGACATATTAATGTTTGAATTTGGATTTAAGGATAAAGTAGATTTATGTGGAGGACAAATGTTAACTCGGTCACTGCAGCAAATGTCAAAATATCTGCTCAGTGCATGCAATGAAAACATAGCAACCGGGCAATCTTTACACTTTTTAAGACAAACAACATATAAAACATTATTCTCTTACCAGGTTTGGCTGTTCCAACGTCCTCAGGCATCTTCTATCGAAGAAAATAAGGACAATCTCCGACTGACTTTTAAGTAAAATAAAAAAAACTCTGTCACGACTTCTGCCACAGTCGCAAAAAACAAACTACGACGGAGACTAAACTTGGCAATCGAGTTGCACGAAACTGAAGCTCATATTAGGACTCTTCTCTCTGGGAAAAACAAGCTGCGGGTCCGACACTTTGACTGAGAAAAAGTCGAACAGATACGTCCGAGTCGACGGGACTCCCTCCTTGAATGTGTGTGTGACTGCGGTTAGTCAAGAGAACTAAATGTTCTCAATAGTGGGCTCGCCCATGTGACCCATTTGTCGGCCACGCCCCTACGCCCGGCCGCTCGAGCCACTTTAACCCAGTGACACACTTTCAGCGCACAGAAGGGGCGGAGCCAAGCGCGTTTTAACGACGTAACCGAGGAATGGTAACAGAGCGGTCACGTTGCACAGCACAACGTGAAGGGTGAAGCCCGAGGAAAGCGTGGACATGCCGCGTGCGTCCCGTCCCGTAGTCTTCCGAGTGTGTTTTTTGTTGATTACGTTGCTGTTTAAATGTATTTAGATGCTGCCAAGCTGCAGGAGAGCGAAACTCAGCTTTTTAAAACAACACTACAGCATGAGCACAAACAGCAGCACTTCATAGGAAGTACATTTGCTACAGAACTGAGAGTACTGAATTTGTACATTTTTATGCATCTTTATCAGGTACTCCAGAGTATCATAAACAAATGTACTTTTAATTCACGTATTAATTCAAAATTGTGTAACCTTAGTATGTAATTACACATTTTTAAGATAAAAAAAAAACTCAAATAGGCCATTAAAACACATACTAAGGTTCTTAGACAAGAGCTCTCCTACACAATGATCATGCATGTACGCATATCAATGTGCATGTGTATAAACTATATATGTTTTGATGTTTATCCAGCATTTCTGTCTGTGTGTATGTGTGGCTGCATACTTAACTTCAGACACAAAAAACAAATTTCAGTGCAACTAAAGATTCAAAAAGCAGGACCTTTGCTTGTAAGAAGTATTGTGACATACTGTGTTGCTTTATTACTGTTTTTACTTCTGTGTTCATGTTTTGTGTACCCTGTACATAATACATGCAGTCCGGCACACCATCGCAAAACCTCAAAAATGGCATATATCAACACCCTCTTTTGACTCATACTGTGTTTTTAAACTCACAGGAATTTGTATCAGCTCCATTATACTGTAAATGTGGCCAGTGTCAAGTTATATAAGAGGTCAGTTCAAGCCAAACTATATCGGTACGCAAGTTTTATGGGTTGTTTATGTATTATATTGTGCTTTGAACTGGCAAACGGACAATAAAATAAAACCGATTCAAAGAAGGCTTTGTCCACAGGAAAGTTTACACTGCTTTTTCTCCACATTTGCACAAAAACGTGCGTGTCATTATTGCACGCTGTGTGTGGGCAAATATAAAAAGCTGGTGATGGCATGTGAAACCTTATCAGTGCAGCCCTAGTGTAGCATTTTCTTATCTCAGGCTGTTGACTTTGGTTACCGCATGTTTATTTTTCGTTTACAACCACTTAAGCTACATTTTTATCCCACTTTTATTGACTTATGCATGAAGACGTACATCCTAACGTTTCCCAGCAATTCAACATGAGTGAGCATAAACAGTTATTTCCATAATTTGAAAAAAAAAAAAAAAAAATCAAACTCAAATAGCCCTCTTACTTTGACTGCGTGCAGACTGAAATGACTGTGTTGTGTTACTGTGTTTGACTTCTCACTCTAACCAATCAGAGAGGGAGGTGGATTCTCATAAGTCTACAGATGACACCTACAGATCTACAGGACATCCGTTAGCAGGGAAACAAAAATATTTCTACAACTGGTCGTTAGGCTTATTTCGTAGAAGTGAGGTGAAAGTGAAATTGTATTTGTCATTCGGTTGAACCCCATGGAAGTCCCCTAATTACCCCAGCAGTCATGATATGATGATTTGCAGATAAAAAAACATACACAGGTGTCAATGTACTTTGGTTAAACTGGGCTGGTATTTTTTGAAACATCCACTCATCAAGCGTACTATTATCTGTTGCTCTAATAAGACAGTTTTCGTCTATAATGGATGCTTTGAATAATTGTCCTAAATCACATTTGCTTGGAAACATTTTGAAAATATTTCAGTGTTTTACTGGAAGGAAAAAAAAAGAGAAGGATTTTGATATTGAAACCACACGAAAGGCTTTTAACATATTTGACATTTACTAAGATGAGCCTCATTTTATAATCTACATCTTCTGACTTGCAAATACTCATAACTCTACCAACTGCATCGCATAGGAAACCACAGCGCAGTCAGAACGAGGCTAGCCACAAGCATTTTACCCTGACCTGCTTTTAGTACAATAGGCAGCCAAACAGCCTGACAAGCATGTACTTGACATTAACTTCTTTTAAAATCAGTTTAATTGCAGTGTTTTTCTTGTGTTTACTGTATCATAAAACTCTCTCCTCTCTATGCTGCTGTAAATCTCACATCTCAGCTACACGCTTTCCCCAAAATGTTGATCTGCATTTATTCACAACAGTTGGTTTGATCAAAATCAGGATTCAGTATCACACTTATACAAAACCAGCTGTTTTTGAGACAAAGTCATCTATTGACTTTGGCCACTTCTGTTCTCAAAAATAATGTATTGGGGTTTTTTGAAAAGACTATGTCACAGTAAATTTATTAAAAAGGAGCCGAAGACACTTTTTTTTCAGTCGAAAAACCATGTGAGAGAGTGTATTTGTGAAGCAGATACAGCTGTCTGACCAGAGTTCAGGCCTCGGTGGGATGATTCACTCTTGGCAGGACAAAATATCCTGAAGAGCTCAGACATCACGTTTTTTCAAGAGCTGAACAATGAGAGGCAGTTTTAAAGTATTAATATTTGACTTGGAAGTGTTTAAATATATCCTCAGGTTTGTGACTGTTTGTTTGTTTTTGTTGAAACACGTTTTTATGCTGCTCTCTTGCTCAGGTGTCTCTTTAAAAGAAAACTTTTATTCTGTTTAGTAAAAGAAAAATTAAATTCTGCCATTCTTTAAAGGATAAGTTCTGCGAAATTTCACATTTTTCTTGCTTTAGGCCATCTCTTTGTACTTTCCTGTCTTTATATATAGTATGCAATCAACAGTATTTCTTTAAGACGTGTTTCACTTCCCAATGAAGACGTACGTTCTATAATTAAAACCTTGTTATACTGTATTGTCACTCACAATCTGTTTTCACTTCCTCTCACTCCTCTGCCCACAGTAGTTGACAAATCTAACAAACTAACAGTGACAACTGATTTCACTTTGGTAAACACATACAAGTATCTGACTGCTAGTACTTATATTTTAGTTCTTTGCAGCCATTTTTTGATTCTGTGCTGATTATGCTAAAAACAGAGGGTTTAAAATTGTTATTAAATTATCAATGAACTTATTAAAAACATTATATTCATTCTGAACAGTAACAGATATGGATAACTCGGTACTTTGTCCAGCAGGTCTGTGTGTGAGAGCCTCCCTTCAAATAAAACAATGTGAAAAGAAAACAGAGGCAGAACTGACTTCCTTTCCATTGTGTTCCTTTATTACCATATTTGCAGAGATAACTTAATCAGGAAGCAAAAAATATACCAGACAATAATGTACTAAAAATCTGAGATACAAATAACCCCCCAACACAAACCACCCGGAGCCCCCCACCCCTCCTCCTCCTCCTCCTCTCGCCGTCGTCCTCTGTGGCTTTATGTGGCGTATCGCTTTGTCCACTGTTTGGCCGTTCGGTCATGTTCTGCTCTGTTAGTCGTGTACTGGGTGGCGATGCTTCCCACCAGGGGATCAGCTGAGTGAAAAACACAGGTCGATGTTCAGTTTAACTGCACATGGAAATAATAAACAGAGACAAAGATGACACTAAAAGGCTTTTTGGCATTTTCTGGCTCTTACAATTTCTTTTTGTTTATAAAAAGGAAATTATTTTCGGTGCATAACATAAATAAGTAATCGCTTTTGTCTTCTTAGGCCGGGATGTTTTCATATATTTTGATGTGATTTCATTTGGAAGGTTTTTTTCCTTTACATTACACAGTGTAAAATATCTGAGCACAAGAGGAATCAGGTGACTGCTGTCGCAATTATCAAATAAACCAGCACTCAGACATCTAAGCAAATAAAGTGTGTTGCTTGAGGCTAAACAAGAATTTTTATCTTTTTTTATCTGTGGTCAAAAGTGTAAGGTGAATTCCTGTCATCTTTTACTCTTACGAGAAAAGCACGTTGATAAAACAGAGTCAGATGTCCAGATACTGTGGTTTCCTGTGGAGGTGACAGCATTTACTAGCATTTATTCAGACTCCTGATGATTTGAAATACCATAGGAAATTACTGTTTTTGGTTAGCTTTAAAATCATTTTTTTAAAAAGGTGATTCAAATCATGTTTCTGAAAATGTAACTGAGTCTTAAAGTTTTTTTTCTCTGTATCCTGTCTCTCATTGTAGACATAAACATAACGTCACACGAGAAGCAAATCGTGGATTCAGCAGGTTTTGCAGATCGCGGGAGCACAAATTAATATTAAAACGTGACAGTTTGTCTTTGCCAACCCGTCAGGTTGCAGGTTACATTCACGACTGTCTACACTCATTCAATATATGTGGTGAGGATGTTGAAAGAGTTTAATAAAAAGTAGTAAGTGAACTTTTTGGCGATCTGAGGTTAAAACTACATTGACATCTTCAATTCTCGTGAATAATTTTTAGAAAGATACATGCTGTCTGTACTTAGACATTATTTTTACAGAGCAGTGATGAACAGCTTCGTCTCACTGTGCAACAACACAAAATCCTGGAGCTCAAGGTCAGCAGTCACCTGTTCAGTTCTGTTATCAGTTAGGGTGTAAACACGGGCCAAAAAAAGGATTTGTAGAGCATTATCATGTCAGAGGAAGTTGACCTCTGACCTTTAAGATATATAATGTCATCTCTTTCTATTTGAACTTGTACACATTTTCTTTCTTAAATATGAGTTATGCCCAACTATAATCACATATGAATGTGTGTATGAATCTACCACTCATGCAAAATACCAGATATAATAAAAAGCTATTAAGCAGGTTGTTTAAGTGAAACAGAGGTCATCACATGGATATTATCAATATGCTGATGAGTGACTCTAGAGAACTGTTTCCAGTGAGAAACGTGCAAAGCTGATACAAAGCTTCGTCACATGGCCAAAACATGTTTTGTAGGTCACAGTCATCCTGACCTTTGACCACACAATTCCAATCAGCCTCGACTCAAAAAGCCTCGGAACAGAAATTCCATCATGCCTTTCTTGAGAAACTGCATTCACAAGGGTGGGGTGGACGGATGACTTGAAAACATAATGCCTGCAGTCACAGCTGTTGCTGGTGTGGAGGCACGAGAAACATGTTTTGTGAGGTCAGGGTGATCTCGACCTTTGACCCCTACGTCCTAATCAGTTCCTGCTTCAGTCCAAGTGAATGTTTTTGCCAAATTTGCAGAAATTCCCTCAAGGCTTTCATAGGATGTTGCATTCATAAGAATAGTATGTATTTACAGACAGAAAGACAGACAGCTGGGCATAAAATCGAAATGGGTTTCCCTTTACAACATGGCTGCCATCGTTTCCTGCTGCAAACAGGCTGTTAATTTTAATCAAAGTCAGAAAAGCAGAGTGAAACTTTGGGGTTTGCAGCTTGTTGCAGCACGCCCAAAACATAAAACAACAACCACTAACAGCTCGTCAGCCTGCTGTTTTAAAACATCTTTGATTCAACAGTTTGGTCGCTGCGATGGTGCTCTGACTACTGAGCCTTCACCACCAGGCTCATCACTCGGTCTTACCTGGGTTACAGTCTGTGAGCAGGGAGCAGATGGACAGCAGCACCTTGGAGATGGTGAGGGCGGGGCTCCAGTT
>JAPZDY010000025.1:3651451-3668060 GCA_029783645.1 Ctenochaetus hawaiiensis
TGTGACCAGTGTGTTAATTAATATAACCTTACTGTGCAATAACAACCAGTATGACACCTTGGATTGACAATACAGTCTGTATTGCTTTGACACTGAGCAACAGCATAAGAGAAAGTATTCAGATCCTTTACTTATGTAAGAATAAAAAGGCTGTTAGCATGCTAATGTTTGTTGAATGGCAGTAAACAGAATATACAGCGGAGGTCATGAGAACAATGAGAATATGCCATTAAGTTCTGCGGTATAGAGTCATGCTGCTCGCATGGCTGAGAAGAGAACAATTACCAACTTTAATGTGTGTGAACACACATCAGAAGCTGCTCTAATTACAGTAGCAAGAGTATTTAAATGAGTTAATACCAACCCTTATTTGATTTATCCTGTAAACAAACTCCCAGAGTTGAAATCAAGCTTAAATAACAAGACATACCA
The DNA here is from genome assembly GCA_029783645.1 of Ctenochaetus hawaiiensis. Classification (NCBI taxonomy): domain Eukaryota; kingdom Metazoa; phylum Chordata; class Actinopteri; order Acanthuriformes; family Acanthuridae; genus Ctenochaetus; species Ctenochaetus hawaiiensis. Next base: position 3,651,884 of record JAPZDY010000025.1, read on the forward strand.
GATCTGGATCATTGCCTGAAGATTTCTCCACAGAGGCCCGTTCATGAGTTCTGACACGGCCTGCAGACAGAGAAGCTACCCGATGAAAACATCAAGCCTCCTTGATAACAGTGATAAAAGCTACGAGATATAGCAGGAGCCATAATGAGTCACGCCCAACCAATTCAGATATCTGATAAGAACTTTATTTGATGTTTCGGGCTGTAAGTTTTATAATCAGGTGTGTGTGTGTGACAGATAAAAACAGGCCTGAGTTTAGAGTGAATAAATGAATGAATGAATGAATGAATGGAGGGTCACTGAAAAGGTGTAAATAGTTGAGAACATACAGAAGAAGCTGTAGTGAAACACAAATCCCAGACAGAGCCGAGCGTTTTCTCACAAGCCAACCACAGTGTGTTTTATTGGGTGCTTCAGTAATACAAGTGCACAACAAACCACTCTGCAATTGCAGAGGTGGCGGGTAGCCAGTAAATATACAAGTCCTGCCTCTTTCACAGGCAGACCTATACTTTTGTGGTCTGCCTCAAAAGCCTTTGAAAAAATACATACAGTACAAACAAAATCAGAGGAAGTTAAAAAGGATCCATTGAAGCAAACCTTCCTGTTCCATGCAGATAACATATTGATGACAAATACAAAAAAAACAAAACAAAACCAAAAAAAAAGAACAAGGAAAACAAAGTAAAAGCATATATTCTGCATGTTTGTTCCAGGTGCCACTAAGAAAATGAGAATACATACTGTATAGCTGGAGGACAATGCATAATAATAATTACAATATTCTGTGTTTTTTCTCCAATACAATACTTCCAACATTCAGATATTGGAAAATAAAAATCCCAATCTACTCTTTGTATAAAAAAGAAGCTTTCAAGTCAACAAGGAACAAAAGGACATTTTTTTGTCTTGTTTAATTTTTTTTTTTTTTTTTTTTTTTACACAGAAAAGGTAACGTCAGGGTGAAGGAGAAGAGGAGGAGGAGGAGGAGGAGGGTGATAGGAGGGCAGATATACCGTTGCACTTAGTGAGTGTGCTTTGACAGACTGGGTGAGAGCGAGAGGTAGAGAGAGGTACAGTGAAGGGTTGGGGAGGTGAAGGAGGGGCTGGTTGGTGGTGGAGAGTCTATGTGGCGTATCTCTTCGTCCATTGTTTGGCTATTCTGTCATGCTCTGTTCTGTTGGTCAGGTACTGTGTGGCGATGCTTCCCACCAGAGGGTCGGCTGAAAGGTTGGACAGGACAGAGAGACACAGGGAATGTTAATCATTCGGTACAATTACTCATCACAGCCTGTTTCTGCTGCAAACACAGACTGGTAAAAAGATTATGTTAACAACTGTGAAAGGGAGGATGAGTGAAATCAGAAAAACATTGAGAGAAATATTCATGAAGGGGAAAGTATTGAATTTCTTTTGGCTCTATTACAACATGCCAAGAGGCAACTTTTTGATTTGTGCAAAAACCAAAACAAATTAATGCAATTATATCTTATTTGAGATAATTTAAGGTGCTAAATGTAACATTAAGCACTGCAGTTTCAATGTAAAGGTCAAATCAGCACTTAACCCACGCTTTATGAAATATAAGAGCGCATGGCAGCATAATGTATGTTGTGTGAAAAACAAAGAAACTGTCGAAACCCTGGTTTCCTGACTGAAAACCAAAATTTGGCCCATATGTGGCCTGTACGTACACTGTGAACACTGTACTTTATAATGTGACCTATCCATTATGATGAAGTCAAATGATCTGAAGTGGAACTGATTCCACCTTTAGTTGCACTCTAACACACTGAATGGTAATTGATGCTGTAATGTCACATATAGCACTTTTCAGTAATCTACCAGATTCATGTTATCTGATTGACTGTAGCTTCCAAACTGTGAGGAGTTTTTATCCTGAGAGGGGGGAGGGGGGGGCTCAGCATTCACTTTATTATGGTGTGGTGGCCTTCAACAGACTTGATTAAACGGTCTCAAATTTAGCTTTATCAATAACCAGTTAATCATATTAAAACAAAGACAAGCCCTCCAGGAGCAGCAAAGACTGCACGAATCGAGGGGGAAAGGAGCTGTGCAAAGACTTTAAATGACTACAAAACCACCAGACTGCAAGTTAATTCCCTGTACTTGGCTGGCTTCCATGATGCTCACATATATCATACTGAACTTAAAATTGCTGCATGTAAGACAGCACAAAACGCCCATCTTACATCTTGACCCAATTATTCCTTCGCCAGGTCTGTTGTCTAGCTCTTAACACTCTTTTTTCCTCCGCCCTACCTCCCCTCCTACCCGTCCACACTTGTAACTGCTTTATAATGTCAGACAAAGCTTTAAGAGAGTGAGTACAAATCACAAGTGCTGTTATTTTTATTGTATCTACCGTGATAACATTAATTTTTTTGTCAGTCATTGTGGATCTCCTCTCCGAGCAGCTCAATTGCTCTTTTCTGCTGTGAAAATGTGGTTCTATTATTTACAACTTGAGGCCACGGACTGTGCCAAACATCTGTCAGCGTTTGACGGCACTGGGAAACAATGAGGGTTTGAATTGGTCATGGCTTACTTAATACACCGTTACTAGTCTGAAAACATAATTTTTACAGTCTGTCAACTTGAAGTTTGGCCCTGAGTAAAAATAAACATCACAGCTAAAAATGAGAAAAGAAAACTGCGATTGTAACAGCCACTCTCCGTAACATTTTACTAAGGTGGATGAAAAAGAGCTCTTCAAGCCACTCCAGCACCTTCTTAACCCACACAAAGGTCTCATAATAATTAGCATACTATAAAGGTGAAATGGCCAATGCATTAAGAAACTGGTGTTACCTGGGTTACAGTCTGTGAGCAGGGAGCAGATGGACAGCAGCACCTTGGAGATGGTGAGGGCGGGGCTCCAGTTGTCCTTCAGGATGTCCAGACAGATCACACCCTGACTGTTGATGTTGCAGTGATAGATCCTCGTACGAAATGTGACCTGCAAGCACAGAAACACTGAAGTTTAGAAAACTAGACGATCAGAGACAGAATGTTGTTTCTTGTGAAATACAAGAAAAGAGGACTTCAAAACAGTGACTTAATTTAAAAATCCTTGTTTCAGATCATCAAATGTGAATTCTGGTTACTGTTTAGTCATTGAGGTGAATGTTTCTGGGTTTTTTGGATAACTGGTCAGAAAAAGAAGCTACTGAATACCTTTCTGACATATTAAAGAATAAAAGCTTAATAAATGAATTGAAAAAATGATCAATAGATTTTTTTATATTCCTAATTAAATTCTATTAGCACCTGACACTAAATTCTCTCATTAAGTGCTTTATACAGGAAATCAACACCAGCATCCACTGATGGCCATAATGCAGCTCCAATCAACAGTTAAGGGAAAGTTTTTGATGCACTGTTTTTAGGTTTGGGTAATTTCGGGATGTTCTTTTTCAGAGAAGCATAAAATAACCAAAAAAATCAAATGAAACGGGTTTCAATTTTATTCCCTAACTGCCACCACTTTAAGCAACCACAAGTTCAACAGTTAGAGCTGCTTCTTTTTAGGCGCACAACAACATTTCACTAGTATGAACACAGTCGTTGCAGATGAAAGAAACAGCTGAGCAGAGGGCAACAGGTGAGCTGTTAAAACCCCCAATAAAAGCATGTTAGCAGCGATGAAGTAAAAATATGGACGGCATAATTCGTCTCAAGGAGATGAGTTCTAAACCCTGAAAGGAAGATAATTTGCGGTGCAGTCTGCCAGGTTGTGAAGCTTGTTTTAACTGAGTGTAATAATTGGACAGACAGGGAGGACTTTTAAAAGCTGCAGAGGGCCTTTCACCTCCTTTGTCTCTCTTATTCATATTAACACTGATGTATCAGCATCAGTACCAGTATAATGGGCCTGTCTGACTGCTCCACTGAGGGCTGTTTCACACCGTATGTCACTGCTGGATGCTCAAATATACAGTGTATCTAGGAGGACAGTATGACTGCATTAAGTGAACCATATTGTATTTTGGTTTCTAGGTTTTATTGATGACATTAAAACAGCATTTACACCACGTAGCCAGAGAGTAACACCTCCTATTTGCAATTCTCATGATAAATTCTCAACCGAATCAGAATGACCAACAGAGGGCAGCATGGTGTAAAATCAAAGCACAACAACAAACGGACAGCTTTGTTGTCACTTTGAAATCGGACCCCAGCATGCAAGTACGTGTTTATTTCTTTACCTGTTGGAGTAAAAAGCCCATAACATGACTCACAAAAAGCAGACTGATGTTTCCTTGATTTCTGCCCAAACTTTGCTTATCTTAAACCCCCTGAACAAGCAAACAACCAACTTGGGACTCTGCATTTGGTTTGTCTCAGCTTGGATGTGAGCTTGACATCTGTTTGGAGCAGCAAGGCAGACATTGGTGTCAAATGTCAGGACCAATCACCAACATCTGGCCCTCCTGAACCTGACCCTCCGGAGGAAATCTCTAATGAGCCTTGGCATTCCCAAAAATCAAACAGTGCAGGACGTTATAAATAACCATCCCCTCTGCAGACGCAGCGCTCCTCTCCTGGCCTCGGTTCAGAGATTGAAACACGTACACCTGGCAAACTTGTCAGCTCTTGTTTCTCTTTTTCAGATTTTTAAAAGCAAGTCGGGTTCTGGATCCAAATTCCCTAACCTGAGGTCTGAGTGCATTCTGCAACTGAGCTCCACTGGAGCGTTTCTATAGTGAGGGAGTGTATGGCAGCTACAGGCCGAAGGGCTTGATGTGTGTGTGTGTGTGTGTGTGCGTGTGCAGGAGGGGGGTTTGGCTGCAGATCAGTGTGTCTGAGGGGTAGGAGGTATTGGAGAGGGCGGAAACCCTCGAGCCCCTATGGCAACAGAAAGCTGGGACGGAGCCTGTGGATTTGTTTGAGTCTGCTGTCAAACACAGAGCTGGTGGTTACACAGCACAAAGGACAAGAACGAGGGAAAAAGGGGGCGAGCGAGCATGGGCATGGGTGTGCATAACAGAGAGAGGAGAGAAAATGAAGGCCAAGTGAAAGGGTAATGGGGTGCAGCGCAAACTAAAGGAAGATTGGCTCTGACGGGTCTGCGTGTTCAATGACATCCACTCATGAGCCTCAAAGTACTCTGCAGACGGCGGCACGTAACACAGAAAGAGGAGTGCTTCAGAGGCTGAGCAGCGAACAGGTCAGGACATGGCATGACCCAGATATTAAGCTCAAATCATGATGATTCTTTATAAACAAAAGTGCAGAAAAGTGCAGACAAAGATGTAAAGGTCTTAAAAAGAAACAGAAGACAGAACATTTGCCATGACACTAATATGATAAAGTCTGGTCCACTAGTTTGATGTAATAATCTCCTTAAACTGTTTTTTTTTTAATCAAATTATACAATTTTTATCTGTGTATTTTAAACAACGCTGGCTTTCTGGAAATCACCTTGAACTCGAAAGAATCTTTGTGTTCAGCATTTTCTTTCAAATTCCCTGTCATCTCCCAACAACAATATGCTGACTTTGAACTGAAAAAGGTCATCAGTATCAGAGGTCATCAGTCAGTCATCACAACCCTAAAGGATTAAGAAGCACATGAGGTCTGTGTGAGGACACCACCGAGACGTCTGTCTGTGTCTTATTATTCTGAAAACTTAATGAAACATTGGAAAAAAAACTGTTTTCTAAATAATAAAATACAGTGACAAAAAACGCTGTTTTATAACTTATCATCCAGTTATCAAACTGTTGGGGTGTGGAGAACAATCCAGTTGCCCCACCATGCCCTGACCCCGACCCCAACCTGTCAACAAGTTCACAAGGACATTGTTGATATAAAAATGATGGATGCAGGAGAATGAGACAGGCTAAACCCTGGACATGCTGCCAGTTTTTTACAGCGCTTTTTGGATGACCATGCCCCAAATAAAGAAAAGCGGTTTTCTTATTTAAATCCCAATGTCCGGAGTTGTCTTTTCACACATTTAGCTTACAACATGTGATTGTGAAATTCTTACTGACTGGAAATACTCTGTTTCAGTTAGGCAAGCGCTGGGAAGAGCCCACAGGAGGACTCATGCGTAATGAGGGCTGTTTTTGCTTTCATATCAGTTCATGTATTTGGACAGATTTTCGCAATTTCACTCAATAAATGTAGAGTGAGTAGAAAAGAGAACAAAGCAACTGCACTTTGTGTGTCATCATCAGCGAGCTCTATACACACATGGGCTCAATCAAACAACAAACTTTGCAACTGGCAGCTGAAAAGGTGAAGTCTGTTTAATGTCCAGATGAACTATATCAGTGTTCAAACATACAGCCTGTCTGGATATTGTCATTGGAAGTCTACAGTTTATTGATGATTTCCGACTACCTGAACCCACTGTGAATCATTCCTCAACCTAATCACCAAAGGAGTATTTCAGCATCTTTCCCTTCAGTGTTTTGGTTTTCTGGACCGCAACTCTTCTGTTTTTGGTTCACTATCAGCACACTCATCAGTGTCATTTTCATTTGGAGCACACAGCTGTTTTCAACAAAAACAAACTACGAATCACACCGTGCACTACACACCAAACAGGCAGGCAGATTAAGTTATCAACTAGCTGGGGAACACATTGGAGCATTTAGCAGCTTCAGAGACAGATGTGTTTCTCAGCTTCAGCGAGAAAGAATAAGGGAGAAGATCATCAAGTGGCCAGAAACGTGACTCCAAATGAATACTAATGTTACTCTATCTGCAGGTGAGAACAGTCAACATGACCATAAAGTCTGTACCTGCCAACTATTCTGCACAAAAAACAAAGCATTAAGTCTACTCAATCTCTCAATTCTTACACATTATTAAATCATACACTCTCCACACTGTGCAGGGAACCGATACTTGGTTATCTACTCAAACATCCAAATATTCAAAAAATATTATGTCCTCTGGCTGCTGACCTTGGGGGGTTTGAATGGGTAGTCTGGTGTAAAGGCGATGTCCAGGAAGAAAACGCCTCCCTCATACACGGAGCCTGGGGGTCCCAGGATGGTCGACCTCCACTCGTAGATGTTGTCTCCTTTGGGGCCAGCGCTGGAGAGATGAAACAAAAGACATGTTAATGTGTTAATCAGACTGGTGTTCAAACTGCCGGCGGGCTGACAGGGATTCGGGGGAGAGACCAGCTCAGGCGGTAAGTGCTAGCTTCAGAGTTAATGACAGAGATTTGGGGAATGCCAAAGCCGTGGAGGTTTCAGGGTTTTTAGTTCAAAGCTATTTTGGTAGGATTTAGATTATCTTCAAAATTTGATCAGAAGATTAGATTACCTGCTTTTGGGAGTTGAATTACTGAAGCGCTCATCACGCTGACACACACCAGTGAACCAGTTTAAGCATGTGACTGAGTGTTTAGTAAAACCAAAGACTGAAGCAAAGTCTTGCACATACTATATAAAACACACGTTAATTTTGCCAAAAAGGTGCAAAAAGATTTCATATTCAAGCCATTTTTTCTTCATGCGATGAGTATTTATGCTGAGTGGAGACTGAAGGTCACATCTGTTGTATTGGAACAGTAATTAATGCCATTTCCATATTACGGGCTCCCTCCCCCACTGTTGTTTGTGGTAAGACCCTGAGCTGGCACGGAGCCAGGAAGAGACCGGGACAATGTCCAGATCACAAAGCCCGGGACAATGAACAATCCCTCCGATTTCATGTAATTACCAGGGATGGTGTTTAACGCCAACCCTGAGCTGCTGGCAGATGTACTCACAAATGTGTGTATGCTAATCGTCCAACACACAGGGTTTGCTTTCACTCAAGGCTGTTGTATTACTGTTCACTTTTATTTAGACATAAACCAATAATCTCAGACAGATTTCCTGAACGGGTCTGTGCAATAACCTCAAACAGCAGACCATTAAAAGCAGCATCTGGCTCCGAGCATGCTCTTGAAAATAGATCATCCTCCATAAATAGAATTTAAGACAGTAGACATTTCCTTCCTCCTTCAGTGTCAACACATGCAAATTTCCACTAATCTACTTTGCCACTCTTTCACTATGACCCCCTCTTAAGCCTCCTTTAATTAGCTTATTATGATTACTTCTTCTCTGGGGAATTACTTAAAAAAATGCTGTTGATAAGGACTTCCCCAATCTGGACTTCTGTTGTTTCAGGCAATAAGAACATCTTGGAGTGTAAAAATACAATAAGAAAGGCAACGAGTGTTCAGGATCATGCTGGACATTGTTGGTGCATTAGAAAGGGGACACATGCTAATACTTAAACTGGTAATGCAGTAATTCATAACTGCCACCGTACATGGGGATCACTTGCTGTACAAAGGACACAGCTTTCAAATATGCTGGTTGATGTTGACATTGGGGTAGTTGTAGGTTTATTCAGGGAGTACTATTATTTAATGTTCTTGTTTGTTTTAACAAGCACAAATGATGCTGTGTGACAAAATGGCACCAAATTACCTGAAATTGCAGGTTTTGCTTCTGTTTCTGATAGACTGTGTCACATTTTGTTCAGACAGAGAGAGCAATATCTGAGCCAACTACAGGAAATGACTTCAAAATACAGGGATTTATAGGCACACAGAGACAGATGTTGACAACTGATAGCCAGAAGTTACTAATGCTTGGAAAACCTGTCAAAACAATATAAAAAGAGAGCAAACCCCAGTAAGAACTGGTGGTCATTCAGCTGTTCATTTTTACATTCTTCTGTTGTGTTATTACCGGAAGTTGAATTAGACCAGAGGAATTCAATATTTCCAACATGACTTGGCTGGAATCGGATGGGTTTTAAAATGTCATGTTGTCAAAACTGTGTTCAATAAAAATGTCTGCTTAGAAGGCCTTCGATGCCTGAAAATAATTCAAACGCCAACAGTCACAGGACTTTTTTGACTGACTATTACTATCTCTAATTAATTCTAAAGTATTTATTGTTCCTCTGCCAAAGGCATTAAAACAGATCTCTTGAGATGTTATCCCTATTAAAAAAGCCATAGATTTAGATACTTTTCAGGTGAGGACCAATAACCAATTCTGCAAGAAAAGAACATAAAACCACCTAAAAATTATTTAGGTGACCAGGATCTCATTGGCTAATTAACTGATCAACTGCCCAGGGCCATGTTCAAAAAAAAAAAACTGAACAAAACACAGCCCCTTTGTTTAAATGCAACCAGTCTTCTGACAGAGTGCAAACCCAGAGGGCATGACAGAAAACGAAAAACAAAACGATGCCAGGTCAAAGCAAAAAAGTTGACTGTAGCTCAACTTTTGCTGCAACATGACATCATCCAGAAAGAAGCTGCAATGGCCAATTAAATATGCGAAAGCCCACTTTTCTGTCTTCTGTTATTTCATTATCATGCCTCATTGAAACATGAAGCAACACACCCCCACCAATGCATTTTTGGTCTGCCTCTTGCATTTTTGGTCTGCATGCATGCATGCTGAGGGCGGGCAGCCTTAAAGCATATCCCTTTAGCAAGCTTAGTGCAGGAAGTGATCAGCCTGGTGAGCAGAGGTGAGAAAGTAAGCAGGTGATTCACACTCTCAAGCTCTCTACAATCATTCTTCACAGAATTACTTTAGCACTTTTCGTACCTCTGCCTCCCCCAAAAAAGAGTAAATGTGAATATAACTATAAAAAGCAAATATAAGCTTATTTAAATTTGAGGCCAGCAAAGTGTATCAAACAAGCTGGACAGGTAAGAAAAGACTGGGAATGCTCAAGAACACCTGTTTGGAACATTCCACAGGTAAAGAGGTTCAATGGTAACAGGTGATAGTATCATCATTTATATGGGAGAGGAATCCTCGACAGGCTCAGTCATTTTGGTTGACCACTTAATCAAGCATTACTGAATAAAGGAGATAACTGTGTGGGCTTGGGAACACTTTGGAAAACTGTGTCAGTAAACACAGTTTATTCATGAATGACTGAATTCTGTTCTTATTTATGTTTTAAACAACATCCCCGCTTTTTGGAACTGAGGTTTTGCAAATGAATGCACAATGAATGCCTTCGAGAAAAGGTTCTCTAAAATCTTGTGGTTATCTTCCCTCTTTTTCACAGCCCCATCTTTAACAGTAGCTGTTTAAAACAACTTAAAATGCTTCAGATGTGGTCAGACTTGTTGTACAAACAAGTTTATTTCGAGCAAACACTCTTCTTTACTTTTAACTCGGTGACTTTTGATTACATGTTCTGTTTGGCTTGTAATTAGGCAGTTTGGATCTGACTGAGTGATGGACGGACACGTCTTTTCAAATGTGACTGATGATTAAACTTGTTGTGACCACCCTCCACCCCAACAAACATTACTACATTTCTTGCTGTTGACAAAACCACAGGCTTATTTCCCGGCTCTATGCAATGTTTCCCTCTGTGAAATTTGCCCTTACATTTCTATGCTACACACACCTCAGGGTAACACTTCCATTACCACTACGCTACTCAGAAGCTACCCTGATATCACTGTGACAGAGGCAGCAGACTATTCAATTTCCAAACATCTCCAGGAGAAGCAGACGTTCACTTCCTTTGAGGCTGATGAGTTTGCAGCGGTGATAATGATGGTAAGATAGAGATGAGCGGGCATGGCAGAGGTCCTCGCTCAGCACAGAGATTGCTGTAGGGGATCTGACAACCACACAAGAGCTTTGGATAAAGGCTAAGTCAATAGCTGAATGTGCATGCCACCGCTGGCTGTTGCTTGGAGACCTCCTCCCCCCACTGGCTCAGGCGTTCCTGTGGTGCTTTGTTGCAGCTGGTTGAGGGCCAGCTCTTTTAGGATCTGAAACTCTCTCACTTTGCCGTTAGTTTTGGGAGAGGTGAGCTGAGTGTCCATTGCAAGAAGCTCATGTTACAGCAACCCTCAGATCTGCAGCATCGGTGATTGTTTGCATGAGATTCAATTAACCAGGCTTTAATTCATGCATGCTAATGTCAAGAGGCTAAGGATTCCTTGACCCCGGTTAATAGCTATGCAAACTATGATGCTTGCCTATCATATTAAATTTACAGGACTTATTTGGTAATAAGGCCTGACTGTATGTGCATTTTAATTCTGCCAGTGCAAATTTAAACAAATTACTGTTCCGTCTTATCATGCACGGCTCCAAAAAGCTCACTGGCGCTTTGAAAAATCTGAGTCATTGAATCAATGAGAAGTCAATGAAGGCACCAAGAAGTACAAATGAACAATGATGTATCAACAAGCCCTGAAACTGAGAGCGATAGTCAGATAAATATTACGTGTCACTCCCGTCTCTTTGTTCTCTCTACGGGAAAACAATCTTCTCCTCAAGCAGACAGATCTGTTCAGCATAAATACATGACGTTAACTGGTGTAACAGTGCTGCTTGTGGGCTTTTTTTTGTTGTTTTTTTTGCCTGCAATGGTAATAACGCCTAACACTACTACTGACACTACATCTGCAGTGCACGGTCAGCCAAATGTCTTGATTCACTGAGTATTTGGGTCATTTGTTTCAAGGGTCTGGGATACATTAGGGTGCGGGTGTCCGTGAGAATCTTGCCACAGCCTTGTCCTCTGAGATTACACTCATGTAAGAAGCCTCTCTGACAGATGGGCTGCTTCTTCAGCAACAGCGCACCAAAATAGCGTTTAACCACATACTCGCATTTTCCTTTTCTGTGAGGTTTGTCCTTTTTCCCCTTACAGTATTCTCATTTTTAATAAAAACCACATTCAGATTCTTCACTGAATGTCAACACAAGCCTTTATTGTCAGCATTATTCATTTCTCTAGTAGTGTTTGTGGTACCTGTGTGAGAGTGAGTAATTGTATCACACACTGACCTTTTTTATTGCTTCACCTCAGCAAAGACTCATCAGTGCTCAAGGCTGACAAGGACTGACACACTAAAACCCAACACACAGTCTTAGAGTACAGTGTTTAAGAATCAGTTACTTCATAGAATAGAAAAGGAACACTTAACCACAGAGCCACTTAGTCATTTTTACCTTCATTTTCAGTTCCTGTAAATGATCTAGACCGTGCAGTGTAATCACAGACAGCAGTAATAATTTCCATATATATTGAATGACCTTTCCTCCCCATGATACAGTGGAGTATGTGAGACCAGGGTGTCTTTTGCCAATTTAATCATCCACATTACTTTATTCAAGGTAGGGCGATCTGCAACTAGGTGCCACTGCCAAAAGATAACCTTTATCTTGCAGCATGAGAGTTGGGCTAATCTCCTCAAAATGGCTAACCTACCTTGTCATCCAGAGCCAATTTCCACAGACATCAGGGCTCAGGTCAAGTTGTGAAAGAGATGTAGTTATGAGACATGCCTGCGTTACTCACAGGTGAATTTATAAGGTCACTTCTTATTTACAGAAAGGGAAAAACAATTTCTGTATCTGGCAATTATCACACAACATCTTAGATGTCCATACTGATTTGGTTTAAGACGTTAACTGACACCCCAGAGCAGATTGCAACGACATACCAAATGAACTTCGCTTCTTACATCAAAGACAAAACTACCAGCAACCGCTATTAAAGAATGCAAGAGCCACAACCACAGTTGCAGGAAAACCACAGAAACAAACAAACAGTCTTGTGCACCTCAAATGACTGAGTATGGTAGCAATTCAGTATAACAGAATCTGTTAGACAAACAATATGCAATTGCTTGCCCACTGTCACATAAACTGCTCTAAACTCTACACCGATAAGGCTTCAAAGACCAGTCTCGTCTCTGGTAATCTGCAACATTTGTGCCACACAGTGTGGAGTGGAAACAGTCTATTCACAGTTGAGTCTGTCCATGATTAAGAAATATAGAGATGTTCATTGTTAAGTCATTTAAACTAAAAATGTAACTAAAAGACACATCAGCAGTTCTGTAAGTGTTGGGTAATCTGTGAAATTTCAGACGTTGTATGGGAACCACAAAGTGAAACAATGTTTTTTTATTTTTGGCCTTTCTCAAAAAAATTAAAAAAAAACATTCACTCTTTTAAAGGATTTTTTCCAACTTTTGCAGCTGACAAGGACACAGATTTTTGAAGCACGAGACTGTTTAAGTGAATTTAGTTCCTTAGACAAAAACTTCCACAGACTACTGTGACAGATGGCGCTAGTGAACAGCAGTGCATTTAGTCATGTTTCAGTGAAAATATGACTGTCTGGAACATACTGAGCATATGGATAAATGGTGGTGGTGAAATGTTGAAGGAGTGCTGTGAAAAATGTCTATGGATTTTTTTTCACCACTGCACCACTACAAACTGGTTCCTATAGGAATTCATTGTATCTGGCAAGAATCCAAGCTGACCACAGCTGGTGTGTCCTGTGAAAAGGAAAACTTCAGTTTTACAGCCACCTTTTAAGTCCAAAAGGGTTCAGTGTCTGATATTCTAAAGATTAGCTTACATTTAAGAGATTAGATAAGTGGATTAGCAGTTTATCGTATCATAAAAAAGGTGACAAAAACAAATCATAATCAAACATGTTACTGTACGGTAAAAACACTACACATATCACAAAACCAGTGTGTTCCTGAAGCAGCCTGTCACACATCAAGCTGTTTACGGTAACAGGTAAATAGCCGTCTGAGCCAAGGCCTGCACCAAGGGGCTGATAAATAAAACAGCAAAGTAACCAGTAATTGAATGTGAATCAGTATGTTTTGGAGCTTGTGAATACCGCCATGCACAAATAAATCCATTATCTGCATTATTCGCCATTCCAGTTCATTCCCCCATGGGCTTTTTCTCCTAATGGCACTGTCATTCAGTTAAGATCTTCTTTTCTATCAGTGTGGCTGCTGCGGTTATCAGAAGAGGAACTTTAATGAAGCAATCTTCTTTCTCCCAGACCGTGAAAGAGCCCCAAGACCAATTACTGTGCAGCTCAACGGCCGAGATGACACCTCCTTCCTCTGTTCTCTTGTCTTTATTGTCTCAAATGACATGGTTTGTTTTTTAATCAAGCCTTTTATTGTTCATCTGCACAATGAATACTGCAATTACTGACCGGAAGGTTTATCCAGCTACAGGGGAAATTGTTGAGTAGATGGTTGCATGCTTTCCAAGGCGAAAGGAAGAACACAATTTTATTCCAGTGGGAGGCTAACCTAGCAAGTATTGAATCAGTATTGAACTGAGAAAGTATACTTCGAAAGAAAGGTTTGAAGAACTGGTCTTTCCCTCAGGAAGTTTTCCCTCACTGGGGTTTTAAAGTCATGTTAAGAAAGCAGTAAAGAGAGCAGGGGATCTGTTTATTATCCTGAGCTTTCCTTTTTATTTCAGTAAGATGCTTCTGAGGTAAAACAGAGATTTTGGTGCGGTAAGCATTTTTCCTCTCTGCATCTGGCCTGCTAAACACACCCAGCATCTGAGGCAGTGCAAATGCTTGCCTCTGGCTAAAAATGAATAATGCAGAGTATATATCATTACCATAATACACAGGCTTTGCATAAAGGAAACTGCAAAACATCATGAGTCACTTAGTCAACAAAGCATTGCTGTGTACCCAGGGTGAAGGATGACACAACAAATAATAGTGAAAAAAGAGCTCTAGTTTCATAAATAAGGACCTCATGACCCTCTAACTAAAGTTGTGCAATTAGGCGGAAAATAAAACCATTTGAAGAGCACATTGTCTGAGATATTTATCACAATTGATGCTGCTTTTTCTAAATCATTTCTGAAAGAACACAAGTCTGTGTGTGTGTGTGTTGTAGTAGTTGAGGGATAATTATAAACATTTGCTTTGCCTGAATAAAACAAGTTAGATTTTGTGCTGACATGCAAATCAGTTTGCATGCCAGGGATTCACAGGAATACTGCCTGAGGAAAGAAAACTGCCTAAAAACAGATTTGCCTTAAAGACAAAAATGCAGCTTCTTGCAGTTTATCACCTAAATTAATGAAGAGTACAATGTTAAAATTTTTAATTTCACAGCCCTGCACCAGAAGTCTATTCAGTAACTATGAGGGAAAGTCTCTTTAGCTTCTCTGATCCCTCAGCATAAGTACTCTGGGCAGCCATTTGGTCCTGTGGCCAAGAGAATGGACTTAGTACCAAAAGGTCAGTAATCAGTACAAGTGGAGCTGCCAGACCTGCTGCAGAGCCTGATAGTCTGCTGGTCTATTACCTTGACACCATATTAGCCTGGAGGTTTGCAGGGAGAAAAATGTAACAAGGTTTTAAGGCTGAGGATTTAACAAATCAGCACAGAGAAAAGGGCATTCCTCTGGGATATTATTCACTGGTAATTATTCATTTCACCATTCACCACAGAATGTTAAGAGTGTTAACATTTCAGACCACAAATATGTCATTAAGACACTTTGGATCTCCTTGGCAGGAGCTATGGTTTGTGACTTCAAGGGAAATCTATTATGTTTTGATCTCCCAGTCACAAGGGTAATAGGATCTCAGAGTAATTGTTTATTTCAGGGTTACTGTATTTGTTCGCTTGCCAAAAGATTCTTCTGTTTGCTTTCGTGTCAGGCTCAGATTACAATTCAGTCATTCTCAAGTACCTTAACTGCTCCTGTGAAACAGGCGGTGTAACAGTAATACTCCACAAAGAAATGTCCACATGCCGTGCTTCATGCTCGCCATTCCCGTAAACCCATTAATAACATTCTGGACAAATGTTTGCCAGAAAACTACCTCACAAATGAGGACATTGAGAATTCAGCGACACATATGAATCAAGGCAGGCCGTGTTCACTGTCAAACAAGTGCCGCAGTGGAAAACATTAAGGATAAATTATTTTCAGGCCGGTGACAGGGGGAGAGCATATTCCATCGTTCTATAGGTGCTAATTTATGTCTTTTCCACTCAAAACTTTGTGTGCTGGGAAAAAATATCAGAGCAGATTGGTTTCCTCAGGAAAAAAATATATTTTCAACAGATGTTTTATAGGTGCAAAAAGGAGAATGGTGGCCTTAACAAATCAACAGATCCCAGTCTGGCACCTTCCACCTGCATGCTAACCTCCCTCTACTCTTGAAGCAGCCCTGACACATTTTCATTTAGCTCTGTATGAGATTTTTTTCCAGGCTGCACATTTCTCCCTGTCTTTTGGTTCTATTTTTTTATGTTTATTAAAGTACAATGCATGTACTGGCAATACTGGCAAATAAAATCTTTGTGGTTCTAAGATTTAATGTCTTT
>JAPZDY010000025.1:3677272-3693516 GCA_029783645.1 Ctenochaetus hawaiiensis
TGTAATCAGCTGATCAGTCAGATCTGATCAAAAACATGCAGCCACGTGGTTTTTGAAAACATACAGACAATGAATAAATTAAATACAAAATAAATAAAGACAACAGTGATGCTTGCATGCAAATTTAAAGTCTATGAAATGTCTTTGAGCTGCTTTGTGTTTATGCAGAGGTGCAGTTAGATATAATGAGCCCCATGTGCAGGAAATGATGGCTCCCTGCATTTTCTTCTTCTTTGTTCCAATGTATGCAGAGTCACATGTACGCATGCACAGAGTTTGATGCACTGTCCCCTTTGCTGACAATTTCTTCATTAGTTTGGTGGATTATTAGTACAATCCCAGCCCCTGGAGCAGCACAGAAGACCTCTTTTTGAGACAAAAATAGGTTGAACTATCAATCCAACATGATCCAAAGCACTGATTTAAATGTCATTAGTGCAACTGGTGCAGTGCACTGGGGTTCAGGACTTTTCAGGGGCCCAAGAAAGATAAACAGATTACTGCTGCACTAATATCAGACAGCACATAGACGGTGTCTCCCAGCCTTCAATGCAACTGCTCACATGCAACATTAAAAACTACTTACATGATTGTGATAGTTACCACTTTCCCTCCATGTATGCAACACTAATTGTTTTGTATTCAGATTCAAATTCAAATAACTTAATTGTCCATTAAATTAACATAAAATGGAAATTTATCTTTGGCAATGTCATTAAAAACACATCAATACACAATACATTTAGGTTCGGTGCAGTCTTAAAAATGCATAATAAAGAATAGCACTTATAAATAGGGATTATGCCTAAGTGTGTGAGCATGAGCATGTGCTTGTGTTTGTGGTGACAGGGTTAAGGTTATTACAGGGTTATTATGTTACTATTTTGGTGAAAGACTCCATCTTTGTTGTATCTGGGGCTTCCTGCATGTGACCCAGCAGCTGACAGTTGTGCAAAGCCTGGTTTGCACAGTTTAGTTCTCATAACTGTAGTGAAACGGTTCAGCTATGGCGAGTGTCGAGTGTTTACGGCATGTGGTCTGGAGTCCTCAGTGATGTCACATTATTATCATTACATCACAACTACAAACCACCACAGATAACAGACAAGTGCTGTATTTGCATATGAATATACAAGTCAGTTCATCAATGACAGCATAGCCTTTTTGCCATTTCATTAACTTTGTGTATGCGTGTTTTAATTTGCTCTGTCAACTGGTTCTTAAACCGTCGCACAGCCGGTTGGAAAGAGGTTTTTTCTGTGACGGTGTGGGTGAGTGGGGTCACCAGCTGAAACCTTCACCCAGGGGCTCAGTTCCAGCGTCCGCTCTCACAGACTTTGACGCAGGCTCTCGCTGACCCAGGGCTCTTTGAGTGCTCTGGTTAGTGTTTTTGAGCTCTTTATGCACACTTTCCATTAACTCTGCGAGTCTGCAGACTTCGCTTGAGGGAATAACCCACAATGCCGGCGTTGTGACGTTTGAACAGTGATGACAGTGTAGTTCTGCGTTGTAACACAGGAGTTTGCCAAGAAGAAGTTTTCCTGGTAAGTGAAAACACACGTCGGTAACCTTATGATGGCAGGATGGTGACTTCAAAATGTGCAGTGCAACAGGGCTGTTTTGCATAGAAACAGAACAAATAAAAATCATTCCAGCTCACTGAAGATTAAATACTAATGTCACACTGTACCGTCTATAGAAAAAACACTTTTAAAGACCTGTTCCAATTAAAAATCAAGCTTTTTACATTATTAACATGTCAATATAATATTGTTTATATCCTATAAGGCATATAATGAGTGACCACATAGATCAGCATACACTACATAAATGCTAAGGTGGCGAGTTACATCTAAGCTACAGCATTAAGAAGTTTATTTTATGAAAAAAACTTCTAATCATGTGCCTTTTAACAAAAAAATGAGGTTTAATAAATGCGTGTAGAGGAACTTTCAAGCATCATGATTTCAGAGTGCTGTTGCGTCACTCTACTGTGTTTAAAGGCCTCTCATCCCGCTGACTCCTTCATGAGCGCTCGCGTCATCAGACAAATCAAAATGATTGTAAAATTTCACAGTTAGAAATTTCGTGCATCGACTATTTTAGCGCTGAATCTTAAGAACTAAAGACCAGCTCATCTTGGGAAATCGTTATTTTGGTAACTTCCTGCCAGATGCAGCATAACAATGACGATACGGGGAAGATCAGTTTAAGTTTTGCTCAGGAAAGTTCTCACGGTTCAGTGTGGGTGTTTAAACTGAGCAGCACAGAGCTCTAAATGTGCTTTCAGGCTGAACACGAAGTGAAAACCAGAAATGCGATAATAGATTTGTCCTTCACAGTGCAAATTGAGGCAAAGACTTCAGGGCACGGGAGGGTCTGGAGGTAAATAAACTGTGTCCAAAAAACAATCCAAGCTCAGTGGTCCACTTTCTAACTTTGAATCAAATCGTGAGACTCTGATGCAACAAGCTTAAACAAACTACTCAGTGGATGTTTATGTCATGAATGGTAGTATATAGGTATATATATAGTATATAGCTGCCTCATTTATAGGCCCAACACAGTGTACATGGTGAAAATTATCATGAAAGCTGTGCACACACAGGATTTTAGAGCATCTTAAGTTTTTGAATGACAGTGCCAGTATTTCCCTGCAAAGAGGAACTGAAACTCCTGGTTAATTTGAGGTGATTTTTTAAAAAATTCTGTAGAGGGGATGTGGGAAAGTGAATTTTCCTACAGTGTAAATACAATTCTGTCATTATCAGCCTCGTGGTCGCCACGCCGTGCACAATAATCAACTAAATAAAGGACTGCTTTCCAGTTTTAACCGGTCTGCACAAATGTTAATGATACACTTCAGAGTCTGGCAGTGGATGACATTTATCTGCAATTTGTGATATTTTCACTGCTCTTTATGAATCCATGTTATCCATCAATACCTGCAGCATTAAAACTAACAATTTTCTCTGTCTTGGTGTAACAAATGTGAAAAGGGCCTGAGGCTGCACACCTGGTAAGAACAATATTATAGACCGACTAGAGGCTGTTGACTTATGAAATGTCTGCAAATCGGCATATCTGTGTTTTGGTTTTTTTTCCTGTAAGAAGGATTAAGTTCTTGGTTTAACGATCCTCTTAGTTCAAACAACACTGTGCTGCCGCAGCACTTTCATGGAATATTTAAAATGTAATTTCACTCACTGGGAAACTGTGTAAACTCTCCCGTCCCTTCAGCCGAGCACCCACAAAGCACTCAGACACTTATTCTGCCTCAAACACTGCTTCTATACAAACTCTGACGTGCAACCACAGTTTTCTGATGCCAGATGAAATGGTCAAATAAGAACAGAAACCAGGGATGAATCCAGTTTGCAGCCACTTTTGTTGCCCTTTGCTGACTTTATAACCAATTGTATACTGATGTGTATATAATTACACTCTCCACAATATCTGTCTGTCATCAAATCACTCTTTGTACACACTTCCACACATCAGTTTACACGTTAACATGTTTCTTCTTAAAAAACAACCTGCCCTCACAGCGTTAACTGACTGTCAAAGCTGCTTTTGACCGATTCCTCCACTTTAGACTTTATACAGGAAAAAAAACTCCACCAGGTTTTATTCCATCTGGCTAATACACAGAATAATAAACAAGCTTTTTTTCCAGTTTCTCTCCACAGGATCTTTTGTATTTTTGATGAAGACTGTTTGCAGTTCTGTGGATATCCACCGATCCCATTTTCAAACACAAGTAATATGAAACACATTTAATAAATAAACAAAAACAAAGACTGCATGCAAACAGGTTACAGTGCAAATAATACATGTTTTTTTTACAACCTTGTCTGCTAGAAACTGAAGAGAAAAGAAATCTAATGAGGAAATGTTGCTGATGTCAAGTTGGAAAAGATTCTCTGCAAATCTCTGCTCATAAAACACTTGGTTAAAGGTTGGAAAAATTGTGGTTTTGGTTAAAAAAGAAAGTCACTTAAATATTCAGCAGACACACAGTCTTTGTTTTGTTTGCAGGAACTGTGCATATTAATTAAACATCACTGAAAAATGTGTAAATGAGTTGCTGAAAGTCTAAATACACTTCAGTTTGAAACAGAAAGTGTGAAACAGTAACAAGAAACACTCGCACATCTGTGTCGGTTCTGTGTTTCCACCGTCTTCATTTATTTATCTGATCTACAACCCTGCACTTGTACTTTAATGGTGTTTACTTGTTTTCTTGCGTTCATCTTTGATGCTCTGCTCTGCTGCTGAAATGACCAGAATTCCCCACAGGGACTGAAGAACGTTTCATCTGCTCCAATGCAGCACATTTGTTTCAGTTTACGTTCCTGCTGGCCTGATTTACATGTAATTGTTATCGTTTCGCATGTGAGAGGTCCTCAGCAGAGGGTCTGCAAACGGTGTCCTGCCTTACCGGCGTTTCAGAGGCCTCATTATGTTTAATACAAAACAGCTAAAACAAGATAACTGCAACCATATGACTGCCAATTCAAATTACGTCGTCCTCATAGGGGCCCCCGTCTGCGCCAAGACAGGGGAATGTGAGGGCATTTAAACTGTGCTGAAAAAAATGGAGTTCAATTTTTGTTTAAAAAGACACAAAAAACAAGACAAATGTGACGCCATCTGTGAAGTAATCAATGAAAAGTGAAATATAAATCCGAAATAACCACAATTCTGTTGAGATTAGTAGATAATTATTTAATAAATACTATTCTCTTGCTTTTTTTAAAGCTTTGATGTTAAAGGCAGTGGACATTTTGGAAAACTTTGTCCTTTGCTTGAGTATTTTCTTTTAATTTAGATTTATACTTCTTCTTTGTTGCAAATTACAGAGAAATATTGTATTTTCAGCACCATTACATTACTTTCACAGCTTCAGTTACTTTATAATATAACTTTATACATACAAAACATATGAAAATCTTATTAAAATGTGATTTAAAAATTAAAAAAAATGTCTTGCCCTGATCAATCACAACAGATAAATGGTATTTACACATTGATGCATTCGTAATGATATCCCAATAACATAATATGTGATAGTGTGACACTCTCAGGAGCCATTTAGCTATTAGTTCTTTTACTTAAGGGACATTTTCCAATGCAGGACTTTTACTTGCTGTACTTCTATTACACAGTATTTAAGGATTTGAATACTTCAGCACTGGTTCATTCAATATACATAAAGTTGCCACTGTTGCTCTTCGCACCGTTGAGGAAAACAATTTTAAACAAACAATTTTCCTGCACAGTCTTTAGTTCTCTCTGAGGCACCGGCTAAAAGCCCACACTGCAAATGTAAAACACCGGTAACTGTGAGCTTAAGCCTTTACTGTCTGGATTAACAACCCGACAGTCGAGGTAATGGCTCACTGCGCTGTTCTTTCCTTCTGCCCTCCGAAGGCATCATTCTTCTGAGATCTGTGGAGACGCCGGAGGGGCAGCTCCGTCGTAAACTGGGAGGAATAAATTGTTCGATAACTGGCTCCGAACCAGCACTTCATGGCAAACTTGCTTCTTCTGTGTGAAATATTGGTTAATTGCAGTTAAGCGTATTTTGCCAGAATTTCTTCAAATAAAGGAAAATATTAAATCATGATTATTCAGTATTCTACGCAGTCAAACCTCTGTGAGATTTATTGGATGGAGGATTTTCATTTCTTATTGTGAAACTTATAGCCTGGAATTTGACAGTTTGTGGCAACAACAGATTTTACAAGAATAAACTTTACTTAACAAGTTGTGCTTGATTTTGTGATGTCTAAATAAAGCGTAATTATGACTTTTACAAACGGGTCTTTGCTCTGTGCTCCATCAAATTCAATGTAATGATGATAACTCTGATTCAGATTTTTGTCCTGACTGTGCCGAGGTTGATGCATCTTTATAAGAAGTAAAATAAACTATTTAAAGTTAATAAAAATGAATGTAAGAGTGAAGAGAAATCTAATTCCTTTCAATGCTACACTGCTGAACAAGAAGGACAAAGAAAGAGAGAGAGAGAGAAAGTTTCCAGAAAAACTGCTGCCAGAAATATTCACCAGCTGTACAAGAATAATGAAGGTGCTTTACTGAATAAAAACCTTGCAGAAAAAAACAAGAGGAGGTGATTCTGAAGAAAAAGTGACATGTTAACATGAGCAATAATCATGCAGCATTTAGCTCACAAGCTTTTCTGTTTTGTTTAGATAAACTTTGACTTTTTACCACAGAACATCTCTTGAACCATGAGTTTGTCTTCCTTTGCTTGACCCATAACCATGAAAACATAATGAGTATGGTTCCCCTGTGGTTTGGAGTCTAAGTTGCACACTTGGCATGTCTGATAATCCAGCTCTGCCACTGAAGCTCTATTGTATCTTTTATATCCACTTTACACTGATTTGACCTCATGAAAATGCGGATAAAAGCCAGAAAATAACTGTTTTCCGACCAAATTTATATTATACAACATTTCCTTATAAATTTCTTCAAAGTCATTTAAACCTCGGGTATAAAATTTCTCTTCAGCGTAATAAAACATGATTTGATTTCATTCAATCTGACTAAATGCTCTTAACCTTTATTGATGCTGTAATGCTCTCACTGCTAATTTTGAGAAATTATTTTTTATGGCTGCTGCATTGCAAAGAATCTTCAAAATGTCTACTGCATCATTACGAGCACATTCCCCTGTAATTTAGACTAACATATTTGGTATTCTGGGAAATTTTGGGGCCCTGGACTAGAATTAACAATTGTGCTCTGGGTTTTTTGAACAATCCTCATGTGCACAATGTGAGTTTGGAAAAATCGACCCAGCAAATGGTCTGAAGAAGTTTCCAACAAAGAAAACAGTCAGTTGTGACGAGCAAAAGATTTCATGTTTATCATGTTCATTATCTTAGTTTGGTGCGTTTGCATGCTAACATTTGATAAATAGGAGTTAAAACAAAGTTCAGCCGAGACTGTTGGAAATTTTTTTGGTTTTACAGGTATTGTAGAATAAACTAAAATCTTGCACAGACTGAAAATGTCACCTCATGATGGCGCTAGAGGAGAAATCATGGGCTCAAAGTCATATAGCTTGTTCTCTTAAGACCTTAAATGATCCGAATATCACAGAAATCCATCTATTAGTCGCTGAGGTTTTTCAAAAATCCAAAGTATTAATGTCATTGTAGCAAGAGAGGAAAAGTTAAATTAAGTGGTTTAAAGAGAAACTAATAAGCCAGAACTTTCTGTGTGTCTGACTGTGTGAGGTTTTACAAGTTTTTCAATGACTAAGAAATGTTTTCATCTTCTTGTTTTATCTTTGGAGTTTCTTGGCAACAAATAACTTTTTGTCAGTCAAGTGCTATCAAGGTTATAATCAAATATTTGTATAATCATGCTGATGTTCCCACAACTGTTCCCATTGAGTCATTTATCTTCATTGCATTTTACACAACCTAAACATGTCACAAAAATCATCTTCTGCAAAACTTTCCAGCAACATCTTATCTCCGCTCTCTCTGCTTTGTGTCTGCGTTTCACTGTGTTGATTGCTGTTTTTTAATCCCTGGAGGTGTTTAAGATTATTATGCAATTTTTTGCAGCGTGAGATCAAAATAAACTGATACGTTATAATAAAAAAGAAGATTTAGCTACTTCTGCAGCCTTTTGAAGCTCACCCAAGTTGGCAGGTATGGAGCAGGGTGTCAGTTCGGATCTGGCTGAGTGTGTAACACGCCACCCTCATTCTAATGAAGGTCTTTTGGATTACCCTCCACAGTCATTAGATCAGCATAATAAAGGGACTGTGGGCCGGTGTAAGAGGAGGGGGAGGTGGGGCGAGGGTCGGGTACTCGGTGTGATAGACAGCGACCTATAAGGCCTACACGTGAATGGGGGACGCTTCAGTGAATTCACTTCCTCAGTTTGTCCCTGGCAGGCCCCAAGGTCACGTCTGCTCGCTGCTTAGGAGGCTTTTGTGATGGAAATCCTGTGGATAAAGTTTAACCCCTAGAACAATCCAAAACCTGGTCCTCCATGTTCACTAACCCCCCCCCTTCTCGGTCACCCCTGCTCCAATCCAGAGGCAAAAGGCCGCCAGTCCCGTGGCAGATCCTTGTTGTTGGACGCGCCTGCAGACTGGATGGATGGGTGTTAAGTACGCTTGAGTGGGGTGACATTGTTTTCTTTGGATTTTGCACAGATGTTGCAGGGAAAAAGAGGGAGAAACAGAATAAAATCCATCTGTAACAACGTGCATGAATGATCGACTAAATGAAGCCAACAAAAGTTAAAAAAAAACAGCATGTTATTCTCGATAAGATCGAATCCACTCGATGCCATGATGACTCACTTAGCAGCGAGTCAGTAGGAGCCAAACTTCTGAGCTTGGAAACTGGCTAAAATCGGGCTCATTCTGTCCCACAGTGGCACATTCAAAGGAAGTTAAAAATACTGGAACCAACAAGCCCCAAGTTCCCCTGGGAGGAGAAAGTTAAATATGGTCACTACCCGATCTTTTCTGAGCTCAGCTTGTTTATGCTTCCACAAAGCGTAAAATCAGCGTGGACACCAAATATACCGCTGCACATACTCGACACAACCTCACTATTCATACAAAAGTAAATATGATCCACGACGGTTGGCTGACTGTGATGTTTTTCATGCCAAAAACACAATTCATCCGTTCTGCTGATTCACCATGATCTCACCCTCTGTAGTGCACAGCAGCGTGAAGTCACATTTCCAGGCTGCGATCTGTAAAAACTGACTCTTCATCCTTAATGCTGCGTTTAAAAATCGAGGGCATGATCTGCTTAAGAGAGTTTACGGCCATGCTAGCAGCTCCATGAGGCTGAAAAGGTAATAATAGCATGCTAACATTAACCTTATCAAACTTTAGAACTGCATTGATTTTACACATTAAAAACAGATCTGCAGGAGCACGACTGAGCTTGAGGAAAAACGTTGCATAAATAGTTTAGTGACTCCAGGGGGCGCTGTGTGAAGTCTGATAATTGTGATGACATTTGAGGAGGGTTCAGGCCAAATCTCTGAGCAACTGGTCTCTGGATAAGATGCAAACACCATGTTTTAAAAATGAAGAAGAGTGTGTGAATTAAAGAAGACTGCGTTTTTTTTAAGTCAAACAATCTGATCAGACTTCAGTATTTAATCAGGTGGAGTTTTTCTTGAAACATGCAGATTTTAAGCGGTTAATATTTGCTTTGTTCACCACTTTGGTTTATGATGCTAATATTTTGTAATTAGAACAAAAACACAAAGTAGCTTCAAACAGAGGCTGATGGGAAACTCATGTTTGGCAGATATTTGATCATAAACCATGTGTGGACTGTTGGACAACTTCAGATTCTGACTGTCAGAGTTTTGCCTGACGAAATGGAGACAACAGTGATTACAGATCGCAAATTACAAAGTTTCATAAAAATCTATCCAGGGGAAAATTACATTCCAACTAAAACTGGGAATTCATCCAGTATTTTGGATGAATGTTGCATGATGGATAAAAATTCCCCCCACCAAAAAAAGTCTAAACTGCATAAATAATTTGCTGAGACTCAGTAATAAGCATCTGTTCCAGGTTTATGAGTGTGTTTATGACTGTGTGCATGTGTGTTTGCACGTGAGTGTGTGTGTGTGTCTGCTTTACCACCTTGTAAATGACACATCTGTGTTGCTGTGTTTTCACCACCTGAACAATCAGCGCTGATGCATGTGTGTGTGTGTGTGTGTCACTTCCTGCCTTTGAACACAAGGTGGAGCTGTGAGACCTGCGCTGATCGCCAGCTTTTCCTCTCTAAAGTTCCTCATGTCTCTCTTTTCTTTCTCGCCGTGTTGCTGCTGCTGTCATCATAATGTCACGGCGGCAGAGTGAAGAAGGCGTGACGAGGCAGAAGATGGGATGGTGTGTGTGTGTGTGTGTGTGTGTGTGTGTATTCCAGGAGGTCTTGTTTTCCTTCTTCCTTTCAGGGATGGCAGCACTTGAGTCTGGGAGACATTGATTCAGACGGGACTGCCGCTCTGTGACGAGACAAACCACAGTGTGCCAAGGTCACTCAAACCCATCATCTTTCTCTTCAGAGTGGGAGGGGTTCCTCAGTGAAGCATGGGGGGGGGGGACAGGCTGCAGAGAAGCTTCCCTTATAGTCCCTTAAACATGGACGAATGAACTCTGGGCCCAGAATCGTTTGATGCTTAATGATCCTTCAAGGCTTTAAATTGTTTTACCAGGTGTAATCACCCTCCCGAAATGTCACAGAAAGGCATCTGGTCTGCAGGGACTTTTACAGCTTTTCTGTGATAGAAATTGAGTCTTTAAAAATCAGCCGAGAGTCGGTATGACGGTGCACTCCGGCTGGAAGGGAGGAGAAGTCGCTCAGATAATAAAAAATCCTGCATTGGCAAAATAAAAAAAAAAAAGTTAGTTGAAAGCCAAAAAAAAAATCACATCTCTTACATCAGTAATTGTGTCTGTTCTACATTTATTTCAATTCTGTCATTTTTTGGGCTCAAGATGGACAGAAACGTTGATGAGACCCTTCAGGATAAAACACTCAAATCATCATAATTGGAGACATGAGGTTCTTCCAGCGGAGCAGACCTCATCCAGGGGTGCAGGGGAGTTCTTCATGGCTGTCTTGTTCTATTTCGGGGTCAATCATGTGAAACTCACTTCTCAAGTGGAGCTGGTCGTGTTCCAGTTCGCTCTGACTCACCGCCGAACACTTTGCTGCAGTGCAGAAATGAGAAAACACTTCCTTTATTGGAAATCAGAGGGTTTTCTCTTACGATTATCGCAACCGAAACATATGTTTTTTTTGCATTTTTTCCCCCCTCTTCCCCTGCAGCTCCATCAGCAGCAAAAAAAATGATGCTTTGAAATTCTCTTTCTGCACCTCGGTGCATTCTGGGAGCATGCACGCTGTTTTTCACCAGCAGTCTGAGTTTTATTCATGTCCTTTGCACATAAGAGAGTTCCCCGGCGCTGGTGTCCAGTTAGTATCTGCTCTCAGCTGGGTGTTGGGTTCAAACAAGAGACCCAGTCTTCCATGTCTCAGTCCAGCAAAAACATCTGTCATGTCACATAACGGCAACCGGGTCTCAAACTCTCTCTCTCTATCTCTAAAAACTGCTTTTTACGGCTTTCAGCTGTCATTTCCCTGCTGCCTTGACACGCTCCATTTCTGCCTGTTTTTCTCACAGTCGGTCCAAATATGTGACTCAGCTCAAAGTCTTGTCCTGTCAGCACCGCAGGAATCTGGTCACATCCATGCAGTTATCCTCTGAAAGATGTCTCTTCTTTCTCCAGCAAAAATATCCCCAATGCCAAGGCTTCAATCAGTTTTTGGACAGTTTTTTTTAAATACTTTTTAGAAAAAATAAAGAATATTATTAGTTTTCTGCGGCACAGGTGCCTTTTGGAATCGTGTTCTCATTTAATATTACCAACGAAATGTATTTTTATTATCTTTGAGGCCCCAAAAATAACATTGAATTAACTTCCTGCCTGTGTAAGTTTCTTGTTAAACTCTGCTTTGCTGGGATTCATGCTTGCTGTCGTCTCTTTCTTTGCCCCCTGTTGGTGCATTGCGATGCTTTTCTGGCGTGTTACTACCGCCATCTGTGGATCAGCAAGATTGCATGAATCTGGCAGCAGGAGTCTGTGTTTTATCGCCGTGTGCTTCTGTGTTTGCATGTGTGTTTTCATGATAAGATATAAACAAAACAGGGACCCACTCGTAAAAACATTGCTCCGCGGAGGAACTAGTCATAAACTTGTCAGGCCGGCGTTATTACTGGTTTCATAACCCCAATTCATCACGTTTTTACAGTTTTAGGCGGGAAAGTGCAAACTCTTGTTATAAAGAAGAAATAATTGTAATAGAAAAGAACAAAAAGCACAAGAAAGCAAAAAAAAAAGTACTGAATTTTAGAAAAGAATAACAGATTATTCTTCCTGAGAAATTTGCTCCAAACTGACGGCTGATTAATGTGCTTAAAGACTGAAACCAAACCTGTTTTTCCCAGGAAAGAACTCAACGTCCCCTTCAGTTTGTTCAGACTCAACCATGTTCAGCTGTATTTGTATTTTCAAAGAGTGTTTTTTCAAGAGAAAGAGCTTTTTGAAAGAGAATCTGGGTTGTTTGAGTGTAAACTTCCTCAAATCCAGAAGTGCATAGAGACAGAGGCAGTGGATGAATGCATGAACAGTGTCGTCCATTTTCTGATGGGGATGGCTTGCAGTTTTCAATGTCCTGAACCAGAAAAAAGTAATAAATTTCAAACTTTTTGCATTATTGCTCAGAGAGTTGAAGTGGATGTGCATGTAATGAGAGCAAACCTGCTTCTACTTTAGGCCACAAACTTATCAATCACCATGTGCTTAATGCAACCATTATACTTTTACTCACATCCGAACACAAATTTTTGCATAACTTTACATAACTTCACTGGAGAAGCACATGATAAATGCACAGCTGAGAGGAAAAGGCCTCAGCCAGGAACAAACATAGTCTGACATAATTCTAATTTTGGAAATATACAAAGACATTCAAAGTGGTTGCACTTGCAGATTTGCATAATTAAGGTCTGCACTCTTCAAATCTCCCTCTTGTTCTGCGTGTTTCAGGGGTTAGTTTCCAGAAATACAAATGTTGAATAAAGCTTTTGAATCTCAGCTTACAGGTATTTTTAAGTTTATTTGTCAAACAAGAACAAATGCACGACTCAAACAAGAAGAGTGAAATCAGAATAACGTGCAAAGCCACCATGTGAGTCTTTGGACAGTTAAGCAGTTCTTAACTAGCGCCCCCTACAGGCCACTTAAAAGGAATGAGGAGTCAGTGGAGGTAAAACAGAGCAGCATTTTTTAAGAAACTGTGAATCTAGAAAACAACAAGAGTTCCTTGAGGATACAGTCATAAATTTACACAAAGAATATTGACTGATGGGTCCGATAACACGCAAGATTTGCTGCAGACTCTAAAACATGAACACACACTCACACACACACACACACTCCTGCAAATGCATGATCCCCTCCAGGCCTACACCTGGCAGAGATAATGACAGGTTGAGGTGGAGACCTGGAGAGCCACGGTGTTATTTCTGACGCAGCACGGCGCGTTGCCTTAACTTGCTCACTCATTTGTCATTTTTTAAAATCCGCCCTTGAAATATATATTTTCAACTGTGACTCTTCAATAGAGTCGTTTTCAGCCCTGAAACTTAAAGCTAAGTGTGGAAAAGCATCACTCATTATTTCTTGTTTTAACCCACGTACGCTCAGCACAAAGGCTACAATCAATCAGCGGCCGTTCAAACACAATCAGCCGTGTTTTGCCACGAAAATTCCCCACCAATTACCGACACAATCGCATCTGATTGCTCATCGTGTGTGTTGGTCAGTTTCCAGAAGGTTCCTGCGCTCGCCGGCCGTGTGGGAGCCTGATTTCTGCTTCGTGACTCAAACTGAGATCTGATGGATTCAAGCAGAGCAGAACACACAGGCCTCCACTGTTTGTGTGTGTGTGTGTGTGTGTGTGTGTATTACAGCGCTCACACACCTTCATTTAGCAGAATTTTATGTTTTACAGGGTTTTTTTTTTTGCACCGTTGCTACCAGATGTTTCCCCCTTTTTTTCGTCCGTTTATTCATTTTTTCCCTTCTTGCATTCTGGCAGCACAGGTGCTTTTACGGGCCAATAATAAAAATTGAGTGTGTGACCGTAATCGAGAGCGCCGCTGCTATTTCCAGTTATTTATTCATCCTCCACGCAAACACACACACGTTTGAAACCACTTAACATCCAGACTCCAGACATCCCCTCTGTGTCTCTCTCTCTCTCCTCCTCACAGTGAAATATTAATAAACCGTCTTGTTTGCGGTTCTTTTTTTTAAGCAAATAAACTGTGGCCTCCTTGTTTGCATGATCCTCAGAACCTCAGCAGAAACCGTCTAAATAAGCCGGAGAAAGTATTTAGGAAATGCTCGCAGTCCGGCTTGTTTTTCTGCTCGGCAGGAGGAGATTAATGGTTTGTTTGCATTCCCTGCGTGCTGTCCCAAGAAAATACACTGCTGTGTACGTACAGGACATATAATGGAAGATAAATGTGGCAGGAGGGGCAGCAGTCTTCCTGAGGGGGGGGGTGAAGAGAGGAAACAGTGTAAGAGGAATTTACTGTGAACAGATGACGCGTTAGCTCGCTGAGATGTGGTTTATGTTCAGGTTACAGTTTGTTTTCCTCTCTGTGTGATTAGCGTCTGACCTCTGACCTCTGGACAGCAGTAGAGTCTTCATCACTTAACAAAACCCACCGAAGAAGAGGCGAATTAATTGGGCTGCTGAAGGGTTTCGGCATCAGAGAGGCTCGTCGGATGGTGAGAGAGCTTCGGAAATCCTCTGAAAAGTCGGATTTAAGTGTCCGACCTTTAAACATTCACACCACTTTACACTCCAACTGGTCTGCTGTGTGGAGGTGAAGGAGGATTTCTCTCTCCCTCTCTTTTTCTGTAACACCTTTTTTTTTTTTTTAAATCTCTCTTCTTCTTCTTCTTCTTGATGCAACTATTTCTGTCACTTTCATGTGAACCACCGAGTGCAACACTGTGAAACTCCTCCAGGACAGACTGCCTGAAACTGTGCGTCATTATTCCTGTATTTTCACTCCTTTCAGCGAAGCCAACGTCAATAAACACATTTTTTTCTGACATCCAGAGCGCACGTTGACTTTTAAGCCACCAGGGGGCCTCAGATTAACTGGAATTATAAGCATTTTTTTGTCCTTTTGTAATCTTTTTTATTAGGATTCAGTCCCAAATCCAAAAAATATTGTGAAATGGCACAAAGCTTATGAGATTATAATGCCTGACACATGTTTGGAAGCTGTGGGAAATTTTCAGATTTAAAAGTAAGAATGCTGACGTGCACTGTAAAAAATTCTTCACGTTATAAAATTTTTGAGATGCAGCTCCAGCTGTGAGATTTGTGTTCAAAATCCTGCTTCGGGCCCACGGTGGCTTGTTCTGGCCCTGATAGGTGAACAGAAGCCGTTTCGGATCTTTGAAAATGGTGATTTTTTTTTTTTACAGCCAAGCAAGATGTTTGGCAGGAGAAAATGTTTGTTTATTCCTGTCTGAAAGCTGGCGGGCTTGCACATTAATCCCTTGAGGACAGATTGACGTCAGCCTTTGAAGTCCGACAACATGATCATAATCCCCTTTTGAACTCCGACATAATTGGTATCAGTTGTTGAAAGGAGGCGATGAATGCATAAATGACGGGAAAACAGGCCTCGGTGTGGCTTTACATGTTAATTATTCGTCTTTATCTGCGTAATGAAACAGCAGATTAGTGAATAAATGCTTATGAGAAAGTGAAAGGTTTCATTCCTGCAATCTAAAATTCATCAGTCAACATTTCAAAAGGAAATAATTAATTCAACATCAAAACATCATTTAATTGGAGGCAAAAGGTCTGAGGAAGATGATAAGTTGTAATACATAATCTGCTTTATTTTGAACTGCTGATGTAAAAGTTGGAAATAAAACTTTAGCAAACGTGATACGATCAGGTGCATCAAAGCTGTTTCTGCACAGACGTTATTCTCCGCAGCGTTATCTGCATGCATAACGGCGAGGCGTTTTGAGTTCACTGTCAGGAAAATGTGTTTCCTTCAGGATGTTTTATTCAGTTGTGTTTCATTATCATTATCGTTGTTCAGCAGCAGAAGCAGCTTCCTGCTTTGAATCCAGTCAGTTACAGATATTTAAAGATCCTCTTCACTCAGTAATGTGTTTTTTGTATGTTTATGTCCCATTAAATGTCAGACCTGACTTGTATCTGTGCACATTTCATCATGACAGAGGTGTTTTCACTTTCCTCTCCTGACGAGCAAAGATGTCTGTGCTTTTCTTTAAAATATTATATTCAAATGTACATGTTTAAAGGCAAATTACAGGAAAAGAAACCTGCAGCTTTCCTCACAGAGGGCACATGTCAGCACAGAGAATAAGAGTTTGCATTAGCACGATTACTAATATGTGTAAACTACAGACAGTTATGAACTAACGAGCTTCAAAAACAACATAAACAAGTAAAAGATGCTAACTGTTTCATCATTCCTTGCTAGCTGCTTATTTTACAGTCCCTCCAGGATTTCGCGGGCGTTTTTCAAGATTGTTGCAGCCTAAAATGCCTGAATTCGCGGCAGCTTTTCTA
>JAPZDY010000025.1:3706890-3730429 GCA_029783645.1 Ctenochaetus hawaiiensis
TTGTTGCACAGTGTTCATATATATTTTTGTGTCCCTTGATTTGTGTAGGGGCTCGAGTCGTGCAGGTTTAATTGATGGAGGATTTAGTTTTTACGTTTTGCTGTCAGAAATAAATGGAGACTGCCTCCAAAACATCCACAGTTTGGTTTTCTTCCACACAACGCCGACATCACAAGAAGCCACCGGTTACATGCAGTCAAAGATAAGGTAGAACTTTCTGTTTGCCTTTTAATAAAAGTATCAGGTAAAGAAATATTTGTTGATTAATAACACTGCAATTTCAAGCCCTCGTTGAGTAGATTGTTAATTTGGAAAATCTGATAACTGATTCTGATTCTGGAATTTGTTATTCACTAGATTGGATATTACTTCCACCAAACCTACGCTACTGGCTAAATTACCTTTCAGTTGATGGAAAAACCTCAAAAAACATCCTGTAACTGGTGCCAAAATGGCTAAAAAGCCACATCGCCTGCAGTGCAATCTGAATTTAAAAGCAGCTTTTCAACATTCTCAGTTTTCACTTGTTGACGAACCACGGAAAAATATGTCATGATAAATTACTCATTTAGGCAACATTTTCAAATATGTGGTGTAAACTCGCTGCCAGCACACAAATCACAACGGGATGGTTTCTCTGTTCCTCCCTCTGTGTCAACATTGTGCGAGAACAGTATGCGAGTACACAAGCGCTGTTGTCGAGGATTAAATCGCACCACGCACCAGATGTGTAGGGGTTGCTCTCTGCTGCTGCTTCAGATGTTTGACTTATTTCATGTCGCTGAGCAAAACCTGAAGAAGACAGATGTGAAACACGTCATTTGCTCGCTCCGTGTCATGCAAAAAAAACAAAGAACGACTTTTAGAGATCTTTTATCCAGAGAGATTCAAACTTCTGTGACAGAATTTTTCCTGCTTCTATCAGGAGAACATTTTTTTTTTCCTTTTATTCATAAATCAAGGAGCAACACTCCCTAATGACGCAGTTGCTACCTCAGTTAAAATGATACTCACATTTTCTTTTGTACGTCGAAGGTATTAATTGTTCTTTTCTGTCAAAACTGAATCGCTTCAAAGACAAATTCAGTGAGTAATTCAGGGGACAAATTTCTAGTCTTCACTCTGCAAAAATCCATTAAAAAGGCTTTCTTCTGACTTAGTTATAACAAGTGGGGATCTTTTGAAATTACAGTCTTTTTAGTACAAAAATTTATCTCTCTCTGCTTCCTCAGAAGAAAAAAAAAGGGAATTCAGTCTCTTTGCATGACTTCGCAAGATAGCAGCTCGATTTGTCTAATTTCAACTGCTGCGGCCTCGTTTTATCTTTGACTGGACTTTGAAATTAAATTTTGCTCAGAAAATCCGAGTGTGGAGTTTGTTCATTCTTCATTTTACCTGCTTTTGAGGAGGAATCTCTTTGCAGAAGAGTAAAAAACGACCCTTTATCTGCACAGTGACGTGCACACAGCTGCACAGATGTTTGAGTATGACACCAAGACAATGAAATCAAACTCTATTTTCCAGGTGTGAGACGCACAAACGAACAAAAAAGGAGCTTTCAATGCAACACACAGATGTAACTCAGGTTCTCAAAATGAAGCGTTCATGTTTGGAGGCCAGCGTGTGTGTTCAGTTTTGGCCTCCATGTGCTCGTCTCAGTCATGCTCGGACCATCTGAATAATTGATTTGATGCATCTCAATCTCCTTCTACAGAGACGTGTTGGTGAAATGTCAACACATTTCCAGCCAATTAGCCCATTTTGCTGCGCATGAGCTCTTTTTGAAGAGTTACAGCACCACACGGCTAGGAGGCGGAAAGAAAACTGTGTTTTCTGTGCCAAACAAATGATCACAGAGAAACATGACATCAGCGTAAATCAGAATCTTTATGCACTAATGTATAACATACCGAGACCTGCACCTAGATGTTTGTTGTTTTGTCTCTTGTTAGTGCGCGTGGAGATTTTCTCTTAAAGCCAAGAACAAAACACAAACACGATGCTGATTTTTCAAACACTCAGCTCTAAAAACACAGCTTGAAGTCATCCGACACACCTCAGACGTTCCAGGAAAGGCGCTCTCATTCGATTCCCGGTGGCTCCAGCATTAAATCAAGAGGTGGTGCATCAAAGCTTTCGTGCCCCTCGAGCATGACAACCTGGCCGTGACCAATATTAACCCATTCAGGGGAACACTGGCCATGCATATGGATTCCATATGGGTCATTCTCTCAGGCTGTAACCGGCTGAGGCGATGGAAAAGCTTCACCGTACCAGCGTTTTGAAAAAACTCTCTCTCTCGTTGCCCCGCCGTGACAAAGCCAGGATGAAACATGGGCCAAACTATCAGTAATGCTCCGACTGCGGGTCAGCTCTAATTGTTCAGGTTGAGCAGATCTGGCATAGTGTTTCTAGCTTGGAACAATACAAAGAGAAAATGGTCCAAGATTGATTTTTATAGCTTCGGGGCACAGACCGGGGAAAATGAGCAAAGCGACTGCTGCTGCTTTTTTTTTGTGATGTTTTTTTTTGTTCATTTAATTTGAGATAATGCATTTTTTTAAATGCAAAAAGAGCTGATTTTGTAAAGGTTTATTATTTTCCTGTGAGGCCAATTTTTTTTTTTTTTTTTTTTTGGACTGGACGGGATGTCAGTGGTGAGTTATTGCATGCCAGATTTCGCCTGCAGCTCGACTCAACATTCACAGCTTCCACTTGTTTTCAAACGTTGCTTCGGGGGGCCAAAGGTCTCCACCATTCATCAGGAGATGCATGCCAGCCGACAAAATGCTGCATATCTGGGGAAAAAAATCTGCAAGCAAGGCAAATCAAGAGAGGAGGAGGAGGAGGAGGTGCTCGAGCTGCAAACAGGCTATGTGATCTACAATCAGTGGTGCTGTCAGAGATCTGATGATCAAAACAGAGAGGATGCTGAGTGCTTTCCAACCAGCAGCCTTGGAAACACTCGTCTGTGGATGATGAGGGATGGAGGGGCGGGTGGAGGCATCTTCCTCCTGGGGGAAGGTACATCTGCCTCAATTAGCTTTTGCTTCCATCATTCAAATTTTTTTGTACGTGCAGGCGTCATGTTCAGATCTCAGATCTGAGAAATGCTTCAAAACAATGTTGATGTGTATTTTCCGACGAGGGAAGCAAAAAAACATCTTGTTATGATGTTTAATGCTCTCACGAGCTCCCTGCAGATTTTCTAAGAAACATTCAAAGCGAAGAGTTTCTTTTCTATTTTTTCTTAACTAGAATATTTTTTTAAAAAGCTGTTAGAAGGTGAAAGGCTTGTGAGTTCGTGTTGATCAAAATGAGAGCTGTGTATTTAAATAAAAACAATTAAAACACAAACTAAAAAGAATCCGGGGGAAGCTATTTTTGAGCTGCCGAGGTTGTGGAAGTTAAATACCTCCTTCATTTTTCCATTAGGTGATGTTATGTAACTCACAGCTTGAGCGGCTCGATGGCTCGGATAAACTCGAAATCATCCCAGTTGAATCATCACCTTCAAGAGAAGAAAACCCCAGGTTCTCCTGGAAAGTTTCATGCAAGCTTAAAATAATATGCAACTCCAATGTGAAGTGTTTTTATGGCCCGGTCACATCAGAAAGTGACTCACCGATTCCCGAATCTTTGCAGAACATTTGATTCTAGATGATTGGTGACAAGGTGATTAATCATTCAGCTAGTTTGGCTAAATATTGCTGCTGTTGTCAGGCTACGGCTAACATGCTAGATAAACATTAGCATGCTAACGCTAGTCAGCCGTTATACCTCTCTGAACTTATTTGTATTTAGTCTACAGATGCAGTACTGTTTACTCCTTTTTGTATTCTGTTTTTAGGGTTTTACATCATTAGATTAGATTAGATAGATTAGATAGAACTTTATTGATCCCTCAGGGAAATTGTGGTTCCAGCAGCAGCATAGCACAGTACAGCACAGTACAGTATAATAGCACAGAACAGAAAGGGACACCCGAAATAAAGTTAAAAGTCTAGTATAAAAAAGTAAGTAGGAACAAGAATAAATATATAAATAAAATAAAATATAAAGACTTAAAGCTACAAAAGTTTAAAAAATTAAAGCTATGGGTTATTGCACAAAGATATTGCACATTTCCGGACATAATTGTAGTTGGACATAATGCTCTTCACCAACAACATCAACATCAACATTCCCCGCCGCCTCTTCTTCATTCAATCAAAAATTACTGATAAAGGTGAAAAATCTCTAGGAAAGCGCTCACTTTTTAAAGTTTAGACTCTCATTGGTCACTCCTGTAGCATCAAGAACTGTGTTTGTAGAGTTTTAAAGCAGTTCATCTCTCCTGGATAACATCAACCTCTCAGGATAATCCACAGACCTCACTGTGTATTTCTGCTGAGGTGGTTTCTTTGGTAGATTACTACATTCCTCCTCCTTCAGACTGAACACTGTGGGTCAACTGCAGGGCTCGATAAGATGCAAAGTTCCCGAGTTGGATGAGCCCGAAGGTGCCTGACTTGTCCAACTTAAGTGGAAAAAAAGTACAGAAAAAAGTCAGGTTGCTCTTTTACTTTTTTTTTTCTTTAAAGAGTGAAAAAAGATACCAGGAAACAGAGGCAAAAAAAAAAAAAACAGAGCCATCTGGTCTTGTCCATGTGCTACTTTCCACAGCTTTTCCACTTCGTACTGATTGCTGCCATTATTGTCCATTAGCTCAACATATGGCTCATGGAACATGACTAACGATGGCACATTATGTAATCCTTATAAAGAACAGATCATTGTCAGAGATTAGTCATGAGGCTTAAGATGGAATCGGCTGGTCTCTGCCTCCTTCGCTCCGTCTCGAGGCATCGCCAGTATCAAAGAGCACAATCTGCTAATCTAATGGAGACTCGCTGCAGCTTCTGGGAAGTCTGCGAGTCTCTGATTGTTTTTTTTTTTTTTTATGTCCTCGTAAATACCCGTTCAGAATTAAATAAGCGCCATGAGTCGTGTCGGCCTTTTGGACGAGCTACTGTTTGCCCGATCGTTATCTCTGCTGTGCAAGAAAGTTGTAATCATGGCTGCAGTTTAATTAAATGTGTTTACATTTTCTCTTTTTTTTTGACTTATCTTCTCAGACTGAGACATGACAAGTTTACACGGCAGACTTGTTGGAAAATATGAATGCAGACAATGAAAGTTTTGTAAGGATTTGATTTTTGTTGTTCTTCACTGTGTGTGTGTGTGTGTGTGTGTGTGTGTGTGTGTGTCCTGGCTACATAATGATTTGTTTATGTGTGTGTGCTGACAGCTCAGGAATGTGCTGTCTGTTCGGAGACGAAGGCATTGCTCCTTCTTGTCAACATTCCTTCTGAACGGGGCGAAAAAAAAAAAGGAGAGCGAGTACTTTCTTGTCTTGTCATATTGAAGAATGGCTCTCATTTTTGGTTGATAATGTGCCTTCAAAATCTTTATAAATCACTGAGTTTTCACCTGTCAGCAGAGTCAAGTAGGTGTGCTTCATGTGAAACTGAGTTCCACGCCGTCGACCCGCAAGATGCACCGATAAAAATGATTTCCAGCATCTTTCTTAAACATATAAAATCACGCTAACCCAATTTTCAACAATCTGAGACAGTCACATGTGCACATTTTCCTAGTTTATGATTAATCTTAGAAATAAAGTGTCACTGTGATTACAGTTATTTTGTGTTCAAAGTAAAAAAGTTATAAAGCCTGTAGACCTTCAGACTGATAATCAAAGCACATTTAATTTAGTAATAAACAGATAAATTTTATAATAAAACAAAAACCACTTAGTGTCTTTAGATCTCATAATTAATGCACTTATATCACGAAGTTTTCTTATAAATTTCTTATAATTAAGACATCTGAATAGAAATAATTAACTTTTATGTGCAAGAAAAAAAATGTCATAATAAAAAGCATAAAATGTGTTTAATGCTTACGTGAATTAAAACACTGCTGATGACTTCACTGCAACCTTGAGGTCCAAGTTTATTTCTGTAAAAGCAAATAAACTCATAATGTTCCTGTTGGAAACTGTAAAATGCTCTATAGGAGCTTTGATTTTTGAAGAAAAAGTAAAGAAATTTAATGAAAATGAGACTTTTAGCGGCTTTGATGATCTCTGAATATTGACAAAAACCCATTTGAACTGTATTACTGAACACCTGCAGCACCAGTCAAAGAAATAGACTCCAGTGCTGAGAGTTAAAACCTCATTAGCCCACTGAGCAATTTGTCTAACTGGATGTTTTCACAAGCATGTAAAGCTCTTCACTCCTGCAGGAGGTAATAAAGGGGTGGAAAAGGGTTACAGGCGCGTAACGTTCAGGGTTGATCAATGTTCCATCTGTAAGAACCGATCATGAGCTTCTGGTAATCATCGAAAGAAGGAGATTACAGATGCAGTTTGCAGCGACAAGCCTGAGGTAGAATTACAGCCATTTTGCACTGAAAGGGGTCAGTCGAGGTATTTTGGGCATCTGATTAGGACGAGTCTCTCTGGGGGGGTTTTCCGGGCTCGACTCCGGGGCAGACCAGGAGCTCACTGGATGGATTCGGTTCAATCTGGCAGGAAAAACCTCAGGATAAACGCTGGCAGACACGATCAGGGAGAAAAGCCTGCCGCTGTGACCCCAATGAGCCGCCAGACAGGGATGAATCATCAAATTATGACATTGTGATTTGGTTATTTGATTCTACTTAAGGCAGAACTCGACCTTATGAAGCTGGTATGGCTAAAGCCTTCAGCAAAGCTTAAACACTGAGCATTGTTAATGAATGTAGAGTCATTTTTTCCCATCCTGATCATTGTGAAACCAAATCTCACCCTAATTTTGTCGGTGTTTTGGTCTCAACCATCTTGCTAGCTTCATCTGTGCAAATATTGTAGCACGCAACAGTTTTTCTGGAACTATTAAGTTGCCTTTTGTTGCTGAAAACAACTAAAAAATGAAGATTTCTCTGTTTACTTATGACAGTATTTTGGTAAGTGGAAATTTAAACTATCAAATCCAACACAAACACATGTTTAAGTGTCTGGAAAAGTTAAGCAGTTTGGCTCAAGAGGGGAAACTAGTCATGTATGTTTATCTGAAGGTTGATAGTTCAGTCCTTCATCTGTACAGTTGCAGTGTCCTTGGGCAAGACACTCCAACCCAGTTTGCTCTGGATGGCTTTTTCATTCAGTATGTGTTTATATGAGTTTCTGATGAACAGATTGTGTAGACGTCTCTGCCATCAGTGTATGAGTGACTGTGTGAAAGCTGAATTGTGTTGTGAAGCTCTTTTTGTAGCTAAAAGACTAAAAAAGTGCCTTCACCACGATGTTACCCTCTTTCCCTGCATGAGTAGCTCATCACACCGAGAAAAACTCAACTTCTCGTCTTTATTCTTTCCCCAAATTGTGGCGTTATTCAGGTTAAACATCCAACGACAACCATGAAGACCGTCTATTGAAGTCCTGCCACCCCCCATCGACTCTGCCATTACTCAACCTTCAGATAAGGATCACCGGTCAGGATAAGCTCAGATAAAGACGGAGAACGACATTACTCAACAGTGTGAATAATTGAAGAGCCTGCAGTCAATTTCTGGGGAAAAGAAGAGGAAGATTGTAGCGGTGACTCTCCTTATCGGCGGTGGCGTGGGTCTCCGCCCCCAGACGCTGGGTGAGAGAGGACAGGTGGGGCGTCCATCATCCACGCAGTAAGGACAGAGGAACCTTTAAGTCAGCAGGATCCATTGTTCAATGAAGGTCAGTGGTGAGGGGGAATGAAATAGGGCAACACCGGGCAGAGTGATAATAGCACATCACAGCGGAGGCTTCTGATTCGCTGCCATGTACGTCATCGCGCCCCCTCCACGAGCCCTTCACTGCCGCTCAGGACAAGGTGACACTGAGCAGATCTGGCAGAGCAAAGTGTCCAAAGTTTAATCTAAAGGTTGTGGGAGTTTCAGGAGAAAGACTTCACCTGCAGCAGGTGAACAGGAGTCATCAGAGCTGATGGTGAATACACACAAACATCCATCATCCCCACCAAAAACAACCACATGCTGAGTTTAAAGCACGCTTTTTGAAATTCATACTGCTGTGGCTCCTGTTGTGTCTTCTCTCTGGGAGTTTATTGTCATTTTTAATCAGATTTTAAGACAAAATTTTCATTTCACAAAGTTTCAAAGTGAATGAGAAGATAAAAAGGTTGTAATGACATCAGGATTCACACATTTATTAGCATTATTTCCCTGTTTTTTTCACTTTTCAAGGTTCGCTTCACATTAGAAATGTAGTTTGAAGAGCAAAGATTTTATGGGAAGATGTGAAAAAGTAATTTATGGTTCATTTGACTACACTTGAATACACACTTGTGGAATAATCCGACCAAAATTCCATTTAAAACCATT
Source organism: Ctenochaetus hawaiiensis (assembly GCA_029783645.1). Taxonomy (NCBI): domain Eukaryota; kingdom Metazoa; phylum Chordata; class Actinopteri; order Acanthuriformes; family Acanthuridae; genus Ctenochaetus; species Ctenochaetus hawaiiensis. The sequence goes on from JAPZDY010000025.1 coordinate 3,715,300, forward strand.
TTTTTACTGTGTTTGACTAAGGCTTCAACCAGTGATTGTATTAATTTCAGAGTAATCTCTTAATTATTATTCAGTAGCTCGATCAGTCTATAAAATGTCAGAAACTAGTGAAAATGCTCAGTTTAATATTCAAGAGAGAAAAGCGCAAATCCAATGATATATATGGATATGAAAAGGAGCAAAAACATCAAATACTTATTCTAAAGAAGCTGGAAAGAGCAAACAACTGCTCCAACACCTTTATAAATAGATCAGAATCAGAGTTTGTCATCAATAACAAGGACATAAAAGTCTCTTCCTGTGACTTAGAAATTAAAGCACACAGTTTATAGGGTAAAAAATAGGACGGATGACTCATTTAGAAAACATTAGGCTCAGATTTGTAGTTTTTCTGTGTTTTTCTGTGCACGAATGTCAGGAGACTAAATATGTTTATAATTAGTAGCTCAGGAAAACAGTTTAGTGAGTTACTAAGCTAACAAAGATGCTCAGTGCTTTAATAAATATGTTTTTACAGGTAAGAGTGCTATAAAAGAGTGTTATGGTGATAAAATAAAGTCCAGTAAACACGTCTCTGAGCTGGAAGCACATTAGCGGTTTGTGAGCTAATCTGCTCATCATTTAGAGTCAACGAAGTCTTGTGAAATCTTAAGTTTGTGTAAAAGAATCCGAGTGACCCATTAAGAGTATTTTGTGAACCAAAGCTAACAAACAAGTAAAACATGCTGACTACTTTAAACATTGTGATAATTTGCTGGTTACAGATTTTGGTTTTAAACACGCTGAATATCAAACATGTACGGCTGCATCCAAATGTTTCAAAGCCTTTTTGAAGCCGCCGTTTTCGCCGGTCGACCGAGCAGGAGCCGTGTTTGTGGGCGGCCACGAGGCCTGTGACTGATGGATCCAGAGTTTCTCCATGAGTGAGAATGAGTAGATGAGCCAGATGAGCCAGATGTGCCAGTTTCAGGAACACTCAGATAAAAAGTGCAGTGAACATTTCCCCCATCGTTTGTTTTCTTGTATCCGACTCTCTGCTCTGACCTGCCTCAGTGCTGCTGATCATCCGGCTCAAGAATGAAGAATCATCTGCTTTGTTTATGCATCTTTTATAATAATAATCAGGAACCCTAACAGTTTTTTTTCCAAGCTTTTACCAGATGTTTGATTTGAAGCGTTTGCTGCAGGCCGCACTGTGTCATTTGTTTTTTTGTGCTGTGTTGTGTTCACTGCTGTGGGAAACTCCAACCTCTTGACACTGATGATCAGCAGCCTTTTTTTTTTATTGGAAGACAGGCCTGAATTCACATAAGCCTGTTTTTATGTTGTTTAGTTATTGTCTGACTTCTGGGCTTTATTTTACACCAAAGCTTGTAAATTTAATGTTGTTCAGCAGCAAGAACTTAAATTGATTCTCAACCTAAAATCTATCTTTTGAGTTTAGTACATGAATCCCCTGTAGGCTTGAAAGGTGGCTTTAAAAATTATTATTTTTCATTTACTGTGAGGAACGGTGGCAGCGTTTCGCTTCAGATATATTGAATTTACACACTGAACATTTTTTACAGTGGCAAAATGTATCAAAGCATCAAATTAAATTCATCAAACTCAATAAAAAAGCTGCTTTAAACACATTTTGATTAAATTAGAGGTAAATAGACTCTTTCTGTCTCAATCTTCGGTCTGAATTCAAAGGCAGGCAGGTGTTTGTTTGCCTTGGTTAATATTTGGAGTCCATCTTTTTTAAAATGTCATGTCAAATAAGCAAAAGATAAGAGAACATTGAGCACTTATATGATGCCACATCTCTTTTTTAACACATTACATCCTTTACAGAAGGCTGACCTGTGAGTTTTTCATTATTTATATTACCACATAAATGTGTTTACAGTCTTTCTACACTCTGTTAGTTTGTCTTGATTAAATCCTTTGACAGTCACCTTCTCTGATGCACCAAACACACCATAACAACACTGAAGAACCAGCAGCAACATAAGCTGCTGTTGCATTGCTTGTGTATCAGCCAGGAAGTTGCAACAGAACATGAAAACTAATGTTGATAAAGAAACCAGTATAATAAAGCAGCTTTGCTAACTAATTTCTCACCACTCTCTCCCACTTATTAGACAAGTTTGTAACACAACAGCTTGTTATCATGCACATGTGAGAAATAGTTGCAAATCCCACTGCTTTTGTAGGCCTTTGGTCCTTTGGGTTTGTAAGGAGAAGAAAGTGAAAGAGAAACCAAAGCCATGAAATAATGGACACTGAGGGAGGCTGGAGGGTTATTCATGAACCTGTGTGCTGGAGTTAAACTCTGTTCTGCTCTTTCTTGTTGAGTTTCAGGTGTTAGAGGCTAAAAAAACAGCAGGCTAGAGCGAACAATGCTGAAGACACTGCAGATATCAGAGTGACGAGATGTTCATGGACAGTTTGACACTGGCCGACGGCTGATCATCAGGGCCTTAAATAGAACCAGATATGGAGAAGCCTCAAGATTCAGATCCAATATCTCTAATATTTTCATCACAGCTAATCAAACCCTGCTTGATTTGAGCTCTTTAACCCCCACACACCTTAAAATCGCCTCGACTCAGTCCAGGTCAGCTGAAAAACGGCTCATAATTTATTCACAGAGACCTTGCCTTCATCTACTGATCGCTTTGGGTGATTAACTCAACTATGCTACAATTTAGCTGTAATTTTCCTGCCTTCTCTTTTTTCTCGTGTGCAGAGCAAAAAAGGCTTCAAGACAACTAAACGCCACATGCTGTGCGGTGAAACTGAAGTCCTGGTTTACACACTCTGGCACGCTTCCCAGGCAAAACACACCATTTGCTGCTAATGTTTTCTTGCTCCCGGTGTTCTTTGAGCTTTGTTTCTTTTGATTAATACCTCCTTCCTGATTAAAACCTTGTTCTTGCTAAATAAGCAGAGGAAATAAGTCAACAATAACAACAGAATTTACCCCCCGCAGTAAGAAAGAAAGAAAGAAAATTTCCCTTTTCTTTTTTTTCCAACAAGCAACTTCTTGTTTCCAAATAATAATGAGATTCATACTTTTGGATGAAGAGAATATCAAAGCTCTGCTGTTCCCTATCAAGACCAATTATTTTAATAGGAAATGACATCATCTGAGGTCCGAGGTGGGCCAGTAAAGCAGCAGAACGATCCTCCCCCTGCCCACTGGCACAGTTACACAACAGCCACTCCATCCCACCTCTTTTCCCCCCTCAAACTGAAATGAAGTGTGTTTCCCTGCTAGCTTGCACCAACAATGGTCCAAAAAACGATTATTGTGGGACTCAGTTGGATGGTTACGAGGAAGGGGGGAAAAATAGAGAGAAAGAAAACAAATGGGTATAGTATTCCTCAGAAAGAGGCCTGTTATTAATTACAAAAAGGGGTGATGGGGACGGCTGGAATCGCCTGAGCCTAGAAAAGCAGTGGGATCAAAGGAGAAATGAGGGATGACAAATAACCTGCGGCCCAAGTCTGATGGAATTCAACTCCTGCGAGAGAAGAGAGAGAGAGAGAGGCCGAAAAATACATATGACACGAACTGTACGGATTAACGGAGCAGAGGGATTTGTTCGGAGGGATTTTAAACACATTTGTATTGATTTCATTTTCTTCTGGGGTCTTGTTTTTTTCTTTTTTTTGGCAGGTATCAGCTGCACTCTGACATAAAGACACATAAACTTTTAATTAAAACAAATTACAGTGAATGAATGGGACTTGTTGAAGTGCACCGATCTGGATCACCGTTAGCGCCTCCGTTTCTCCTCCTCGCCGTTGCAGCGAGCACGAAAGTGATTGCTCGCGAGTCTCTCAACCAGCTATTTTCCTCTGAATTTTAATGGCGTCGCTGACAAAAGGACGACCGGGGCGGCCTATTTTTTCAGTTTGAGTCTCTGTTATTATTCGCCCTGGTTCAATGTGTGACTAGTGTGCCGTCAATGGAGCTGTCACTTTGACAAGCTGGGGGGGGGCTCAGTTTGAATACAGTGCTGGTTAGACACACAGGAAATAGTATGTCTTCCATTCCCCCTCCCCCACCCTCACCCTCACCCCCCTGCCACTGACTTCCAGCCTGGACATGTGATCTCCCCCACTGGATTTTTGGGAAAACTTCCCAGCTCCACACACAGCATGACGCCGGACCTCCATTTATACACATTTAACCCCAAGAACAAGTGGTGAAATGTGTTTTATTTCCTCTTTAAAGAGGTTTGTTTTAAACTTTCCATACCAAAATAAAAGAAAATATTCACCCATTCATCATATTTCCACCTTTATAAACCGTGAAAGTGTTTGGCATTGCGAAAAGATCCAGTCTCTTACCTTTTGCTGACGCTTTTAAAGAGTTTCTGTGTCACTTTTTGTTACTGTAATATCTCAGACATCTTAAATTTGAAACAAGGCTTTTCACTTGCAGACTGCTCGGAAACAGGAAATGGAGATCAGGGATCAAACCAAAGAAAACTGAAACTGTTGTGACAAGCAATGGAAACCTCTCATCCTGTCAGTCTCAGTATCTTCTAAAAGCCAAAACATACAAGATTTATATCCAGCTTCATCTTTTTTCCTGCTTGAACCATATTTTTCAGACTTTGGAGGGGACAATAATTGATTGAATTATTGGGATCAAACAGTTTATTTGTCTTGCTGAGTGGCCTCATGTGTCTGAAGGGTCATCAAATCTCCAGTTTTTTGGAGGAGGAATGTTGAACCGAAGTCACGCTGCTCATGAGCTTCACAGGAAATTGCATTCATCTGTCTCTTTTTTTCCCCAAATGTCATGAGATTTGTAGGCGAGTTACACAAGTAACTGTAATCACATTAATACGATTATAAAAAACAACAAACATGTGCAGGCCTGAGCAGTTCGTTTTCACCGAAATTTGTGTTTTTTGTTGTATACAAATCTGCAACACATCCTAATAAAATTATTGTGGAATTAAGTGTCGACACAGATGGAATAAAAAAACATTTCAATGCCCTTTGAGTTTCACTGGATGTGATAATTGCATGAACTTGACCTGCAGTTTTCTTGTGTTTATTGTGTGTTTATAAGCTAACAGCTAATTTTTTAGGCTACCAAGACAATTTGGTAAGAGTGAAGGAAAGGAAAACTCCACTTTGTGTGAACATTTGATAATAACTGTGAATCAGAAATGAAAGGGTGTTAGAATCAACACCTCAGTTTGCAGCTTTTTGCACCTTTTAGCTTCCAGCTCATTGTTCCCCATGGATGAATACCTCTGTTTGAAAACTTGTGATTATATTCTGGTAAAACAAATCAACAGGTGGGAATAAACTGTTGCTTTGTGTCTGCTGGATGTCCAAATATGAAATGATTAAGTCATAAAAACTTAATTATTTTGTTTTACGGGCCATTATTTGTCCTGTAATTGTCAGAAATCAACATGGAGCCAAATATAGAATCAGTAAAAGACAAAAAAATTGCAAATTGATGGTAGAAAACTTTATTTTAGAAAAGGGAAAACTTGCACTATTATCATTGTCTTTGTCTCTAAATCATCTCTTGTTTTTTCTCGCAGTTAGTTTGTATTTTCAGGCATCATGTTCATTTTTTTATGCTCCAAATCTGTAAATACTTGCTGCTGCTTCTTGTTCTTTTAGCATTAAATAGTCTGTGTCGATTGAGGGCATCTGTGGTTTTGTTACTAAAACCATTTAGGAAACCAGAAACAGTGGTGACCAATTAAAAAGCCAAAAAAATACACCAGCAACAAACAACGGGACCAAAGATCACAGAGGTTTGGTTGGATTTTAGAGACTCGGGTCATAAATGTGCTGATTTGCTGTAACAAGCTCGGTTAACCATTTAAATGGATTTAATTGCAAAAACTGAGATGGTTGCACATAAATCAAGGAAATAAAAACGAGAAAAAATAGAAATTCATTCTCTTCGTAAAGGGATTTAAGGATGACAGTTTCTGTCCACCATGATGGTCCAGTGAAAAGAATTATTGGATAATTAGACATAAAAATTGTTCAGATCTTCGTGGTGTTCGGAGGAAGAATCCTAATGGATTTTGGTGATACCTCAACTTTTTATGTAGCAACATCTGCAGATCAAACATTCCAGTAAACAAGTGAAATATCTCTACATTTACAAGATGTATTTGAATGAATTTTAACACTTATGGTTCCCAGATGTAGTAACCTACTGACTATGGGGAATACATTTCTTTTCTTTTAGCACTAGCATGAGGTTGACATTTGTGGTTTTGAGTAAATTGTCTCCACAACTTTTGGATGAATTGATGACATTTTGTAGAAACACTCGGGTTCCCCAGAGGGTTACAGATAGAAATAACTTTGTTTACTGCCTAACTTTTCATATACACTGTCTTTTCCTTCTGTTTACCTTGATGCATTCAGGGAAAACAACCAAATAAACATCAAGAACAAACTAAATGAAGGCCAGAAGATGAATATCAGCTTGGACAAAGAAATTCTGACAAATTTCGCTTCATTCACTACAAATACAACAAAATGCATATTTTAAATTATAGTTCGTCATAACCTTTGAAACATTGCCTCTGCAGAGTAAACGTTCAGAAATTCAGGCAGTGCTAATCCGCCATTGCAGCCCTGCTCTGGTCCGAGAGAAACCCCAACATCTCTGAGGTCACACAGCAGGAAACATGTCAGTTGTCACTTTAAATTCTTTATTTTTCCAACACTTTGTCCTATGTTTATGTCAAACTGTTTAATGCTAATGAACATTTCACCTTTAGCTCAACAGCTGAGCCTAAGCACAGCCTCTCAGAGCAGCTAGCACGACTGTGAACTCTTGTTTCCTAACACTTAATCCCCTTTGGCTTTACAACACAATCGGTGTTGTTTTTCTGCTTGATAAATTAGCACCGTTGGGTTAATAGATTTTTTTAAAGGTGTTCACCTGTGGGATCTTAAAGTGTTAGCATAAAATCAGGTCCTGTAAGGGGGAAGGAATGAGGAAATTTCATTAGATTGTACACATGTTGGCGTAAAGTCTCCCTGCAGACCATTGATTAGCAGCAGCTTTCTGACCCTGGAGCTAACATAAGTGATTCATTTAGCTGATCCGTCTGAAAGAGGTGCAGATTGGTGGTTGTCTTGAGCCTTTCTGTGTTATGGAAAGATTTCGTCTCAGCTCACGGCGAGAAATTCAAAAATGTTGATGTCATCAAAACAAAACAGCTGCTGTGACAAACTCAATGTGCTTTCTGTAAAGATTTAATGAGGAAGGAACCGACCACCCCCACCCCAAAATCCCACAATCATAAATAAAAAATCAAAATCCACATGGGGACGAACAACACGGCTCTTCATGTCACAACTCTTATTTTCCTTCTTTATTTGCGTCCCCTTGGTGATAGTCACCGGGGCAAAATTCAACCAAAAAAGAAAAAGAAAAAGCAACAAAAAACAAACAAACCATATAATTAATTTTGCTTTAATTTGAGTCACACCCTTCAGCCATTCTCAAGGGGAGCCATCTGCTCTCAAATTCATTTTTTTTCTTCCTCTCCCGCCTCAGTTTTTCTCCGTGTAACTGAGGCGTCGAACATGGCCGCTCGATCCACTGACGCAGAAATTGCAGCACTTTGTCAGCGGAGGAGAAAAGCTGGAGGTCAGAGCTCATTCATCAGTCGAGCTGCAGGTTACACGGCCAGATGTTTCAAGTCTGCAATGTTACAGGGGGAAGCAAATCTCTCTTGAGTCGTGTCCAATAAATTGTAGTTGAAAAACCCCTCGGTGAGACCCCTCTTTTATTATTTTTTTTTCTCTTATTGTTACCATCTTTGCTGTCAGTGAGTACATAGTCTGAGAGAATTAACCAACCCAAGCTGAATTGTTTCCATCTCCAGGAACGAAGTATATTGCCTCCACTGTATCTGAGGAAAATGTAATTCTAGAGGCCTTGTAATGGATTGGAGCTGTCTTTCTTTTTTGTATTGTCTTTTTCAGGATCAACCTCAGCAGGCAATACAGCTCGCTTACAACCGGCTGCCTGCGCTGAAAGCAATGTGGTGAAATGAGCTTGTTGTTGCCTTCTTTTGTCCTCTGTTAAAAAAAAAAAAATCTGGTCCGGAGAGGCAGCAAACTTCACTCCGGAGCTCTGCAGAAAAAACAAAAGAGCCTCCTTTTTGTTATTCAAAACTTAAATCCTGCAGTGCTGCCAACTTTACACAACATCCTTCATTAACACAGCAGTCCTTATGTATAATTAAACCATCATTACGTATTAATAATCATGAATTAATCAATTTAAATTTGAATTTTTAATTGTCGGATACACTGTAGAAGCAAATGGAGGTGAGAGTTTCCAAGCTTTTGCAATTTTAACTGCAATATTATAAATGTTATTACGTAAAAGTGAGAATAGAAACATAATCCGGGGGAAAAGATGCAGCACAGGCAGAGTCATTTTTCCACGAATGCACCGTGAGCTCAAAAAAAAAAAAAAAGTACTTATTATGAGCTGCTTTATGCTGAATGCGATTCAGTTCACGTACGGAGCCGGCGACCGTCTGCAGAGGTTAGAGATCAGCTTTGTGATTGGAGAGTCACCAGTTCCCGGACCGAACGGGAAAATGTGGTTAGGAGAAAATAAATTAATAATGCTTCCCTGCCCCCCCCCCCCCCTCCTCAGAAAGCAGACTGTGCTGGGAAACAATGTAAGTGGGCAAACGAGGGAGGAAAAACAGGAGACGCTGACGTTCCCCGGACAAATAAACTCCTGAAGCAAATTCGCAGAGATGTTCTCCGAAATTACGTTACACCGATCAGGAAAAATATGATACAGCTCCCAGAGCGGGACGCGTCTACAGAGTGGCGTTTTACTTAAAGACTGTGATGTTAAACAGACCAGATTTTCTCCTCCTTTTTTAAGGATTTTAATAATTTAAAACCTGTTGAGAGTTAAAACATTGCCTCTCCATCTGCTTGAGATGATGTAGAAATAAACCAAGCTTGAAACTTAGCTGGATAAAATTTGATTTAGATGATCACAGATGCGCCTGTCTGGTGATTGACTTTCCCATAAGGCTTTGCAATCTGTATGCAAAAAGTCAAGTTTTTTTCTCTTGATAAATGAACCAGCCACTCTGCTGTCAGCTCCTATTTGTCAGGTGAAGGGTTACCAGGCCTCTTGTTCGTATTCATATGAGAGCTGGGCTCATCTATCAGGTTTCTGATGACAAATTCATCCGATCGAGCAGGAAGGGTTTCAACAGGAAAGCGGCGGCGGTGTTTAAACACGTTACCTCCTGTTTGTGCGATAACAGCGGAGACACGGGGCGTCACATTTCTCTGGTTATATGTTAGCAGATACGGAGGAGGAGCGGCGCCCAGCGTGTTAGGTACCGCGTCGCTGCAGATAACGCTCCAGGGAAACGCTGAGTTCATCACTTTGCAGGAGGGTGAAGCAAGATGGTGTCGCCCTGCTGGCAAGTGTAGATCTCATCGAAGTAAAAAACAAAAAAACAGTGCCGTCTGGAAAAAGGATCTTAAGAAAAAAAAGGTGTCATTTGCTCTGAGAGTCTCGCCACTTCTTTGACTCACTTCACTGTTGGCGGCAGCCTCATTCAGGCGTCGTGTCTCTGTAATTTCACCTTGTTTTATTTTCTCTCCTCTGTGAGATTCACTCCTCTAATGTGTTTCTTTTATTCTAACTTTTCTCCCTCTCCCTTGTTCTTATTCTTGTGATGAGCGAGAGCACGAAGCTGCACAGTCTTCCGATGACAATACACCACAGACTCGAGGCCTCGTTGATAAGTCAGACGCCGCAGCTTCTCCAAGGACCACAACAAAAAACGCTTTGTCTTTTGCATACAGCGCTTCCTTCACTGTCCTCGCTCAGCTGTATAGACCCTGCATCATTATTTTCTCCCATTTAATTGCATTGTATCGACTCTCTTCTTTGCAATCCATCTTGTTGGGGGTTTTTTTTGTTTTGTTTTTGTCTCTGCTGGACGTTTGCCCGCAACTGCAAACCAAGTGAAAACTTATTTTGATGTTTTGCCATCCAAATCTAAGTCTAGACGCTTTATATTTAAAATAAATAAACTGAACTGAAGCCTCAAGGCTGAAACAGGGAAAATTTTTGGTTGAAATGTCTGTTTTTTTTATTAACAAAGATGCAGAGACACCTTTTTTACCAGTTTGTCACCCTCTGAGAGTTCACAGGGAGCCACATTAATGCAAACATGATAAGAAGATAATTCATTGAAGAATCCCTTTTAAAAAAAATCCCTGAAGCGCTGTGTGAAAAAGACAAGATGTAGCTTATGTTTTTGGGTCTCTTTGGTTGTCTGAGTGTTTATTTTTCTTATTCCTGTGGATTAATTGGAAAGGCAAGTTGAGGACACTTTGAAGTGTTTCCAGTAGAGCTCTAATATTCTTCCCTGCTGCTTTTAAGTACATTCAGTACAAAAAAAAGCCCAGAAATGCTCCAGAAATAAAGTCAACTTGCTATTTTCTCCATCCTGATAATGATTGAAATGTGAATGTAATGTCACAAAGTTTAAAGGGGAAACATGTAATTTGTGTCTATCTGTTGAAAGGTCATCCAGACAAATAGGGGGCAGCATTCTACGGAGCACAGATGGCAACAGGGATGACAACAACTTGAATTTGACTCTAATCTCAGGGCTGAAGATGAGCGACAGGCGTCACCAACAGAGACAAACATCTCACCTGGTGATCAAAGGTTTATTTTACCCAATAGGAGTTGTTGATTGTTGATTGATTAAAACAGCTTTGAAACATAGCATATCTCTGTCAGCTGAAACTAATGGGAACTGGAGACATTGCACATTTTTAAAAGGACAGTTTTACAGGAAGTGATGCGCTGGTCTATTTCATGGCTCGGACTGCTGACTTCTGTGGAGTGTCACCTGGTTGCCTGGCAACTGCTCAGAGAAAAACAACAACATCAACAACAACCGAAAAAAAAAAAAAAGTTAATCTTTTGTTTATGTGCAGATTAAACAAACCAGGTGGAACGCACTGATCGGTGATTTGATTATCACAATAAAAATGAAAAAGATGCACAAAATTAGCTTTTCTATGATTCTTCGCGACAGTCTTGTTGTTGCCAGTTTAACTTTTGCATCCCATAATCCCATCCTACATATGTTGTGCAAGTCAGTTAAAGTTTTGGTGTGAATGTTCTTTAAGGCAGTAAAATGAACTTAACACTGATGCAGGTTTAATGTTATAAAATGATTAAAGTTTGCTGTTGACACCTGTTGTGTACTTGTGTGCAGAACTTTCACTTGTTATGGAGTATTTTAATATTGTTACACTGCTTCAGCTGAGGTGTTGAATATTTCTTCCTCTGCTGTTTCTCAGCATGACGTGTTTTTTATGCGGCAGTTACGTCGGCACACCAGAGCCGACCGCAAACTTTACTGTCTTTTGAACAACTGAAAATTTAATGAACTTGCTGCTAATTTGTTGTTGCCTCCATTATGTTGTTGTGCCGTCGGTAATTTGCCTGTTGGGTCCAGTGTGGTTTCTGATTGTGCTGAGTCGGCCCTGGCAGGCTGCAGCGTCGGCGATGCCAGCGGTCGACACTTTTCCTCCACTGAGGCTGAAAGTGGTTGGAGTTTTGTAGGTTAACAGCAAGTTGTAGCTTTGTGGAGAAAAAAGCGATCCAATTATTATTGTATAATTAATCAAATCCTTCACCTTTTTAGATTATTTAGAGCTTAAAGGTGTTTAGAGCAAACATCTGAACGCACAAGGTCGATTTGTTCGTTTAACGAGATCCATATGGCCTCAGTCTCACTGAAGCCCTCTTGTTCTTCTTGTTCCTCTTATTGCAAATCCCTGCATTATGCATCGAACATAACAAGTGCTGAAAGCCATGTGTCTCCTCACATGGCAGCTCTGTCTTTTGTGCTTGCCGTATTTGAATTTCCTTTGCTTTAAGATTTTAATTTAAATAATTTAATAAAACATTAAAGCAAGGCGGCGGTAAACATATTTCACCATGAATGAATGTTTATCATTCAGCAGGAAACACATAGGCTGGTTTTGACATATGAGGGTGATGAAAGCGTTGCAGCAAAACAATAAAAGGAGTTGCACTTGTGTGTCTGCAGGCTACTGGGGATGAAAACAACATACAGAAAACATACCTGCAAGTTTCAGGGTCATCAAACAACAAGACAATGCACAGCAAATTACAACCCTTGAGCTCCAATTTTACTCCTTTAGTACATGTCTACCATGATTCTGTCCTCCAGGAAGATGCAGGAAAGCAGCAAATTAGCACAACAAGACACACACTGTGTGATGGTGTATGTGGTTATATAGAAGTTCTGTATTTACTCAATTACTTTACTTAAGTGTCAATTTGAGGTTCTTTTTCAGGTTGTATTTTCATTGTACGAGACATTTTAGCAGTGCGTGTTGTTCTGTGGTTTTTGATTAGTTGTTATAAAGAGTGTTTGATAAGTTTTTTTGCCCTAAAGTAAAATGAAATAAAATTTACAGATCTTTTTACATGCATGTGGCGTTCAACTCATCAAGGTGTTTGTGCAGAAAGTTTTTTAGTTGAAAACTTTTTTTGTGTGTCTCTGTTTCAGGTAATTAAAACTGCAAGTCAAAACTGTCTGAGAGAAATAGACAATATCAGCCTTTGTGCAGTCATCCGCTGCCTCTGTTTACAGGGACTGAGCCAATGAGGTCCATGAGGACATGCAGGCAACGCCAGGGGAGGGGACTTCTCATAGTGTGGAGAAAATATTGGATGTTGATTTCAAACATTGGAGAAAAAGAACTTCTTGCATTAACTTGCAAAAATCTGCTGGCAAACGAACGAGGGGCTCTGGGTGACAATGGAGGGAACTGACATTGTTTAGCACATGCTAACCACATTGTAATGATACAAAACAGAATGAAAAAAGTCAGTTTCTCTTACAGGATCGTGCATGCATGCATCAGCCGTCCATTTGCATCTCTTACAATGCAACATCATCCACAATGATCTTGCATCCTTGTATCCGTGTCCAGTCATGCTTAAAGGAGCTGCACACACTGACCACATGCACAGACGTGTGAGGACGTAAAAGCATAAAAACAACCACACAAACGCTGCCGCTAACTCTGACAGCTGACATGTTTCATCTCATATTGTCATGTTGCCCAAACCCTGCTTACTATTCATATATCTATTTGAATTTTAATCAGTGTTCCTTTTCCATCAGTTGGTGATTTAGCTTTCTGAGGCACTGAGAAAAAAAAAAAAAATCCAGTTTGTTTACCCTGTCTGTTGTGGTTTAACCAACCAATATGATTATTTGTGCTCCCAATGCAGCTGTGTTTGTATAACGAAAACTCCAATCTGCGTCTGAGATATTGTGCATGACGAGGGAATGAAAAACAAATGAATGAAATGAAGAAGGCCGGTTTATCGTCATCTCTCCGATTTAGAATATTTAGCTTACATGAAAATGAAACAATGGAAAGAATGAAGAGTGAAAATGACCAGGGAAGTTTCACCGTGGCGTGAAGGGATGTGAGAGACACGAAATACAAAAAAAAAATCACTGTTTTCCTCAAACTGCTTGTTTTTTAAAACCTCTTGCGTGCATCAAATAAACTGAAAACTGAATAAATAAAAGCTCCTCTGTCCTCTGTGATTCCCATCAGTGTTTTTGCTCAGCTGACACGAAGACGTCACGCATCGATCTCCTTCAGGTGGGGCGTCTCCGGCTCCGGCTGCATGGGGGTCTCCGGGCTGCGATGATGGAAAATAAAGAGTGCTGATCCCTCAGAAAGTGCACTGCTCAGGGTAACCTTGACAGTGACTGCCGGTGGACAGGAGGATGGAGGAGTTGCAGGTGGTTTTGGGAGGAGGAGGTTTCCATTTATCTTGAGGTGCGGCGGCGGCGGCGGGATTTATTGAGCTTTGGGTGTCATACTGTGACAAGGTGCACATTCTTTCCGTGCATTATGGGCCCGGATGATAGCAGTTGGGAGCTCCCTGTAAATAACCTCGAGGTTATGTCTTTTATTGAGTAATACATCGTGTTAAATTTATGACCGGAGCCCTATGGAAGAAAATATAAAAGAATATACAAGTAGAAATTTCCAGCGAAGCGTGAAGAGAGGTGGAGGAAATACGGTCGGTCTGCTTTACGGCGACGGTGATAATGTGAGAACAAGGATGCCGAGTCGAGCGTTCGACGACAGCAGAGGTGGGAAAAAAAACAAAAAAGTGCAGAGACTGAAAGGTATCGGAGGACCTTTTTTTAATTCCCTCACTCAAAATGTAGGTAATTTGTTTGTGAATGAATTAGCGCACATCAGCAGAAGTGAACATCTGTTTTGGAGCGACGTTGCCAAAACTGAAAGTGTATCCACTCATCTCGAACCAAATTAAGTTTATTGATTCCTAGTGGCTGCTTTTGATTCTCTGTGACTTTAACAACTTTCAGTGGGTATTTTGAACTTAATTAAATTGTCTCATCAGCACAAAAAGTTAACAAGGTGTGCAGGAAAAAAACAAAACTGTAACACAGAGGACTGGAGGTTAGAGGACAAACAGAATGAATAAACAGGATTCAGTCACTTCTGGGAATCTCCGAGCTAAAACTGTTCAGTTATTCACCATATTTACTGCTCATTTTGTCAAATCTAATTAATTTATCGCCCATGTCTTGAGATTATGTTTGTATAAGACTAATTTGCAGCCACTGCAGACTGAAGGAAGTGTAACTCCCCACAGATGACAAGTTTCATTAACATAAAGAAGAAAATGTCGATAGAAAAATCTGCAAAATGTCCGCTGAGAGTGAGTCATTGCTTCCTCCAGTGTCTCACTTGAGTCGACTTTAAACATTTTAATGACATGTAAGACATTTGGACGAAAAGATGGGTTCACATTATCAAGAATAAGTGATTTTGGTGGATTTACATTCAACCTTCAACTGACCAGAGCAGCCAGACTTCCTACAATTCAACTGCATTCACTTATAACCATTAACTGAGAAACCAACTTAATTATTAACCTCGACAATTTATCAGTCCCTCCAGGATTTCGCGGGCGTTTTTCAAGATTGTTGCAGCCTAAAATGCCTGAATTCGCGGCAGCTTTTCT
>JAPZDY010000025.1:3788565-3802812 GCA_029783645.1 Ctenochaetus hawaiiensis
TTGCTTGACAACACTCTTCTCTGTTTACAGTCGGCTCGTCAAATGACGGGTTGTGATTGGCTTGATCTCCATTCAATCAGTCAAACTTGTCCAATACATTTTTGGCAATGAATCCCTCTGTAAAAAGTGAGGGGATGCTTTTTTGTTTCTGTGAAAGTGCAGGTGTCTCAGCATCCGCAACCCCAACTGCTGCGCATGAATCCCTCTGTAAAAAGTGAGGGGGATGAATTTTTGTTTCTGTGAAAGTGCGGGTGTCTCAACACCCGCGACCCCCGCGGGTGTGACGCCCATGCATGCTGCCACTTGGCCAAGCCATTCATCATTGTGTGTTTTACCATTTTTGTGATAAACATGTTAAACCCTCAGATCTTTGCAGCCTCGCAGACCTCAAAATGTGCCTTTCTGATAAATTAAACTCTGTATGCTCTAAACATCCCACTTGTGATTTACAATTCAAAATATTGAGTCTTTTTTATCAGCTGCTAATTTACAAAAAGTTTTATATGCTTTTGTAGAATCTTGGCTTGATTACAGCAATGTAATTTACCCAAGTAGAAAACTTGAATTAAGTTAGTTCTATTAAGGTTCTCCTATTACCTAAGTATCTCATTCACACACTCTGTTTTCTTTGTCCTATAATTTCACATCTCAGAAGTTCAAACCTTACATAAATTTGTTTTTTAATCGATAACATTACAAGAAATGTCCAGCCCCACTCTATTTATTTGTATTAGTTGAACCCAGTGTTTGTTTAAGCCGTCAATATACTTCGTTAGATCTTCTTGTCAGATGGTTAATATCTTTGGAAGCCTCCTGCCCTGATTCCTGCAACAAGAGCTAAACTCCTACTTAAGGTTATGTAATTGATTGAGCTCTTGAACTGGTTCCTGTCTGTTTTAAATAAATCCTGCAGTGGAAATTAGATTACAAGAAGTGAAATGTGAATTTCTTTGCACAGAGAAAAACCCTCTTCAGCTTGAAAAAAATTGAGGTCTGGAAGTAAACAAGTTTACAGAGACACAAAAGTAAAAGAAAAGATGAGAGAGCTTTCTAAATGCATCTAATGCAAACGGGTAATAGAGAGTGCTCTGTTCAGGGAGTAAATAAAACTATCTGGAGACTCTCTGGTCAACAAAACTTGACTACAGTTTACAAGCTGGACTTGTGTGCATGTCAGAAACATCCTAAAACCTTTTGAAACAGAGAAGCTTTTCTGTCTTTGTGGCCTCGGGCCATTGACTGGTTTACAAACTGTCTCTCAGCTCTCCCACAGAGCAGCTTGGATCAGGTTTGAGGAGAAAACCACAGGCAGGTCCAGCTTCCAGCTCTGCATCATTTCTCAGGCCAAACTGCAGCTTTACGTCATGATAAACCGTCAAATTAAGATATTTTTCATCTGTGGCTGCAGTTTAAATAAAAGAAAAACACTATCTGAGTATTTTGGAGCTCCCAGCTCAACACATTACCTGTTGATTGGCAGGTAAACACAGAGTCTGTCTCCCTTTGAAGTGCTCACATAACAGCTGATTGACAGTAAATATATACCGAGATACATTTCCTCATGCGCAACATAATAACCTCATCCTGAGTAATCACTGACACATTCAGCGTTAGAAATGGATTGATTAATCCTTTAATGAAAGGGCGATGATATTGCTTTGGAGGTATGCTGCTGATTTAATAACATGCAGGGGTAGCAGTGATTTTTAAAAATGTTTTGATTACTTTCAAAATGGTATGGAAATGAGGTGCAAGGAAAATCGAACCCCATCTGCTAGTCCGTCAGTTGGATTTAGCAACCTAGTATTAATGCAGCGCACACATTGGAATGTATTTTAGAGTTTGAGAACAAGCACATTTATATATAAAATATAATTTATATATGTGAACATCCACAGTGATACAGTCTCATTCCTGTAATCTATTTTTGCTCATAGAACCCGAAGACAAAGATAATAACAAGAGATCCAATCAACCTTTCATACGTTTCGGTTGAGAGAAATGTGAATAAAGTGCACGACCTGAATTCAAACCTTACTAATGTAAAGGTATCAGCCAAATATACTTAAAGTACTGAATGAAACGTATTCATTTTAATCTGTGAAGAAACTAGTTGCTAAAGCTGTCAGACAAATTAATTATTGGAGTATTAAGCACATTTGCCTCTGAGTTGGAGAGTAATGGAAGCATAAATCTGAATTAAATGCAAATATGGTACTTTACTGAAACTGAAGTGCCTTTAATTTGTGCTAAAGTACAGTACTCGAGCGAATGTACTTAGTTACAGTCCATGTCCTGAACGTGACAGGCTAACAAGAGTTTTTCCCATCAACAGGACCCTTTTCAAACAACAAACAGTCTAACAGCTCCAAACAAAACACCCAGAGTTCCTCACTGAGTCTCTTCTGTTGTTTTAGCATCATAAAGCTGATGGTACCTGATTTCCCTTTGAATGGATTCCTACAGGCAGGTCACTAATGTGTCCCATTGACATTACAAACTGTTTTTTTGTTTTCTAAATAGAGCCATAGAGTCATTCAGCACAGCAATACAACCACGACTGGCTGCTGCTGCTGCCAGAAGCTCATAAATTTTAAGGTTGCACAGAAACGCTGGCCTCCATTATCAGCAAACTTAAAAAAAAAAACATGGAGTGTGTTTCCAGCCACTCAGAGACACATTATGATAAATAAGGAAAGAGGACAACTGTTGTTGGGTTGGAGGAGCTAGATTCAAACCAGGACACAATCATCTTGGACCCCATAATGTCTCGTGTACTTTGGAGAGCAGACAGGTTTGTCTTGGATTCGTCCCAGTGAAAAATCTTTGGTTGCGTGGCCCGTGTGGCTGATCCGTCATGTCGTGTGAAAACCACAACAACTTGAGCAGTGTGACCGAGGCTCAGCATGGAGTTACACCTCTCTGGGGTCGAATATAGGACAGAAAACATAACAAACTGTATATTTTTCTGTCTACAGATAACTTTTTGGAAAATAATATTTACAGTTTTTCAGTGCTAAGCCAATATGATATATCAAACATAAAAACATTGTTATTAGTTTTTTTAATGATGATTTGCAATCTTCTCTTACGTTTTCCTATGTCATGAAATGTGCAATAAACTAATTTGTGAGAAGAAGAGAAGGGTTACAACAAGTTTTCACAAAGTCACACTAAAAGCCAATATACTTTAAGGAAAAGAACTAGCTACTTTTCAAATAGTTTTCTTCATCTTCTTCTTCTTCTTGCTAATATTACTGTTCATGCACAGCTAAAGTGTCTTTTAGACCCCAAACAAAAGCACATAAATGACAGTTGTAATGGGACTAATTGCTTATTTTCAAAGTTCTTTAAATGTGATAAAAATGCAAACATGGTGTCCTAAACTGACTTTTAGCTTCTGATTTACCTCTTTTAGCTCCTTACTTTCATCAAAACAGTCATCAATTGCTTCATTACAGTGATTCTGGTTTGTAGTTTCATGCTTTTTCTTTTTTCCCTGAATTGCATCACATTATTTGAGTAACAACAGTTGAGGGGCATCCAGAGATGTTGCAATTTGATACCTAAACTCCCTCAGGTCAGTTTTCATTGTGCACTGCTTTCAACAAGGTGACCCCCCATCCACCAAACACGCCCCCAGGGTGGTGAATGGGTTAAAAGTTCCCGCCTACACTGACAGCAGGATCCTTTAAGAAGAAGATCCAGGTTGCACTGATATTCTCCTTTGACTTCTTGCCTGACACACAGGTTTCACAATGAACACCACCATGAAAATCATCAAATACCTGCTTTTCATCTTCAATTTTTTGTTCTTCATGGGTGGATTTATCTTGTTCAGTTTGTCCATGCACACTCTGACCAACAAAGTGGATTACCAGATCACTGATGAACTGCTTCCAGCCTTGAATCTGCTCATATGCGTTGGTGCCGTCACTCTGGTTTTTGGTTTTATGGGCTGTTGTGGAGCGATCAAAGAGAACCGCTGCCTGTTAATCCTCTTCTTCAAGGGCCTTCTGGTGATGTTCCTCATGTTGCTGGCTGTAGGGGTGCTGGGAGCCATATCAAGAACAGCATCCGCCCAGGAGGTGGTGAAGAAACACATCAAGCAGCTGCTTCCTTTGAGCGACCAGCCGCAGGACGTTCAGGAGTCGTTTCAGAGCGTGGAGAAAGCCCGGTTCTGCTGTGGCCTCTTTGACGGACATCTCGACTGGGGAAATTCAACAGTGGTGCCTGACTCATGCAACTGCACAGACGCCTCCAGAAACTGCACGACTCTGGACGGACGTGAGATTTACTCGACCCCGTGTTTGACGTACATTATGACTTGGCTGGACAGAATGTCAGTCTCAGTCATGGCGTCAGCGTTTGCGTTTGGCATCTTGATGATTCTGGGCATGATTTTCTCTTTGCTCCTGATCTGTCAGCTTGGAGGTGCTAAGAACATCATCTAGGATGTTTATCACAAGGCTGAAGATTCACAGCTGTCGTGTCAGATCGTTTAAATGGTTTTGGTTGCATCTTGTCTCGGTTTTGCTGTTATGTAAATACTAAAATATTGAAATAATTCTGCTCTTTAGAACCTTATTGTCTTTGTTTTCTAACCATGACTTTCACCTATTTTGACAATAAAAAACAATTTAACATTTATTGTATATTTGTAGTAAATGATTAGATTTTTTTTGGAATTGATTTTGTCATTTATGGACTTGTGACTCGAAATTTTGCCCAGGTTTTCTGCTCACTCACCTCCCACTGATAGCATTTCAATTATTGTACTTTCAAATCCACCACATCAATGTAACAGATGTTGCTAGTTACTGAAAGGTTTAATAATATTTGTATAAACATAAAATAAGACAAAAACAATCTCCTAATGAATTTTCTTCTTGGTCATCTTGTGCTCCTTTGAAGGAGCCTGATCAGTCAGGAACTGCAACCATGTTCGATATTGTGATGCTGTATTGACAGTGATGCATGAAAACAAATAATAGCTTACTATTGAACTTCATAATCAAACAAAGTTTTCCTAATAAAACTTCTGTGCATTTACTTAAGTAGGATTTTACACACGTGACTTTTACTTGTAACAAAGGGGTTTTAGATTGTTGGTTTTCCTGCAAACTTTTGCAAAAAAACAACATGCATGATGTCTGTGTTCAAACAGTCATAAAAAGCTTTATTCATCTAACTCATTCATGCTTTGTAGTCAAATCTGTGACCCCAACAGCAACACACAGTGCGAGAATCATTAGATTTTGTTGTAACTTTATATAGGGCAAAAGTAAATAAGCTCAGACCTAATCCGGGTCCAAATGCAGCCAGAGGTAAATATAATCTATTCTAAAAATGCGTGCATTCAAACATCTGTCACACCACATTTAACTCACACAATGAAACACTGGGAGGCGTGGGGGTCCCCACTGATACGTGATACCGCTCCCCCACAGACACTGAGGCTCCCACACCGGATGTTACGGGTTAGACAATGACCTGGAGTTGTTTGTTGTGAGTTGGGATCTTTGGCGTTTGTCTTAAGTTATCCAGTGAATGTGGGTGGATGGGTGGGTTTTTGTATGTGCGGAGCAGCGATACTGTGGCCGTTACTTTGCTGAATCCCATCACAGACTTGCATGATAATAGACTTCAATTTACATTTTCTCTTTCCCCTTGAGGAGACTGTCCTTTCTTAACTTGCAGCCTTGTGATACCAAAGCCTGGAGAACTTGGTGAAGACTCTGCAAATCGAGGTCATAAAGATTTATGACTGGCTAAAAATGGTGCATAAACTCAAAACTACAAATAAAATACGAAGACAACTCCAACTCCTATGAATAAAAATAAGAAAAGAAAAACAGGTAAAATCCATAGGTTTTTTTTTAATAAAAATAAGGCTGATTAAATGGCTCCACATATAAAAAAAATGATTGAGGGCAGTTTACCCTGCGTCTCTGAGTGTCGGTCATTAAAGATAATTTTATTTGAGTATTAAATTAATAATTAAATTGTTGGATGTTCTTGGATGAGAGCGGGATTCAATAAATCTTAGCAAAAATAAACAGCTGTAACACTTTCCTCCGTGTTGAGCTCTTGGTCTGCTCTGAATCACCCAGACCGCTGCTGTTTATGGAATAAATTGCTCATAGTCTTATTCAAATCACATTGAGTTAATTGAACTACAGTACACTGTGTTCTCGAAACCCCCTCTTTTTTCTTTTTCATAAAAACAATCACCGGTTTGAAGTTGTAACTGTGTTTGGACAGAACTTTCATTTATCTGGACTAAACATTTCCAGTTTTTCTTGGTTTCTGTTTTAAGTGAATGTAGACATTTTTCATGTACTGAAACACAAGAAGGATGGATGTTTGTTAAACCAAACAAATATGAAAGAAGATGGTTATTAAGGCATGTAACTCACATAAACTATGAACTACGCTGTTGGAATGATTGAACCGCTGTGTAACAGCAAACCTTTCATTTTGTTCTGTTGCTTAAACAATAATTTAATCACTTTTGAGAGGCCTGGTTGGCCTTGTCCCTCCTCTGGCTTTGTCTGTTTGTTAAAGAGAGCATGAATAAAATCTGAATACTTTGTGAGGAATTAGAGAAATATTTCTCCCTTTTAACAGATAATTACAGTTTAACCTGAAACAAAAAGAGTATAATTGGTATATTAACAGAAGTAATATATATAAAAAAGTCAGTTTGATGATTTTTTTTATTGTAGTTTTGTCTTAAAGCTAAATTCATTGTGTTTTCTTTGTCGCCCACTTATCAGTTGTGGCTGTGTACAAAACACTGACATATTTTCACCTTATGGATTAACAACATGTTAGCAAACAGTTGCTACTTTCCACAACCAGCAGAGACAAAGCAACATAAAAACGCATTTAGAGTTGCTTTATACATAAAAAAAAGTCCAATATTCACCCTTTATTTGCACTTTCCCAGCTCTTAAAGGAAAATCATCATCTTTTTAGCTTCTATATCCTCCTCTGTTTTCAGCTAGTTGCTAACTGTGTCTGTCTGCTGTTTGTTTGCTGGGCAGATTTTGTATGTTGGGTTCATTACAGCTGTTTTTGCTAAAAACATCTGTGTGCTGTGCCTCTAAACAAAGTTAAAGAGAGCGATGAAAATGAGTCAGAACCATAAAACTAACAGCTGTCAAACCAAAACAACGAGCTAGTTAGCTAACTAGCCACAATGAGCTAGCCACTAAAATGATCTACACCTCAGTGGTGCGTTTTACATT
The DNA here is from genome assembly GCA_029783645.1 of Ctenochaetus hawaiiensis. Taxonomy (NCBI): domain Eukaryota; kingdom Metazoa; phylum Chordata; class Actinopteri; order Acanthuriformes; family Acanthuridae; genus Ctenochaetus; species Ctenochaetus hawaiiensis. The sequence continues at coordinate 3,795,819 of JAPZDY010000025.1, forward strand.
TCATACAACTTTTATTTAATGTGACTGTCTCTTCATACCAAGTGTATTAGTATTTGTCTATGACCTCTCCTTAACTCCATGACTAGTTTCTGTTGAGTGTATACGTAATACAATACAGCATGACCTTTCTAGATAACAGTGTGTTCCTCTATTGTGGAGTTCTCTGCAGTCTCTTATACACAATTTTATTTCTAAATCAATTATTTCTAACCTTTTTATGTCCTGTACTTTCATTTTCCCATCATCTTTTCATACTCTATCGGCTTCTTGTGTGAGAATAAGGATTTCTTTACTGATGTCTGCTTCACTGTAGTTGACAAAGAACCTCATTTTGCTCTAAAGCTGAAGGAAAGTGCAGCATTTGTGACATTTTCTGTGGGTTTGTAATCACACAGTAGTCATCTATTCTATTGCTAACAGTTAATATTGATTATTGCAGCTTCAGAAGCAAGAAACAAGACATATATCCAATATGTTTCTGTGAGTTTTAACCTTGTGATATCAGACTTTCTGCCAGTATAACTACATTTAATAGAGCCTTGGCACTGAAACATTTCATATTCTACAGAATCTAGTAAATAAAACATTTGTTTTAAACATGAAATCAAGAGAAACTTAATGTCAGATCCTGCATATTTCTCAGTAACACTAAATGTGTTATGACTACATGAGAAACCAATTTAAAGCCTGAAATTAAGGCATCTTTACGGCTTATTTAATATGAAGCCTAGTTACACTCCAGTGCTTAACTTGGCACTGCTGACTTCAAACCAGCTGGAACACACAGAAATCTCTCTTAAAAAATGCCATAAACTGCTCAAACATTGGCTTAAAATGTTGTGTTCAAGTACGGAGGAACCCCATCACTCATCATGAGAAGCCAATTGAGGAAATATGTTTTCAGGGCTTTTCATGGAAGCAGCTAAGCAGCTGAAATTTACACATTACATCTTGCTCATGAGCCCATGTCTGTTGATGGATACACTAGGATTTAAGCTTGACCTTTCGTTTCCACAGAGCCTTTCTAAATCCTAGAACAGCCCTCCGACTCTGGTCTGCTTGACGTCTTTTCCCCCCTTGCAGAGCACCTGGAAGGGAAAACAAATGATTTCCTTCCTGGTTTTAATCATGCATGTGTCAGACTTGGAGTTCAGGCAATTCTTCCACTTCATTGCTCTAATGAAAGATGAATTATTGGCGTAGTCGCATTAAACACCCATCCATATCACCTGAGTCTCGCGACAAAGAAATAAGTTATATCTCTGGCGCACGGCGGGTGATGAATGTGGGTCAGAATGAATAGTTTCATGTCAGAAAAAGATGTGCGATCTGTTTGAAAAAGTGACGTCTCATCCGAAAATGGTTTCTGCAACAGAGGGAAAATGTTTAAGGCGCCTCGGTAATTTCACAAACTTTTGCCAACAAAATTATTGAACTGTGAATTTCAGGCAACTCTTCCTGGCGAACCTTTTAGCTTGTCTCATTCTATTATGTTTATTATTATTATACGGCAGGAAATATGTCCGGTTAAGTGATATGGTACATAAAAGGGGGGCTATGAGAGCAACAGTGCCATTTCACACAAAGGCTCATTCAACCGTCACCACAAGGGAGGAAAAAACAACATCAAAGGTGTCATTTCTTGTTGGACTGCAAAAGAAATACACATGTTAAAGTGCCTATGTGGACTGGCATTTCAGACCTCAAGACGCCTAAAAGCTCAAACTGTTGAATACCTCAGCACTATCAGAAATAACGTAACATCTCATCCTGTATCTGCACATCCACTCTCCGGTATGTGGGAAGTGAAGCTTCAAAACTCCCACGCAGAGGTGGCCATGCTGCTAAAATGTGAATTGTTCTGGATGCATTCACTGTGCACTTTGGCCTCGGAAAGACTGAGGATTTTGATGTAAGACTGCACAATACAATAACATTGTCTTTATGTATGTTATGTTGTCTTCTTGGAGCGTTCTGGTTTATTTATGGTGCTGAATTTAGATGTATATTTCTTTATTTATAGACATATGGAGCCTATAAAAACATTTGTGTTTTCACTCAGCTGTGTTTTTGAAACATTGTGTGTATAAAATATGTGCAATTTCTTTCTGATGACGTTTTGCACCTGGTATTTATTTGCCACATGGTTTTGTAAACTGTGGGCACTGAAGTTGGAGACTCTGTATGAATCCAAAAATGTCTGAGGAAAAAGTTTGTGCACAAAACGTCACACAGCAGCTAATTAAAACCCTTCAAATGTGAGTGCGTTTCTATGAGCTTTAACATGTCAACACGAGCTTATTTTCTTACATTTAAAACAATCTGACCACTGCTGAAAAAAAAGCAGATACCAATTACAGAGAATGAACAAAAGGAAAAAAATGAATAATGTTTTTATTATATGGTAATGCTGATAATACAACCCGGAAAGGTCTCTTTGTCCCAGCAGTGTTTAGTGAATTTCCCCACAGCGGCCCATAAATAAAGATGCTCACAAATGTCTTCTGGGGGATGTGTTAGCGGGCGCACTTATTTATTCCAAGAGGCAATTGCATCTCTCCTGATACCTTCCTTACGGCCACAGGCAAAGACGTGTGCAGAGGTAAACAAGGACAGCTCAAAGTCTTTGCATATGTCCCACTCCTGCGTGCTCCGGTGAATCCGGTGTGAAGGTGACGCTCTGTGGCGCTACGTGTTCAGACTTTAAAATTAAACAGCCACTCCATAAATTAAACATCAGCAGGGTCACAGGAAATTTCTGAATGGCTGACATCCAGGTGTTGTTGTTATTCATAAAGAAAATAAGCCTCTTATTGAAACTGAATGGCCATTTTATTGCCATCCCCTTTTTCAATGATGATTGGAAATCTCAACAGCTATCGAGGCAAAAACTACTTAAAGGTCATAAAGACAACGATTGCATGAAAACAAATCATTTTCAAAAAATAATACATCCACAGAATTTTTAGAAAGGTGCAGAATGAAAGTCTATATTTTCCTGGAAAAAAAAATAGAGATGAAACGATTATTAAAAATTTTTGATAGGTCCAAAATGTTCATAATATTTACTTTGAGCAAGTTTGCTGACGAGGTCTGATACGTCTGAAGAATCTCTGAGCCAATAATATAACTACATTGGTTTCATGTGTCGTCATCGACCTCTGAGGTTCAGGAGTTGCTGTAGCATTAGCGCAAAGGTTTCTTAGCTAAAACATCTAATCATAAAGTATAAAAGTACGATTCAGCAAATCTAAACCAACTACACAGCATGTGAGAGCAGTCAAAGTCCTTACAGTCTAAAGTGCTGCTACTGGTTGGATTGTCAAAATTGGAGAAATATGAGGTTCAGTGCCTGAAAAGCTACATTAGCATTAATGATGATATGCCAGGTATAAATGTTGTCTATATCACTTTAAATAAAATGCAATGATTTCTATTTTAACAAGAAACAAATATCTTAAATGCAAACCATTTAAATACTCCGTTGGTGGAGAAAAACTGTTTATTTTAAGTTTCAAAAACAGTAATTACACTCAAAAATACCCTTTTTGAAGGAATATAAAACTCTCTCTTGAGTTTTTCACTCATCAGATCCAAAAAATAACACACTCAGAATACTAATAACCTGGGTGTATTCATCATTTTTTTAAAAAAAACTGGCAAAATGTGACACTCTTTGCTGGACTGCGAGGCACGTCAACTGTCCCATGCTAATTATGTTATGTTTGCATCACTGACTCTGACTGAGCTCCTCTAGTTTCCATATTTCATTTCATCCTGGCTCTCTGCTTTGCTGCTTTCCCGGCGTTAAACCGAGCCTGATATTTGTTCTGTTCACAGAGCCAGGCCTTGGCCCACTACAAGGGGACCAAACACGCCAAGAAGCTAAAAGCCCTGGACGCTCCGAAAAGTAAGCTCAAAGGCTCGGTGGTCACCAAGGAAACGGCCAACCAGGAGATCGCCAAGGGCATCAACACCTCACAGGCCCCCAACGGCGCCGACAGGAAAGGTTTGTGTTTTCCTGCTTGCTGCACGTTCCCAAACACACACACACACACACACACACACACACACACACACTCTGTTACTGTCTGCATGTATCTGCTGCTGAAACGGATGTTGGACCCGACAAACACGCCGTTTTTGGCTTTTTAGATTTGCTGCACACAACATGCAATCACTCTGTGAGCTGGACGGACTCACTGCTGATCATATCAACTCTGTGCTGGCTGCTCGGCCAGTGGCTGACTGCCGACTCACTGCTCATATAATGAATTTTTAGAGTTGGGAGATTTCTGCAGGACAGTCAGAGATAAGAGGGATAAAGTGGGGCCTCGGTGTTATTTAAACAAAGTGCTTGTTGGATCATCGAGGGCCACATTTATACAGTCTGTAACAAACAATATGGCTCCTTTATTTATTTGAATGGGACCACTTTGTCATTGCAGAGGCCTCTGGTGTATAAATGCGGGGTTACCCTGCAAAAGAACTGAACATGGATCAACTTTTACTAAAGCACAACACAATGTGTAAAAGCAAAAAAAAAAAACCCTGGTGAATGTACAACATAAAACCGCCAATTTCTGTTGCAACAACAGATAAAATGATTGACACTGTGATAACTTTCCAGACTTGTAAAATCCTGCAGACGCACTAAGCTGTTACTCCTCGTCTCACTGGCACTTTTAGCAAACACAACAGAGCCACACATCAACTTTTATAAAGCAGCGCTGTTTTTAGTCTGAATGCCGCTAAAGCACATTAAACTCCTGTCTGACAGCAGGGATTTTAACTCTCAACAAGAGGTAAAAACTCAAGCTATTCTTGTATTATAAGGGAAAACAGTTCAGACACTTGCAGGCATCGACTGTGGCCTTCAGTGTGGACATCATAGAGGCCGGGATTCGTTCACACATGAACTCCTTTCCATTTCAAATGCTTCTAGAGTTTTTACCCTCCTCAGACTTTAATGCAGAGAAGTTTATTTATCTCTTGAGCTCTATTTTTTTTCAGGCAGTTACAGAAAGAAACTACGGCTACAAAACGAACTGATATAATTTTTGTTCCAAAAGCTGTTTTAAAATGTAAAAACACATGTAACCTTTGATGTTCTTTTTATCCTGCCTTTAAGTTCGGTTATTCGGAACAGATATAAACAGTTTTGCCTTTGGATGGAGTTTAAAGACGTAGAAAATCTTTATTATGGATGCCAAGAGTGTATATTACATCTTGACTGAACATAAAAGAGTTAAATTTGTCCTTTTGTCTGAGATTTCCTGCACTTAAATCAGAACAATCCTCCAGTATGCACAAGACATTTTACAGTACAACCATGTGCATCTGATTTCATGCCTCCTATATTGATTCTGTACTTTGCATTTGCCTGCTATTCCATTTTTAATGACTTCTTTTCTGGTGCAAACTGTTGTGTGTGCTGACTGTGTGTAACTTCCTCACACTGCAGTCAGGCAGCTGTTTAAATCCGGTTATCTTGGTTGGGTGTTGCCGCAAAAAAAAGGTTGTAATTTTGGCTGGAAACTGGCTTTAAAATACACTGATAAAGTAGAATGTTACTGCAACTTTCAGCACCTGACAGGAACCAGATGCAGATGATTTACATTTAATCACCCTGCATGGATTCACATTGATCTGTGGATGACTGAAAACACTGCACAGGACTCCTGCCCTCTCCGTCTCCTCTGTTATATATTCGAAGCTGCCTGTTATTATGTCATGAAACTGGCTCGATGAAAGTCTTACCATTAAACTGCAACAATAGACATTTTTAAAGGAACTGGAAACACACGAGCTGTCACGCTCTGGGATTAATTTCGCCTCTGCCCATGTCTTCTTCCAATGTTCCAGTATTTTAAATTACAAGCACATTTCTGGAGCTCATCGCACACTGTGACCCATTTGTCAAATCTGAACTATTCACGCTTCAAGTTTAAAGGTAGCTTGAGGTAAAAAATCCAAATATTCAGTGGCAACAATCCCCAACCAGGTATTTATAACACATCTCAGAATGTTCATGTTTGATGATGTTTGCTCATCAATGCTACAAATATTAATGATGTTCTTGAATCCAGATCAAAAGTGGGTGAGAAAAAGGTATTAACAAGTATTTAATTCTGTATATTTAACCTCACACAGGCCATATGCTTGCCTTTATGTTATTAAGAGCTTTACAAGTGGCAGCAGTTTGTCTCGCGTCCCGCAGAGCTGCTGAGCTGCTATACAAATGTCAAACCATTAAGTGGAGCAATTAGCACTTAAACTAGCCCAGAGCTAATCCGCGCTGCGGTTTGTCAACATTTCCCGTCAGAGAGCTTTCAGGTTACCTGCGTAACGATCCCTCCGGCAGCCATCTTGGAGCTCTCCAGGTTTTAGGAAACAGCGGTTGTGAAATCTTGGATTAGTTTCTAGAAGTGTAACAACACATTTACAGCTTGGCCCTTTTTCAAAAAGATCACGTTTTGTTCAGTTTTGTGATGGAACATTTAAATAAGGCTGAGCTTTAACTTACGTTTTTTTTTTATTGGTTTTCTACTGTTAATGGAAACATGCATAGTTAAAAACACTGTGAACCAACATTACAGTAAGAGAAATCTGCACTGTAAGCAGAAGCTAATGTACTTACATATTTAATACACTGAGCCTGTTTTAGCTGTATGCGCTGCTGCAGCTGAGCGTTTAATTGTTTTTTAATTCACTTTCTGCTCTTCTTTGATCATCCATCTATGCTCACATAAAGGATGTGAACTGTGTGGTGTTCGTGTGCTGTAGGAACTTTAAGCTTCACAGACTCACTTGTTTACCAGCCAGATTTTAAAGGAAAGCAGCACCATAAAACCATTTTATGAGGATGTTTTGTGGCTTAAATAGTCTGATTAATAAAGAGGGATACTGCAGACTTTGACTATATTTGTCATGAATCATCATGATGAGGAAATGTGATGAACATATCTAAGTGACATCTTTTGGTTTTCTTTAT